>QEPC01004922.1:4239701-4397496 GCA_003113815.1 Sphenodon punctatus
AAACAAACATTGCTTTATTTACAGAATGTTGTCATACAAGAAAACACCCCGAGCTGTGTTGCAGAAAACACATTTTTTCTTTTCTTACAGAAACCTATTTTAAAAAAATAGAGTTATAACGCTGTTTTTTAACCATTTACAAATTCTAATACACGCTTATCCCCTGGCTTAATTGTGTCTTCCAACCTGGTTTCAGGTTCAGGAGAGGAATCTATTTTACAGACCAGCAAAAGGGTCAGATTAAAAGTGTCCTGAGTGATGCATAAAAACGGCCTCGCATACACCAGCATCATTTGAACGTGAAAGACCCCTTGTAAGCAAAGGTTATCACCTATGAATTTAAGTTTCCTGTTCCTGTCCTCGGAACTCCAAGTCACGCACGTGTGATGTAACTGCCAGGGATCCTCTATTTCACACCCCTCACAGTCAGAAAATAGTTTATCCTTCAAGCAATGGTTTAAAATCCCATAGACCGATGCCCTTGCTATCACCTTCATAAGACTCCTGCGCTTTGAAGGGGCAACATAATCCTTTTTGTTGATTTTTAAGCTGAGCTGTGGCTTCTTCGCCCTCATTTTCCTCTCAGGGCAGAAACAGGTGGGGCTTCCTGGCTCGCTTTCACCCTCTCCAGCACCAGATGTAGAACTTTCAAACAGTTCCTGGCACAAGATTTTAAAAACCGGAATGAGTTAGCAGTCTCCTTCCAAGGCACTGTTCTGCGAGAGACATCTGTAGGCAGACAGAAACCTTTTAAGCAGTCTAAAAAATCTTTCTTACCTGTGAATTTTGAACTGGGGCTGTTGTGCTGAGCGGTGTTAATCCGTCTTCTACCACCTCTGGGCAGACCGGAGAGTCCACGGGGCTTGACAATCCCATCTGGGTTTCATCGTCGTGGCTAGGCGTGTTAAAAGAACCTTGGCCACAGGTTTGCTCTCAATATCCTCGTCCTCTCAACTTGAAATGTAGCGTTTTCTGTATAAACGTCTAACCACAGGCGATGGATTAGTAAACTCCAAAGGCCACAGCGAGGTAGCACCGGTAAAGGATTCCATTTCAGTTTGTTTTGGTTTTTTCCCGTGTAAGCTGAAGCAAAGAGATCTCTGCTCTGTAGACTGCTCAGAAAATGGAGTTCCCCTCTCAGAAAATGGCCCCTCTTTCATACCCCTAGGGCGGGTCTATGGGGCCAAAAACCTTTCTGATAGGTCAGGGTGGTGGGGCTGAGTGGTTTGAGACCTCACATGACCACCTTCTACCAATCTGGCCTACACATGCCCTTCCCACCATAGGTCTAGATCTCAGCAATGGAAGGGGATAGGCTGACGAAACCTTCATCCCTTGCTTCACTGCGATCTCCTGAGTTGTTTGACCCCCTCACATGAGCCACATTCTGCAAGTCAGTGTATGCCAAAAATGGCACCTTTTTGGTCCAATGTTCTCGAAAACGGAGTGGTTTAGGATGATGAAACGTTTGCCCATTGGTCCAGCTCAGTCAGCTGAGCGGTTTGAGGGAGCAGATGACCCTTGCGGGGTCAGAGAGGCGGGAACCTTCGGCTCCCCCCACTCTGACCCACAAGCAAACCTCCAATCACACATAAGGACCTTGCGGGGTCAGGGGGTGTGTGCCTTTGGCTCCCCCCACCCTGACCTGCAAGCATTACCTGCATCTTTGTCACTTCTGCCTACCATGTCACTTCTGCCTACCACATCACATCTCAGATGACCCCTTACCTTATCTCTTATCAGTTTGATGACTAGTGTACCCCAACACTACCAGCACACACTTTTGGTGTGCAATGGGGTTTGAAGCTCCTTCACAGCATCCGGGGACCTGTGTTCACTGCATTTTGGAAAATCTGATGTCAACCGGATGCCGATAGACCCATTACAAAGTAGTTCAGCACAATGTGCTCCCTGTGATGCTGTCACAGTGTGTCACATATCAACAGAACTCACCCTGTTCCCCTCAAAGCCACCCGCTGTTGTAATCCTCAAACTGCTTCTCTGGAGCAGAGCCACTGAAGCCAATGGTGGTTTGTGGGCTGCAGTGAATCAGTGTGAGCAGCAACAGAGAGGGAGTGAGCAGGAATGCAACTGGGACAGACATAAATGGGGGAACAAGTCCTTATTCGCTCCATGCTCCATTGGCCATATTTGCTGCCCTATATTTGCTGTCCTAGGTGGCCTCAGACAGCTGCTGCCCCCGCTGTCATGGAGCTTCCACATCCCTGATAGCTGTTGAGCCTTTTCTTTTCAAACCTCCTGTGATGGAAAGCCTACAACCTCTGTAGCCAACTTGTTAAATTGCCAAACAGCCCTTACAGATAGGAATTCTTTCCTTATATGTAAACGAAAGCTACCGTCCCATATCTGGAGCCCATTATTTCTAGTCTTGCCTTCTGTAGCAAATTTGAAGAACAGTTCTTTGCCATTGTCTTGATGGCAGCCCTTTAGATCTTTGAAGACTGCTATTGTGTGTCCCCTTGATCTTCTCTTTGCTAGACTAAACATACCCAGTTCCTTTTCCTCATGAGACTCGATTTCCAGGCCCTTTTGTTATCTTTACAGAACCTTCTTTGAATCCACTATGTGTATAATGCAGTGTTTCCCAAACTTTTGATACTGGGGATACACTTTTTTCTGGATTAAGATTGGCGGCACACTTCACTGTTACACCAAAAAAGATCTGCATCTGCGAATATAATATATTTTGGGGACATTGCTTTGAGCCATGACTTGAGCCATTCAAAGCAGACTTCTGTAGTGTAATAACACTGCAACTATTATATTGATTTGTTTGTTTATTTCTTCCTTGTGCTGGATATTGATTATCATTTATCTTGCTTTTTGGTAAATTAGAGATGCTGTTATACTGTTTTGTTTTTAAGCAGGTTGATTGTGATATACAGTCCACAATCTCAATTGTATTGTACTTTGTGTATATATATATGTTTGCTAAGACCAATAGCCATGCAATAAACTTCAACTTGGAATATAATATAATTAATTTAAAATATAATTAATTAATATATTGTTTGATATATTATATAAATGCTTAAAATACATCCACACACTAAATGCTTAAAATACATGCACACACTAAAAAAAGGAAAATATCATTTTCGAAGCACACCACTGGTATAATATGTGTGTGTGTGCACGTGCTAATATATATTATAATATATATACTAATAATATTTATAATTTTTATATTAATTATATATATATATAATTTTTATATTAATTATATATATAATGTACATAATATATAAAACTATGATTTATATATATTAGTGCATAGACACACACTATATATAGTGTGCGTATGCGCTAATATATATATATATAGTGCGTGTATGTGTGTGTGCGTGTGCATATAAAATATATATATCATTTTATTTTTTTCCAGCCAAACATCCAAAGTTAGGCGATGGGAGATTTGACATTTGCATCCATTGACACAAATCGAGGCACAGGTCATTGTTTGAATGCAAACGGCGCCCTGCAAGCGGCGTTATCCTACCTTTTGCGGCCCTCGTTTCAGAGCCAGGGGTGGCTGCCCCCGTGTGGGTAGAAAGAGTTAACAATGCCTGGGTGCTTATTGGGCCGGGCTGGGCGGAGATTTCCCAGTCAGCTCCTGGAGCAAAGAAAAGTTGCTGAGCCTGGGAGCAGAGAGAGACACACACGCAGCCGGGAGGGAGAGAACGAGCGATGAAGCAGGGCTCAGTCTTGGGAAACTTGCCGCCTACAACCGGGGCGATCAACCAGCCGCGCCAGTTGTGAGCAGCCCGGCGCCAAGGCTCCCCTGCACCGAGGAAGCTCCGGGGAAGCGGCGCTCGCTTGCCCCGCGGCGGCTGGTGGGGTTGGCAGCGGCGCTATGGGCAGCAGCCGGGCTGCGAACCTGTGAGCGGGGAAGCAGCAGCAGCAGCAGGACGGGGGGAAATGGTGGCTGCTCCGTCCCCCTCGCCCCGGCCGCTGTGATCTGCTTGCCCGGGGCAGGAATGCCAGTGCAGCCGCCCAGGATCGCTCCTGCTGCTGCAGCCGCCGCCTCCTCCGGCTAGAGCCGCGCTGTCCTCCCCCCACGATCCCGGCGGCACAAAAGACTTTGGGGCAGGGTGGAGGGGGGTTCTTTCCCACCGGCTCCAGCTGCAGTCGCCATGTCCCGGGAGAGGGGGCTCCCCTATCCCACCGCTGCCTGGATGATCCTCCTCTCCTCCCTGCTCCACAATGTCCGAGGTAAGGGGATGTGTGTGCGTGTGCAAACAGGGAGCTCTCGGTAGGAATGTGCTGCAGGAGATGCAGCTGCGACGGGGAGGCTGAATTTGCAAAGTCTGGATCAAACCCCCCCCCCCTCCAAAATGTCGTGTCTGTAATTCTACCGTGTGTGTGTGTGAATCAAGGGGTTTTTGTTAAGCAGAGAAGAGGCTGGGGAAACTGACCGGCTAGGTTGAACAAACTTCTCTGCAGCCATAGGATTCAAGCAGGAGAAACGCAGCCAGAGAGAGATGAAGTGGGCAGGGTTTGCCAGGCAAGGGGGCATAGGTTGGCTTGGCCCCCTTTCTGTAGCCCTCCTTCCAGGATCCAGGGGTGCAGCTCCACCAGAGAGCATTGGCCCATCAGCCTTAGGAACCCTAAGGCAGCTCCATCTCCCCCACCCCTTATACCTACATCCTTGTTGCCAAAACCTGGCCCTGAACCTTTTTCTTGGAATGTAGGCTTACAGGAGACAGGGAGCAACCCATTAGCCAGACCGAGAGTAATCTAGCAATAGCACCAGCCTCTCCTGTGACAAGCTACCAAGGCTCTCCAGCTCATCCCCTTGTTTCTGCC
Source organism: Sphenodon punctatus (assembly GCA_003113815.1). Lineage (NCBI taxonomy): Eukaryota > Metazoa > Chordata > Lepidosauria > Sphenodontia > Sphenodontidae > Sphenodon > Sphenodon punctatus. Next base: position 4,244,529 of record QEPC01004922.1, read on the forward strand.
TTCCCTCCCCTGGCTACTCTTTTCACCTGCACTTTGGAAAGACCTATTAATTTATTATTATTTTATTTATATAGCACCAACCATGTGCCTAGTGCTGAAGATTCCGCCTCCTTACTACTCATTTCTATAGCGTTGCTAGGCATGTGCAGCGCTTACAGTTACAGATTTTTGTGGGGGAGTCCGGTCCCTGCCAGTGGGCTTAAAATCTAAAATGGACAAGGGTGAGGGGAACCCAGGGAGAGGCACACGCACGCGTGTCCTGATCATTATTAGTCCTGATTAGAGAACAGGACCTTGCCCCCAGGGGTTTACAGTCTGCCTCCCCTAAAGGCCTCTCTGGAACTCTGCAGGACTCAAGCCCCCCAACTCCCCTTCCCAGCAGGGTGTCTGAACGCTCCATCAAACAGAATCTAACCATGACTGACTGAGCCCAACTGGGTTGTGGCTTCAGGCTTGAATATCCTTCCCTTGTGCTTTCAGGAGTCCAGAAGTGGAATTTCCCTGGCACCTCTTTATTAAGCTCTGGAAGTGACTCATTCAAAATCCAGAGGCAAATTGTGGGTGAAAACAGGTATGCACCTGAACTCCCTGTTTTAACATTTCTTATGCATGTTGCAGGACTGCATAAGATGCCAGTATAGCCCTGCAACATGCATAAGAAATATTAAAGCGGAGTTGCACGCATGTCTGTTGTCACCCTGTATTTCTACTCTCATCACCACAGGTTCTCCCTGTAGAACAGGAGTGAGGAGCCTCAGACCCCGGGGGCCAAATGCAGCTGGTGGCTACTTTATATTTTGCACCTTTCCAGTTCCTGGATCTGCCCCCCTGGATCCTGATCACTGAACTCATGAGCTCAGAGAGAGAGGGCTCGGAGATGAGGGCATGCACACAAGGATAGAGGACAAATCCGGACCATGGCACAGATCTCTGCTCTTGACCCTTCTCTTCCGGAGCGCACCCTTTAAACACCTCCACCCCAACTTCCATGTGGCTCTTGGAACTTGTACTAATTTTCAAAGTGGCCTCCCACCCCCTGCTGTAGAACGAAGGACTCTTAGTCAGGAATGGCTTGGGGTTTTTCCCTTTAAAAAAGCCTCCCCCCCCCAACATTTATAGGTAGTTTTAAAAGATTCTGTGTGCGCACAATCTTTTATATCCAGCCTTTCATCTCCAAGTACTTCACAGGTCCTGTCGATCACAAAGACTGTTTCACCCACCACTGAAATTCAGCCACCAATGACTGAGCTTGTTTATCCCGGAGCACAAAAGAGGGTTCTGTGGTAGGTTCCCCCATCGGAGCCAAGAGAGTGTGCATGTTGTGAAGCGGGGTTGCTAATCCTGGCGATGGCTGTGCTGGAAGGGACTCTTTATATAAAGGGAGTTGAGTTTGCTTCAAGACAGAATGTGCTGTGGGAGGGCCGGGTAGAGAACGATAATCTTTCCTGACAACACTGTGACACACCTACATTAATGATGTGTGCACCGTGCAGGAGCAGCTGATCTCACTGAGTCACTACATGTGTCAGAAGGGTAATGAAACCCCTTCGCTACAGGGTGAATAATGTGCAGAAACACCCTTACCGTTGGTGGTTTGCTCTACTGCAGTAAAAAAAAGCATCCATTCATTTGGCATCGAGATCAAAAAAAGGCCAGCCCATCAAATTTGGAGACCAGCTACTGTTAATTTTTTACTTCCCCCATAATTCATGTTGGGCTTATCTTGAGGCTTTTTGAGGAGGCCTTCCTTTTTTCTTGCTGTCGAAATTCTAATAAATTAATGACTGGAGATGACATAATTATAGCTGGGGAAAGAAAGAAGCGTAGTATTAAAACAGTATCAAAAGCCTAGTATTAAAAACTGACGGAACCAGTTCTAGTTTAGTAAGGCAGTTAGCAGCATCACCTCCCACCGGCCCCTGCTTCCAAAAGAATTTTAGATTCTTGTTTCGATCTGATTTTTCACACTTAAAAGTAATTGTCCCAGTCCTCAAACCACATATTCCAGAGCAGTCCCATTGACTTCAATGTGACTACTGCAGAGAAAGTGGTTTGAGGATTGTGACCCATGTATCTTCCATGTAACTAAAAATCAGCTTAATACTCTGAATTTTAAGAAGTCACACGTTCCCTACTTGTGTCCACTTTGGGCAATAAGATACCAGGGTAGCCAGAGTTCCCATTCTGAACAGTAGCGTACCCAAATCTTCATATAGTTGAGAGCCATAAGATGTACATGCAAATACACCTCTCCTGCTTTGTGATTGACTGGTGGAACCAGTGCTATGCGATTCTGGCTGGGATGAAGTAAGACGCAAGGCCATTGAGGCATTGCAGGACCCAAGACCAGGCTTGGCCAAGAACCACGTTTGAACTGCCCAAGAGCCCACAATTTGACCATCACTGGTATATTAAATATATCATCCTCTTGTTCTTAAAAGGTACCAGATCTTTCTCCAGGTGCACCCAAAATTGGAACAATAGCACAAGGAGGCATTAGCCACCTAGACTGGATTATCTTTCCGTTTTTGTCCTGAGATGCCAGCAGGAAGTTGGCCAAGAGTCCTGTCAACTTATTCTCCATGTAGGAAGGGCTCTGATTTGACTTTTCCATATTTTCTAATCCGTGTTGAATCGCCCTTTCTTTAGAACCAACCACAAGCAATTTCTTGCTCTTGGACATTCTCCAAGATTTTTGTATTTCAAGCGGAGATACAGGGTGACTACTTTTATATATGGAATAAGTCACTTTATAGTTGGAACATAAGAAGTGCCATACTGGGTCAGACCAATGAGCCATTGAGCCCAGCATCCTGTCTCCGACAGTGCCCACCGTTTGGATGCTTCTGAGACGTATGCAACAGGTCATACAGGAATGAGCTATTCCCTGCCATCCATCTCCCGACACTCAGAGGTTATGACTCCTAGCCCTTTATGGACCTATCTTCTAAGAACAGCTCCAGTCCTTTTAAAAAACCAGTTATGCAGCTGGCCTTCACAGCCTCCTCTGGCAACAAGTTCCCAAAGTTCCTTTTTATTTGTTTTAAACCTGCTGCCAGTTAATTTCATGGTGCCCCCTAGCTCTAGTCCTAGCTAGAGAGGGTAAACAACAGCTCCCTATTGAGTCGCTCCATGCCACGCATGATTTTGTAAACATCCGTTGTATTCCCCCTCAGTTGTCTCTTCTCCAAGGTGAAAAGCCCTAACCTATCAAGCCTCTCCTACCAAAACTGCTCCGTACCTTTGACCATTTTTGTCGACCTTCTCTGCACTTTTCCAGTTTGGCCATATCTTTTTAGAGATGGGGTGACCAGATATAATGTTTGCAATTCGAGAACTTGGCATGGTTAGGGGATGAAACCTTTGACTGTCGGGGACTGGGAGTGAATCTGAACCTGGTCACATTTGGGGACAGAATGCTGGGCTCGATGGACCATTGGTCTGACCCAACATAGAGCTACTTATGTTTATAAGGGGCACACCCTCATTCTGAACTTTGTGACTCTGGGTTTTGCAGCTTATGCCATTTTCTACTTGGCATTAAAAAGAATAAAGTTGGCTGTAATTAATACCAGTTGAAGAACTGTTTTTCCTTTGAATGTTGTGTAGGCTCACAAAGCGTTTGGGTTATCGGTAGTGCACTGGCCATGTGACCAGCAATAGCATTAGCAGCCATAAAGCAAAACTGCTTATTGTAGAATAGCTGAGTCCTCCTCTCGTTTATTGGGCTGCTGAGGTTTAAAGCCTTAAAGTGAAGGATGCGCTTCCCTCCGAGTGTTGTCATTGGGTGAAAACAGACATGACGCTAACCAACCTTTAACCACCCTTGGTGGTCATTTATGCATGTTTCAGGGCTGCATAGGGCACCAATACAGCCCTGCAACATGCATAAATAACCACCAAGGGTGGTTAGCGTCATGTCTGTTTTCACCCATAGTTTGCTGCAGGGACCCTTCTGTTTCCTGGACAGAGCAGTACTTTGAAAATGCAAGATAGCAATGGAAACTGGCATTCAATTTCTCCATGAACCTTTGGAAGTTGCTGCAAAATTAAATGCTTTGGTTTCATTAGTCATTATTCTCCCCTTGTGCAATTTAACTAGCTACATGAGCAGGGTGTAATACATCATGGCAGCAGCACAGGGCTGTAAAGTTCGACAGATCTTCTCAGGACAGTGTTTGCTGAAGAACGAATCAGTTTGGGCCTCAATCTGTTGTGATAGAAAGTTCTTGCTAAAAGCCAAACCATAATCCTCTCATTTAAAAACCTCCCACTGCAAAGCCTCTCTCTAGCTTGATGACTAGTTCAATAGTGTCTGTAGCTATAATTGTCTGCAAATAAGTGAAGCTTGACAATGCTTTTATTGACATTCCGGGATGAAAAAAAAATAGTGGCCTTTGAATCTAAGCCTGGGGCATTTCCTCTCAGCTGGAATTTTGTTTAATTACTTAATGACACTGTTAACATCTGCACAATGGGGAATAGAAGCATCAATGTAAATCATTCCTATTTCCAAATATACTGATGCCATTAAGCTGTTTCTGACCCATGCAAACCGAAATATCTTTGATAATATTTGATGCACTTTATCTCTAGAGAGTGTGTGGGTGCCGTGTTGGTTCCAAATGACAGAAATGGAGACAAAATAGTTTGAATGATCTCTTTTTTATTACTTGGTCCAATGAAAGATATCATTCAAACTACTTTGTCTCCAGCTTTATCTCTGGTGAGGGCAGTATAACACCGATTTTTTTTGTGCTGCCAGAACCTTGAATACTAGATTCTGAATATAGACCTCTCTGGGGAGTCTTTGCTCTTTATCATGTCAATAATTTAAGAGTAGATAACATCATAATTAAGTGTGTGTTTCCTTACAGCTTGGTCTATAGTGCCCTCCCAAAAGCATTGTAAGCTGTGATACTCTGCAGAGAAACATGTTTCATTGTAAACTGTTTTGGGCTTTTACCCAATGTAAACAAACGGTCGAACTTAGCCTGGATGTCCTGTGGAAATGACTCTTAATATTTTTTTTTAATTATTTTTTTTAAAAAACTTACAGTAATGCAGTGAGCCTTTTGATAAATCATTTGTCGTGCCTCTGTGTGTGGGATGAGCAGCATGGATATTCTTAAAGGATAAATTTAAGATTAGAGTAATTTACTGGTACTCGACCCCGCTAATCTAATCAGATGGAAAAGAATAAGACAGGGCATTCCCTGACTTGCTTTGTCAGCTCGTTAAAGTTCTATAGAGAGAGTTTGAAAGCAGCTACGTTTTATGTTTCAAAAGTGTTGCAATGAATTCTGTTAATTTGGCAGTATTTTTTCATTACAACCGTCTATAGAATGGCTTCCAAAATTGATTGCTTTCCTTACACTGTTGCATTTGAATCCATAGATGCTGAGCACCTGGAACTCTGTGTCCAAGAGGTCTCTTTAAAAAAAAAAAAAAAAACGATCCCAGCTTAATTTAGTCTTCAAAAGCAACAGGAAGATTCATCCTCTTAAACCCAAGGCATGTTCTATAAAGCTTAAAAGGCCTGTGAAGAAGTTTGGTTTATACATCAAGGGCGGGGAGCCTCTGGTTCGGGGGCCAAATGCAGCCTGCAGCAAGTTTTTCTGTGGCCTCTTTCCAGTCCTTGGATCTGACCCCTGGATCCCTTTTCTACCCCCAAGCACTGAAAGACTTAAGTTCAGAGTAAGGGAGCAGAGAGGAGGGCATGCACACAAGGAGAGGGGACAGATCCATGGCATAACTCGGTGATCTGGGCTCTCCTTCTGTTGAGTACACTGCTTAAGCACCCCAATGTGGCCCTTGCACTAATTTTCAGAGTGATCCCTGCGAGGGGAAAGGTACCCCTGGTTTACATTTAACTTCAGTGTTAAGGTTGTTGCACTGAGAGTTTATTCCCATAAGATGCTAAGTCTTCCTCCCCGTTTTTTATTTTTATTTTTTGTTTATCATGTGACGTGGTTTGGTCGCAGCATGCGGAGGGTGTAACGCTCATTTAATAATAAAAAAAAAAAGATAACTTGAAAATTTAAGGCTTAACAATCCTGCTCACTCCATCATGGGCGTTTTTTGGTAACGTGTTTTTAAAGGGGATTAATCCTGCTGTCGGTCTGCCTGCCTCATGTAGAGCCATGTATTTTGGTGACCCGTGCACAGCTTCGTGGGTTGCCTAGCAGCAGCCATGACCATGTGGTGGCAATTTTTAACGCAAAGAGGGATGGAATGGGGGAAAAGTTAACATGCGCAATTTCAATCTCAGGCAGGAAATTGAAGAGATGGGAGAAAAGGTGCTTGTGAATGAGCCCTGAGCCTCCGACTGTAGCTTTTCAAGCTGTTTTGTCAGATGACCCCATTCCCTGTTCTCTGTTCTTGTTGAAGGTTCCAATATTTTCATGACTGGCAGTGCTACCTCCTGTGAAGAGTGCTTGCTCATTCATCCAAAATGTGCTTGGTGCTCCAAAGAGGTATGTACTTGATCTTGCTTTTATTAATTTTCCTTGAAGGAGCTCTTGGTGCATCCGTGTAAACTACTTCAGTGACCTAGCCAGGCTGTGGGCAGCCCAGGCACATGTCCCAAAATTATGGGCTTCCCTAAGGGGATATGGGTGGGCAGGTTCTCCAAGTTGGGGCTTACCCATAAAGGCAGTGCCGCCCCAGTTTCCCCACCTCCTCAGAATGGCAGCAGTCTTGCCAGGAAGGAAGCTTTAAGAGTGGGTGAAGGTGGGGCCAGCACTCCACCTGCACCCACTCTGAACACTTCCTTCTTGGCAGAGCTCTTTGCAAGTCGCCTCAGAACTGCTAGGATGTTTGCGTGGGGGGAGAGGGGGGGAGGGAAGGCGTTGTGCTGGACCTGCTCCCTCCCCCACTGAAAATTTCCTAGCAGCAGTTAAGTCACTTGCAAAGGACTCTGGGATGCCTTGCTAGGCTTGTCCTGGGTGACCTTACCCGAGTGGTGGTTTCTGTGGGCAGGCGAACGCTGCTGCCTTCTAGGGATCTGGAGACTGTCCCTCTGGTCCCTAGGCACGGGCTAGCCCTGCTTCCCCTCCCGCATTGTCTCCCTGAATGTCCCCAGGTACCTGGAACTGGGTCCCCAGGCCTGGGGATCTCCTGACTGGGCATCAGGTCCATCCTAGGGTGATACCTGTTGGATCTGGGGTTCGACTGGGTCCTGGGAGTCTTGTGCAAGCTGCTAAGCTGAAGCCCTCCTGGCCTGCCTGGGATTGCATTTGTGGGATGGCTGAGAGGTCCTCCTGGCTCGCCACTCTCTCTCTCTCTCTGGATGTCCAGCTCCTCCGGCCTTTTAAGCTTGGTGCTGGCTGGAGGTTCTGCCCCCTTCTTTTCCCAGACTCCCCGTCCAATTGGGCTGCCAATGCAGGGTGATGGTGCCCCTAGAAGTTCTTGCTGGGCTCAGGGAAGCTGCTGACATGGGGTAACGTTGATTTGCTGTGTTGCTGCTGACTTCCCTCCTCGGGCTTAGCTGTGCCATTGGGGGAGTGCCCGCAGGGTTCATGGTCCGGGCTCAGCTGACCCCCTCTCTCTCTTTGCTAGCTATGCTCCTGAGTGGAAAAAGTTTCATACTAAGGGAGATTTTCAGTTGACTTTTGTAGTTTGGCTTCTCCCCTCTCCCCCACACCCCAAATTTGGAAGAGTCCTCCCATTCCAGTCATGTTTGGAGTTGCACACACGCCGTTTGTTGGCAAACCAAGAAGCGCATCTGCTTGTCCGTGCATCCTGCTTTCATTCGCACTTTCTCTTTTTTCTCCCTGGCTCCGCATGTTTGGATAAATTAATCCCAAACAGGGGACTTGACGTTTTCAAACCTGCATGCATTGCACAATGATCTAAGGTACACTCCCATTCCCTGAACAGTGTTCACACCATTGAATTGTTCTGGCAACGCAATGATCCTGCCCTTTTGACTTAATGTTTTATAAACTAACTACCGTTTCTGCAAAGCCTGGAAAGACGGGTGTCACTTTATTGAGGATCTGACCATAGGTTTGCCGGATGCCGGGACCTACTGAACTGATCTGGGAGGATGCACAGTGTGCAGATTTCCTGATTGAGGGGAAGAAAGGGTATTGCTTTCCTAAAAGCGTCCCCATTTCGGTTGGGAGTGAAGTCCTCTGATTTGGAAACCAAGGACAAGGGTTTTCCATTGCCCTGCAAAGCCTCTTGTGTTTCTATACGTGGTGTTAGTCCCAGCACCGGGAGGAGAGCAGTCTATGCTGGGCTGATAGGTGGATGGGAAGGAACTGTCTTGATTCTGTCCATATTGCGGGAACCAGCCAGTGTAGCTGAGGGAATAAAGAGGGGTGTGTGGGGGGGAAATCTGTGAAAGTCACAGCAGGCATTCGACATGTTACGGGCCTAGTTAAGAGCAAAGGTATGGGGCCCTCGTTCCTCCCACCTGAACATTGGATGAGTTTTTGAGTTAAAACTTAGATTTCTTTCTACTGCGTAGATATGACAGGACCGGCATCTGTTGGGAACTCTTTTAAGTACAGAGTGCCGTTACAACCTACCGGATAAAGTGTTGCATTTGGACCAGACTTCCAGTCCTTTCTTAGCCATGAACTCCCTGAGTGGCCTTGGGCAAGTCCCTCTGGGTGTTTTCACACAGACGCAGGGGTGCTCATCCCTGGAGCAAGTCCGGGGGGGTGCACCCCACGTCTGCCTGCTTCCAGCCCTGCTTGGGTCCGTTTTAAATTCACCCATGGTCTGCCCATGCAGCGCCCCCTCCCCCACACCATAGAGTTGTGGGTGCAACTCTTTGGCATTGCCGGGGCAACCCCCAGTTGAGAGTGGGGCTGCAGCAACTGTCGGTCAAGCAGCCCTGTCTCTGTCCGGTGTTCCAGGGTTGGCCTGCCCTCTCCGCTGGTGGTGCTCCTGGATGTTCCGGAGCATCGCCGGTGGGGCTGCCAGCCCTGCTTCTGCTCTGCCTGCACATCTGGCGGGATGTCTTTAAACAGACGGCCTGCCCGGGGTGGGGGGGGCGGCAGGGCAGCTGTCCATGTGAAGACACCCATTCTCCCAGTCTTGGTTCTCCCATCTGTAAAATGGGAATTATTATAATAACCTACCGCACAGGGTTATTGTGAGGGTGAACTAGATAAGGATTGTAAATTACTTTGAACACTGCTTATATAAATGTGAAATTATAAGAATATAGCCTAGGATCTGTGTTCACTGCATTTTCCCTATTGGCGGCAATGGGGAAGACCTAGTGAACGCAGGTCCCTGTATGTAGGGGTTTGGGTTAGATGATCCCGAGGTCTGTTCCAATCCTGTGATTCAATCTAGCCGAATGCCTTCCACTCTAATCTGCAATGCTGGGCATTTCCCCCAGTTATTCCTTCCTAGAACCATCTCTGGTGCTGTGGACCAGTCCTAGATCCCTTCCTCCTCTTGAGCATAGCAGGAATGAGGGAGAGAATTGTAACACCAGGTCCCACAGCCCCTCCCTGACTGGCTGGCTGTTGAATCAACCCGGCTAAGCCTGGGTGTGTTGTAACAGCTGTCATTGTGTGAGCGCATAGGGTGTGTCTGTAGAGATCAAGGGCCACTTTCCATGTGGAAGGTGGAATAAATGATTTCCCTTTAAATGAAGTCTAAGTAGTGCGCTTAAAAATCTGAGCAAAGTCATTTTAAGGGGAAGAGAAAATGCTGATCGAAGATGATTGTTTTAACGGTCCGTGATCTGTGCTGAAGGAGATTCTCTGCTTGTGTGGCTGTAGAGTTCTTTGGCCCAAGGATGAAATGTTTAAATCCTCTATTGCCTAAAGAAAACTAGGCCAATTCTGTTCGGCTTCAGTTCTCTCACTCGGATCTATCTGATGCAGATTCTTTCTCGCTTTCGTCGTCTTGAACCGAAAGGCAGGATCCTTGGCCCTGCAGAATTGCTGCAACACTGAGGCACTTGGTTAGCTTTTGCTTACTCCCAGTCCTGGCGATTGGTTTTCCCAGGCAAACCTGTTAACCGCCTGCAGGGCTGTGTTACCTAAAATCGTAGCAGCTTTCCAATTGGATGGGTTATATGTGCACAGGGAGAGGGTGTGCAGCAGAAAGCTCGGCCTTTGAGACATGCTGCATACAGCTGGAAGAAACTGGATTGCAGCCAAGAGATCTGCAGTGGTGATATTAGAATGAGAGACTGCGGTGGATACCCAGTAGTCTTTGGTTCTTGGCACAGAGAGACAATTTTGGAACAACTCTGCCAATGCAAATGTTTATCTGGTGACTGTTGCGACTGCTAATTGTAGGGCAGCATTCAGTCCTAACTGGCTCAAGATGCATCGCTCTCCATGATCTGGTTTGAAAATATTTCTAAATTGAATGGAAGGCGAAAAGGCGGAAAGGAGTCTGTTTACAAGAGAGAAACTACTGCAGCCTACAACTGAGTTGGTGGTTATTAAATTGGAGTGTCTTTCTCGTACTCTTCCGCTACAAATAATAATTACACAAAAGTATAGTTAATGCCTATGTGCAAATCGTATGCAGTCAAGTTTTAATGATTTTCGTTTAGTTCTCGAGGATAACGTTACAAAACAAGCCATGCTTTGGATGGATAGCTTCCTAATTTTCTTTCTTGAATGGAGGCTTCATCATTTGGAATTGCAGAACTGTAAAGTCCTATGAGGCATCCCATTTTTAAAAGGGTTTTATTAATTTGCAAATGTAAGCAGATCTGCTCTTTTTTGCCTGTTGCTTTTCCCCCTTTCTCATGAACTCTTCCAGTCAAACGGCCTGAGACGATCAAGTATTCCCTTTCTGATACAGAATTTCTAGTCGGTTTCATTTTGCAGATTTTTAATTTCAGTTTTATTTTAAGATTAGTGTAGAGATGAAATGGGTAGGTCATTAGCTACCCGAAAGTAACGTCTGCATTTTCAAGTACTCAATGGGTTACCTGATTGGGTACCTGGATACCCCCCAAAATTGGTAACTTCCAGTACCAATTTTCTTATTTTTCCGGTTAATCATTGGTAAATCGGGACAGAAAACAGAGCCACTCAGCGACCACAGACACCCGCCGACACACACACGATTGCCCTGCTCATTTAAAAACATGCTCCGAGTCTTGCCATTGACTTCATTCTGTGAAGGATTTGCGCTTCAAGTATCCTTCTCCCGGTGTAGGGTTAGCACCTTCCTTCCTGCTTTCACTCAGGGAGTGGCATTTAATGGAGGTGGGGCCAAAGAGCTGTCCTGGAGTGCCATGATTCTCCATTGGGGTGGGACCATGTTGGCAAGGGGATGGGGAAATTCCTACGCTCACCCCCTCTCATATATGTCCCTCCTTGCTGCAGTTGAAAGCCCTGATTTCTCTCGGCTACCAGGGGTGCCCCTAGCTAGCTTGGATAATTTGGGCTTCCTCTGGAGCATGGAGGCTCTCTGGCCATTACCACGGACCTGGATGCCCGTCTGAAGGTGACGTGGGTGGAGGCGTGCTCCTGTGACCCACTCACCAATGCCCCCCCATGGAGCGACCTGGGTTTTTCCACATTGCTCCATGCGGGAGCATAAAGGGGGTTGCGGGTGCACACCGTACCGCACACCCATCCCCCGCCATCTGACGCCCCTCTCCACTCATTGGCAGTGTGCAGCGGTGCACTTGGACCTGCCCCCCCCCCCCCAGGTGGGTCCGTCTAAAAACGGCCTTTGGATCAGAATGTGGGATCTCCAGGTGAAGCCTTCAGGGGCAACAACCCTACCTGTGAGACTGTTGTAGGTAATTGTTCGTCAGGCTGTTAGACACTTGGAAACTGTAACAGGGCAGAGTCCCTGCAGCCCATGGGCATTTCAAGGCAGTTAGCACCGCCTGGGCTTTGCTTGCAGGTGCTATAGGGTCTGCCAGTGCTGTACCGGAGACAGGAGAGCACCTGATGTTGAGTTTGGGTGTGGCCAGTTCAGTCCAGGGGAATTAAAGCCTAAGCCATAGATCGGTGTGGAGAGGCTGCTGGGAGGGCAAGGGCTAAAGAAGGGAGCTTTAGCCAAAGTCTTAAAGGCTCAGAGGAGTTACCCGAGCCAGGGCAGGGGTTGATGGGGTCCAGAGGAGGTGCCTGGCCCAAGGACCCAAAGAGAGTGTGTGTCTACAGACTGTGACCAGAGAACCAGAGGATATTGCCTGGCTAAAGAACTTGTGTAAGAGCTGTATGGTGGAGACATTATGCTCGCTTAGACTGCAAGTAGAATAAAGAGACTGCTGTGAGCTAATCCCCAAGACAGTGACTGTGCTGGGCCTGCATCCTGACAGGACTTACCCCAGGTGGGCATTGCCCTGCTACAGAAAGGAGCATTTTCCGAAGCAGGGTTTCAGTTCATGTTGGGGGTGGGGGCTTTTGACAGGGAGGCTGCAGATGAGACAGTGAATTTATCCCCTTTCAGCCTGCTCCCCAAAGTGGTGCTGCCACTATAGCAAATGTGACTTGTGCCAGTAGAGAGCTTTTTTTTTGGGGGGGGGGGATGAGTCTGTCTGCAGATCAAGGTTCAGAGCATGGTTAGCAAGAAGTGCCACTGGGGTTTTCCTTGGAGCTAGAAACTGCCCCCGTGCTTCTATTTTCAGATCAAATGAGCACGTTTTGGAATGAGCCAAATTTTCTTTTTAAAACTGATTTGACAAGACTAGTCATTCCTCTGGTATTTTTGTCTCGGGGCTGAGGTGGGAGGAGAAGGGGGATTGTTGAGAAATGGTAAAATTTAGGAAAAGGAATATTTAGGCTGAATTAGGGGGAAAATTGGATTGGCGAAGAAACAGTCAAATCTCACTTTAGCAAACCCTTCTAATAAAGACTCCCTGTTCATAACAATCCTGGCCTCAAGAACCATTTCCATCCAAGCCCTATTCTAGAGGACACCTGGATATAATGAACTTTATCTCTGGTCCTTAGGGGTTCATTATACTGTGTTAATTAAGAAATATCAAAAGATAATTCGGAACATGGACAAGCACATTCTGGGCCTATACACGATTATTATTGATTACTTATCTAGCACCTGCAGTGCGTCAAGTACTGCACAGTCATCGTAACAAGAGCTGGGTCCCTGCCCCAAGGGACGTGCTGCAATCCGTGAATGTATCCTGGTCTCTCCCTTGTCCCCCCCTCCCACTTGTTCATTCTGAAGTTGCAGGAGGTTAGTTACGTGAAATAGTCCTTACCTGGAGGCTGTTTACTAGTGTGAAATACTTTACCCACGAGTCAGTTTGTATACACTTAAGTGTTTTTGTGACTGCTCTTATTGGGTGAAAATAGAAGTGATGCCCAGGATGCCTGGGACAGGCAGTCTGGGCGGACAAGGTGCGTGTTGGGCCGAGGCACAAAACATACATACGCCTGGCTAGCCGGGGAGAATGGGGAACATGCAGCTGGTTGGCTCCGCCCCAGCACTGCATCCAGTTCGCTGTCCCCCCTGGTATGACCGGCAGCCATGGTGGCCAGTGATGACCAGTCATGGCTGCCTGTCATGGCAGACCCCCCGGGCCAGGCCGACAGATCGACTCGGGAGCACATGCTCACCCGCTTTGGCCTGATTGGACAGATGCTAGTCCGGGCTGTGACTTTGGAGGTTTTCTGAGGTCAGAGCCCAGGCTAGCTGCCAGCATATCCCGGCAACATCTGGCAGTGCTTGCACACATGTACAGGTTCGGTTCGGGCCAAAGTGGTCCGCTGTCAAGTCTGTTTTTACTCCTTGTATTGCAGTCACTAGAAGGTGACTTAACCCCTTGACGGGAGCGATCGCACAACCAGTTATGCTTCTAGACAAACTAACCCTGGACTAGCCACGCCCAGGGGTAAATCATCCCTGCTTACGGCTGATTTCCTGCGAACACGCCATTTCAAACTTCGTGTGCTTGGATTATTCTAAACTTCAGCGGTTCTTTAGGTGCTTTCAGACATCATGGGTCTCATGCAGTAAATTCCAGTTGGAAAATGGGCCGTGAATTACCACATGGTTCTTATTTTATTTTTTATTTTCTTCTTGTTCTTCTGTAGCGTTTGTTAATTGGACTGGAGTTTATTTAGGTTCTTTTTGTTATTACTGTAGTCATAATTTGTGAGGACCCGGTACATTTCTTGTGTTAACTCTGTGGTGATTTGTGGAAGAGGTCCTATAGCGTTGCTGCTTCCATTGACTTGTGCAGGCCCCATGTTCCGTGCATCACCCATCTCATTGCTGCCAGTGCCAAGGGAGCAATGCGGTGAACGTGGGTCCCTGGACTTGGCTATAATTCGCCTGTTGTCTGCATTCCCTTCTTCCTGGCCTATGTTTTCTTGTTGGTCTTTGGATTGTGTGTTCCTTTAGAGAAGAAACTTGCTTTCCCTGAAGGTCTGGAAAAATGTCTCGAATCTAGCAAGGAGTGTTGTAAATAACACAGTAGTACTACAAACCAAGTTCCTTGCTTTTTCTGTACTGGTTAGTTTCTTTCTCTGGAACGAAACGACGTGCTGCTTGAATACTAATGGCAGATGGATGCCTAATGGTTTTCTTTGTAGGGCAGGCAAGCTGGCACTATTAGCAAATCGGTGTCATGGTTTGGCACACATGATACTTGTTTGAGCATTTGTTTCTGTTACAGGCAAGGCTGAGCTGCAAAGGGCTTGTCCAGATTTAAATTCTCCTAAAATTCAGGGGTGTTTGGGATCTGGGGATTTGATCCGAATCCACCTCTAGTTTCTGTTTTTTTACGGCTTGTAAATTATTGCAGCTTGTGGGGAATTTGTACGTGGAGACAATGTAAATAAAAGTTAAGTTTGGAAAGAAGAAAATAAAATGTGAGTCCAAAACAAACTAAGCAGGTTAAGGGACAGATAGTGAAGACAATGGTAATGTAAATGAAGTGGTACTGGAGGGTACTTGAGTTTATTAGTAACTTCCAGAGTCTGAGCAAAGGGCCCAGGAACAGACAAAGGGAGAACCTTCTGGGAGCCATCTAGAAAGTATTAGAGGACAGAGAGAAGCAAAAAAGGACACGCCCTTTGGAACAGACCCAGACGAGACATGGTATTTATTTATTTATTTTTTAAAACGTATACCCCGCCACCTCCTGCCACCGGCAGCTTGGAGCGGCTAACAACACAAAGAAGCATCGAAAGAGCTCAAGAAGAAAAGGGCCCAGCTACAGACATCTAGCTGCGTACCATGGACTTGTGTGTAGGGCAAGATGTTAGTCAGGGACATTTCCAGTGCACTTAGCATTGCGTTACTTTTAAAATCCTTTTGTTAGACTTGTACTCCTGAATCAATTTTGTCTTGTAATTCATCTGAATTTATAAATACAAATTCTCTTAACCAAGCATTGGTGCGTTTGTGTGATGCTGACATTGGCTAACACAGATGAGGGAACACCCCAGGTTAGATGCTTGGGTGAACCTTAATACAGTTTCTATGACCGGGAACTTCAGATACTAGTGGTTGACTCCTTTACAGATTGGGATAGTTCTGGAGAGAGCTGTGGACAGTGGAAGCTGTAAGTGGGGAAAGTGAGTGATGGCTGGGGGGGGGGCAGTGCTCCAACCGCATCAGAGAGCATCTCCTTTGTCTCTTGTTGAAGGGTTGACAGGAGCACTCATTTCGTATACTGTACCAACTTACCGGCGATGTAGGTGGGAGATAGCTTAGAAGGGCTTGACAATTTTCTCTCTTCCTTTTTGTTTCTTGGCAGATAAGTTAGATAGCTTGTTTATCCCCCCGGCAGGGAACTGAACCCATTGAAGGAGAGACTGTAGATTTCATTATTGAGTAGTGTGATGATACCTGCACATAAAATTGATATTTAGCCTTGGATTTAGTGCCAAAACATACCAGGAAAGAGATGAACTAAGGGGTCATGTTGTCTCTTATGTGGAACTCCCTCCCTGCCCACATCTGCCTCGCCCCCACCCGCCACACCTTCAAGTTCCTCCTCAAAACCCACCTCTTCCGCTCTGCCCTTCCTAACTCCTGCTAATCATCCCCTCCCAGGATTATCCCCCACCTGTTATCTGCAAACTCCCAATTTACTGTAACCAAGCCAAGAACGTGTACCTGAGTTCTCGCATCCTCATGAATGTTGCATCCCTTGTCTCTCCCTCTGTTCCCCCTTCCCTGTCTCCCCTCCCCCTGTCTTTAGATTGTAAGTTCTCGGGCAGGGACCGTGTCTATTTTATTCTGTGTACAGCGCCAGGTACATCGCTTGCACTATATAAATGCTTATTATTATAATAATAATTAATAATAAACTACAGAAGGGATGAAAGTAATCCAAGCAAGTTTCTGTTTAGGATCTGGAGACAGACCCCCAAACAGTAGGTTGTGCAGCTACAGAATTGCCAGGGAAGGGAATTTGTAGGTTTTGTATTAGAGCTATGCTGTGTACCACTCTTCTCCCATGTGCCTGCTTGTACAGTAGGGGTCCTGAGCCTGTGTAAGCATCCATCAATTAGCTGTCTGAGATTATGCCTGTATTCTCAGGTGGGGCCCCTACACACGTTGGAAATCCCATGATATGTTTTTGTTATGCCACAGGGAGGTGCGAATGGCTGTATGTTTGACAGTAAGCCATTGCTGTCATCGGAGCAAGTATCTTGCAGAGTTCTTTTCTCCCGTACGTTGTGGTGGGTTTACAAGATAGCCAACCTCTTGCTCTGAGTGGCTGTGCAAATCAGCACAGGCATATTCCGATGCCTATCCAAATAATATCGGCAAATGGAGAACTGCTTATTTTTTTTTATTTAAATTTTTTTGCTAGCCCACCCCTCCCTCCGCAGGCAGCTAGGGGCAGCTTACCACTCCGTTTCACTGCTAGGCCTGTGTTCACACGAGACGCTCAGTGCGCTAAAATC
Source organism: Sphenodon punctatus (assembly GCA_003113815.1). Classification (NCBI taxonomy): domain Eukaryota; kingdom Metazoa; phylum Chordata; class Lepidosauria; order Sphenodontia; family Sphenodontidae; genus Sphenodon; species Sphenodon punctatus. The sequence continues at coordinate 4,261,364 of QEPC01004922.1, forward strand.
CCTTTCCCTTGCTTTTATTCTGAACGTGTGAAAAGTTTATACACCGGGTGCAATGTGCTTCTCCGCCAAAGAATTCAGCTCAGAAGTCAAGGCTTCTCAGTCATGCTAGCCCGTCCCAGGGAGCATCAGTGGCAGGGTGCCCCCTGCTGCTTCTATGGACTTATCACTACTGCTCCTCTCCCCCACACCTTCTCTCTAGCTCCTGTTACCAGATGTAACAGCGGCTCTGGACCAGGATCTGCTTCTCCTCGGCCACCCGCAGGATTTTGGAGTGACCAGTGAGGAACAAATAGGTAGCAATAGCGTCGTGGAATCATAAATAAGGACATAATGACCCGTTGTGTGTTTGTGGCCCAAATGAGTGCTGGGCATGAAATTTCAGATCAGACTCTGGCAGCCAAACAAAATTCAGTCACCAGACTTTATCCTGATATGAAGCCGTTCTTGCTCCACTACCTCCCTGAACCAGTCGCCAGCCTCAGTTTTCTGGCTCCCAGGCGCCTGCAATTTTCATGCCCTGTGAGTGGTGGCGTTGCGTTTCACTTTCTCTGTCTTGGAGTGAAAATAAATGTCATGGCCGCATTGCCGTGGGTGTGCATTGCGCTGTTTTTTAGGTTAACCTGCATGGTGTCCTGCTATGGAAGGTGGGCTAATGCATGCCCATGTGTTGACATGAGAGGCAACCTGTAGACATTCTGGTGGTTGTTGTTGGGGGTCGAGGGTGGGAGCGCTGGTGGGGAGGAAGGAGGTTTTATGTGCGGGTGGGGAGCCCTGAAGCAGGAATGAAATTTGCAGCAGGCTCTGGCAGAGTTTGGGTGCAGATTCAGTCTGGGCAGGAGCCTCTGTTCCTACAGGTTGCTCTCCTCCTTCTCGAGCGGGGTGACGGTGGCCCCATTTGTTAGCGGCGAGTGTCATGTAACATCTCCCTCACCCACACCCTGTGTGTCAGGCGTCAGCACTCACGGGATGTTGGCGAGTGTTGCACGGGACCGTTTACAAACAGTTAACCCCCTTTGTCACTCTAGCTCTCGCAGGAATGAGGATGATGGGTAAACTGGTGTCCCTGCTGCCTAGATCTAGTGACTGTTCTCCTCCTTCCCCAAATACCGATCCATTCTCATCCCGTTCGTTCCCCGGGGCTTTTTCCTTCGCTAAATAACCCTTGCAGCCAGGGAGAAGTGACAAGGTGTCCTGCATTGCTGTGGTGCAAAGCTCAGCCTGGAAGCAGGTTGCGGCCGGCCAGCGAGCCCTTCTCTCTCCTGGCCCCAGCTAGCTCTCTCTCCTCTCCTGAAGAAACCAAAGGCCTGACCCGGCCCCCACTGAAGCCGGTAAGATGAGAGCAAACCACCTTGAAGCCCATGGGATTATACTTGTGTCTATCCCAGTGTAAGTGAATCATGGGATTGGAGAAACAAAACAAAGTCCGGCCCCTTTTCTTGTCACTCCCATTTGTTTTCTCCAGCCTTTCCTTTGCATCCAGTGACTTATCTCTCCTTCGGTAAAAATGCAATAGCCTACACGCCAGCGCGTGCCAAGGTGGGTCGGAATGATAGGCATCGCCTTACAGCGTGGCCTAGCTCCTCTAGCAGGCCTCTACTTCAGAGGGATATAAATCAATCCCTTTATAATCCACTAACAGACCTGGATAAACTTAAAGGTTTCCCTCTGCACACGGTTCTGAAAAATACGTACTACTTTAAAACAGGAAAAATGATTGAAAGAATCCCAGTCTTTCTGTTTGGGTGCTCTTAGGTGGATGGGCCCAGCTCCACGCGCCCCCTCCCTCTAAAGGTGCACCACCAGATGGTGGCGTGACGCAGGTGTCCCTTGCTCCGTGGTGCTCCGGAACATCCCCGAGCACCGACAGTGGAGCAGGCTGGCCAAACCCAGCGCACCGGCCTGAGGTGGAGCTGCGGTCCATCTGCTCGGTTGGCCCACAGTGCAGCTCCGTTTCCGGTCAGCCGTAGCCCTGGACAACAACCATAGAGTTGTGGGCAGCAGCCTAGAGCATCAGGTGATTTTCCCCCCCCCCCCCTCCCCACGCAGGGCGGGGAACCTGCTGCTTCTATTTAAACCCGACCCAGGTGGGGATGGACACAGGGGTGCACTCCTGGAGCAGCGCTGGGGCTGGCCAGCCCCATGTCTGTCTAAAAGTACCCATAGTGGTGGGTACATTATGCTGCCCAAGGACTTTGTGTCATGTTGATATTGCTTTGACAAACCATCTCTTTGACTGGATGTAATCTTTTAGTATCTGGAATGTAAGTAGAGCATTTTCCAAATAGTAACATCATCACCTCTTGTATTCTATGCTTCTTGGAGCGATGGAGGTGGGGGGTGATGTCCTTTTTTGGCATGTTTTGGTTCACGGCTGGCAAACCTCTCCCTTCCAAGGCCCATTTTGAAAATTAGTACAAGCTCTGCAGATCGCATAGGAGTTGGGGGGCCAGAGCACTCAAAGGTTGCGCTCAGGATGGGGAAAGATCATAGATGGATGCCATGGGTCCATCCCCTATCTTTGTGGGCTTGCCTTCCTCTCTGCTCCCTTCCCCTGAGCTCAGTTGTTCAGTGCTTGAGCGTAGGGACTGGATCCAGGGGCCAGATCCAGAAACTGGAAGGGGGTCAAATAAAAATAATAATTAAAAAACCCCAGCTGTCTGGCTGGATTCAAGCCACAGTGAGCCAGAGGTTCCCCATCAACAGATGGGAGGGTCTGAGAAAACATGGTGTCTTTCCTAAGACGTGGTAATAAAAACTTGGAAATTTGGGGGGGAAATTGAAAATAAACCGTTCCGTGCATGCTAGGAACCAGTGTAACTAACTAACAATAATAATTATTATAATATTGCTATTATTATAACTAGCTATTTCTGTTCTGGCTAGAACCAAGTTTGTTTTGATAATCCGATATTGCAAATAACTTCACTTTCCCCCCAAACCTGTGTGTTCCCCCCTCCCCACCCCCCTGGAGGGGAAAAAAAAAAGAAAGCAAAATGGAAAAAGGCTGGATTTTTTCCCATGCCTCCAAAATATTTGGAAATTTTATTCTCTGTCCCCACCCCTATTCTGCATATTGTGCTATGTGACCCCCTTGGTGAGTGTAATGCTCCTCCTTTTCTTATCCCTCCAGCTCTTTGTTTCCCTTTTTTGTTCTTCCCTTGTCAACCGCTCCTGCTGTTTAACTGAACTCTCTCCGCAAGCTCCTCTATCTCTCCCCTCCACACAGCTGGACGTGTGATGATAAGCCAATGCCCAAACCTAGTTTCACCCTTCTTGTAGCCCATATCACTCCCTGTTCCTTGTTGATCCTCTCTTGCTGCGCTGTCTCTCCTCAAGACTGCAGACACTTCCCATCTTTTGTATAGCACCCTCTGCCAGGGCTCGAATGGCTGAATATGCCTTCTAATGGTTTGGCTTCCTGAGCCCCACTCTTGCCATCTTCCTGTCCTCGTGCGTATTTCTGGCCTGTAACCCAGACTCTCATTTCTGCATTTGTTTTATCAATCAAGCTCAGGATCTGATCCAACATACATGCGTGCCAATGGTGCACGTTGCCTGCACCCCGAAGGCAGAATGGATGTGCATTGTGAGCATGGAATGCATTCATTCCCATGGAGGGCGGGCACTACCGTAGAGGCAGCACCTGCAGGCATCTAGGGAGGCAGGTTGAAGGGGACAGCAAAAACTGCAGCCACCATTGCCACTGGCAGGGTGGCTGGATCAGGGGCCACAAAGTACGGGAGGGGGCGGGGACTGCCAAGCCCCTCGGTGTCCGACATGCATGAGGGTTGGACGCTGGATGTATGCACAATGCAGGGAGAGCAGCCAGACCTCGCGCTGGCCCTGTTGGCATGGACCGTGCATGTCCTGCGCTTTGTGCACGCACAGCGTGTGCTTGGTACACGTGTGAATTGGACTCCCCAACAGTGCAATCCCTCATCCCTGAAGTCAATGGGAGTCTTGTAATTAATTTTAGTGACAGAGGATTGTACCTAAGGCTCCTGCTTGTGTTAATTTGCATTTCTAAACCACCCTTCCCTGTAGGCTCATAGCAGGTAATAAGATAATATGGACAGGCACAAAGATAAAATAAAATCCCATAAAAATATAACTCTATATATTTTCCATTAAAACAGTTCCTTGAACCCTATCCCCACCTGCTAAATGCCAGAACAAATAAAGTTGCTTGGACAAACCTTCATTTATCAAGGGCATGGTATACTATGTGTGGGAAAACTCCTAGCTGGAGTTTCTCACATGCTCTATATCATGTGCAGTATCTCCAGATCCTGCAGCAGTATCTGCACCAACCCCAGAAGGGCTGTGGCTGGGGCCAGTGTGGGTGTTCCAGGCTGGGAAGGATTTGCTGCCTACTAGCAGCGTTGGCTGGCTGGGGAAGAGACCCAGGCTGTTGGAGGGGGACTATTCACATATAATGTGGGGGCCATAAATGCAGCTAATTGCTCGAGTTTGTCAAGAAGCAAATTGTGTGTCTGTGTGCATGTAGCCGGCCCTGTGTTCACATGAACACAAAAACCTAGTCGAAAACCATCATTAAATGGACAATGTCGATGTGAAAGCACCCTCTGAGGGGAAGCCAGTTTAGATGCCTTTGTCTTTCTGCTTGTCCAAACAAGGTTCCCATTGCACGACTCACCTTCTCTCTTGACTCCTTAGGATTTTGACAGCAAGAAATCCATCACCTCGAGGTGCGATTTCAGAGAGGACCTGCTCGTGAACGGTTGCGCTGAGGCACTCGAGAGTCCCAAGAGCAGCATTAAAGTCGTGGATAACCGCCCTCTAAGCAGCAAGGGCTCCAGCTTGACCCATTTGGATGTTACTCAGCTAACGCCTCAGAAGATCTCGCTCAAGCTGCGGCCTGGTGAGTTAGCAGTGACTGGGTGAGCCTTGGTTTGGATGAGGAGACCCCCAAGGAATCATGTTTGGGGTGTGATTCTGTTAAGAGTTGAGATATCTTAGGGTGAAAATAGACACGCCGCTAACTCCATTTTAACGCTGTTTCAACATTTCTTATGCATGTTGTAGGGCTGTATTGGTGCCCTGTGCAGACCTGCACCAGGCATAAGAAATGTTAAAGTGGAGTTAGCGTCGTGTCTGTTTTCACTCTTAGGCTGGTTTTAAATGGATGCTGGGGGGCACGTGCACTTCTGGTGGGTGGGGGAGGGTTTAAACGGCAGCGGATGGGTGTGCGGTTGGTGTGTGCCCCCTTCCACCTGCTGGCCCCACAGGCTCCCCGCACAGAGCAACCTGGTTTTTTCCCTAGTTGCCCCGTGCAGGGAGATGGGTGGAGGCGCGTGGGTTGTGGGAGTGTGTGCCCACCCTCTGCCACTTTTTTAAACGGGTAGTACCACACGTGTCCACTGGGTGGACTTGTGTGATACCCTCTTGTCTAAAAACTGCCTTACGGTGTTAATGAACGACACCGTGAGTCTACGAGTGTACATGTTGCACTCGCCCAGATGTTGTGCGTGCTGAACCTAATAAATGAACAAGGCTCAAGGGTGGAGGAAGTGAGGAAATGCCCCATGGTGCAGAAGGAAGGCCGGGAGCTGAGGAGCCAGGTACTGCTCTAGCTGCTAGCAACTAAGGACTCTGGGTTCCCTCTCTTGTGAATGTGGTGTGGTCATTTCGAGGCAGAAAGGGACAGGCGGGGGGAAAATGCTACAGCATGTGCAAGAGATCTCTCAAGCACGTATCCAATCGGAGCCGATTTGCTGATCGATTCACACCCAAGCCAGACCCAACCTTGCTCTCCAGTCACCCGCTTCCTATTGCGGCAGCTGTACCCTGTCGCTTACCTTTCCCCAAACACACGCCAACTCCTCCACGATTCAGTTGACGGCAGGCCAACATGTGGGCACGCATTAGCTCGCTTTAGCCCACACGACGGGTTCCGCATTCTCTGAACCAGCACTGGGGGTGGTTTGCTGCATGTCGGCCCTGTGTTGGGTGATCCTGACCACCTAATAGACAATCACGAGAACACACGCTTGTGGGGCATTATTTTGTTAACAGGAACATCCTGATCCTGTAGTTTGCACCATTACAGTTCAGTGCCGATTTCAGTGCACCTGTTTATTGTATAGGAAGACCAGTCCACATTCTATTGGGGATGGAATTGCAGGAGGGTCAGAGGCACATGTGGGAAAGGAGCGCCTAATATTTAGGATTCTAGCTGGAGGCTTAGGAGACTTGGGGTGAAGTCTGAGGAGTTGTTTGTTTGTTAGCAGCAAGCATCTATATAGCGCAAGCAATGTACCTGGTGCTTTACAAAGTAATGGAATAGACATGGTCCCTGCTCTAGGGCTTAGAATCTGACGGGGCAGGGGGAGACGAAGGAGGGGGAACAGAGGGAGAGACAAGGAGTGTAACATTCACGAAGATGCGAGGTCCCAGATGTATGTGCTTGGCTTGGTTACATCGAGAATGATGACTGCTTGGTCCATGTGGTGAGGATATGAATACACAGACCTCAGGTATCAGATTGCACTGGAGGGAGGGTATCAGCCGGAGTTAGGTGAGGGGAGCGAGGTGGGTCTTGAGGAGGGATTTTAAGGTATGAAGGGAGTGGATGAGACGGATGTGGGCAGGGAGGGAGTTCTAGGCGTGGGGGGCAGCTGGGAAGAAGGGACTGAGGCGGTTAGGGGAGGCGTGGGAGGACGAGAGAAGGGACAGAGGAGGAGCGGAGTTCACGGACTGGGGTACGGAGGGAAATTAGCACAGAGAGGGGGGAGTGAGGTTGTGAAGAGCTTTGTAGGTGAAGCCTAGGAGCTTGTGCCGAATTTCTTCAGGAAGGGGGAGCCAGTGAAGAGAGGAGAGGAGGGGCTGCACTGGTCAGTTCTGAACTGCAGTTCTGACCTTTATTTTCCTATGCAACTCTGGGCAAGTTATATTTATTTTAGTTGTAGCCTAGCCCGCTCTTCCCGTAAGGCTCAGCATGGATAATAAAGCATACATAAAAGCATGCATAAGATCAAACCAGTGTAAAAACAGTCTCTATAAAAAATAGAACAATTCCCCCTTTAAAAATATCCCAAGCCCTATCCCCACTAGCCAAATAAATAGGTGGCACATTTATTTATATATTTATTTAAAACATTTATTAGTTGCCCCATATGCCTACGGCATCCGGGGCGACGTACAATCAAATAAAAACATTCATAAAAATTAAAAACAATTTTTAAATACCAACGCACAACTTAAAACCTTAAAACAGGGTTAGGAAAAATAAATAAAAATAGGGGTAGGGAAGAGCTAAAAACCCTAAAACCCCCCCTCCCCAAAGGCCTGGGCGAACATCCAGGTTTTACAAGCCCGTCAAAATATTAAAAGACTTGGGGCCAGGTGAGCTTCCTCTGGGAGGGAATTCCAAAGACGCAGCCCGACCACCGAGAATGCCCTCTCCATTGTGGCTCCAAGAAGGCACTCCCGGCAGACCGAAGGAACCGCTCAGGGGTGTGGAGGGCGAGGTGGTCCCTGAGGTACGAGGGGCCGAGACAGTGAAGGGCCTTATAGATCAACACCAATACCTTGAACCTGGCTCGGCACGCTATTGGCAACCAGTGCAGAGTCCGGAGCACAGGTGTCATATGCTCCCGACAACCCGTCCCCATCAGGAGCCGGGCCACCTCATTCTGCACTAGCTGCAGCCTCCGAACCAGGAACAAGGGTAGCCCCACGTAGAGCGCATGACAGTAGTCCAGCCTCGAGGTGACGAAGGCACAGATGGGGGAGGCCAGGTCCAGACCAGAGACGTACGGACGCAGCCTCCGCACCAGGTACAACTGGCGGAAGGCGGCCTTCACCACCACCTCCACCTGTCGATCCAGGCGGAGACCTGAGTCCAATATCACCCCAAGACTCTGAACCTGCTGAGCTATAGGAGGGCGAACCCCCTCAATCAGGGGGGCCGACACCTCCCTCCCTCACTCTCCCCACCACCATCACCTCCGTCCTATCGGGGTTGAGCTTCAGTCTGCTCTGCCACATCCGCTCCGCCACGGCCTGCAGACACTGAGATAGCAACAAGACAGCAGGGTCTGGGTCAGTAGAAAAGGAGAGGTACAGCTGAGTATCATCAGCATATTGGTGACATCGCACCCCGAACCCTCTCATGACCTCCCCCAAGGGCTGCATATACACATTAAATAATAACGGAGACAGAATGGAACCCTGTGGAACGCCGCAGGACAAGGTGCGGGGGCAAGATGTTTCAGCTCCCAACACCACTCGCTGGCTTCTCCCCAAGAGGAATGAGCGGAACCATTCAAGAACAGTCCCATCCAGACCCCGCAGGTCACGCAGCCATCTCAACAGCAGCCCATGGTCCACGGTATCAAAAGCGGCCGAGAGATCTAGCAGGATAAGAAATGTAGAACATCCTGCGTCCATCTCCAGATGGAGATCGAACCAAGGCCACCAACGCTGTCTCAGTGCCATAGTCAGGACGGAACCCCAGTTGAAAAGGGTCAAGGAAACCGATGCGTTCTAGATGCGCCTGGAGCTGGATCGCCACCGCCCACTCAATAACCTTCACTAAAAAGGGAAGGCTAGAGACAGGTCGGTAGCTGGCGAATGCGTCCACATCCACTGATGGTTTCTTCAGCAGGGGGCATACTACAGCCTCCTTGAGGCAGGGTGACAACCTCCCCTGCTGCAGGGATGCGTTGACCACTCTCGCCAGCACTGTCCCCAATGTCTCCCTGGAGGCTTTCACCAACCAGGATGGGCAAGGATCAAGTTCACAACAGGTGGCTCTCATAGACCCCAGGACATCCACCGCATCAGCTGACGTCACTTCCTGAAACTCCCCCCACAAAGTTGGACCAGACGGGGCCTCCATCACCTTGCGTTCTCCACCTGCTGCTCCCAACCCAGCGTCAAAGTCGCTCTGAATCCGAACATTGCCTTCAGAAAATGCCCAGGATTTTACAAACGTCCAGGAGAAGGGAGTTCCAAACCTGTGGAGCAGCCATCAAGAATGCCTTTCTGTGTGCCTATGTTGTATGGACCTGGTGCAATGATGGAACTTGCATGAGGGTGTCCTTGGTTGACCTGGGAGATTATGATGCAACATAAGGGAGGGGATAGACTTTTAGATGTGTAGGGTCGTAGCCATGATCCACAAACCATTTACTCCCTGCAGGTTGCTCTGGAGTAAGTGGTTTGTGGATTGCAACCTTGGTCTTAATGTGCCTCAGCTCTCTTCTCTGTGAAGTGGGAATATAGCTTTTTTTCTTCATGTGGTTGCTAGGGGGACAAATTGAACAATAATTGTAAGATGCTTGGATAGTAATGGAGGCCATGTTTTACCTTTCAGGGCTTGTTCACACAGATATTTGTCTGGAGGTAGCTACCTACCTAACTCACTTTCAGTCTCTCCTATGTTCACATGAGTACAACCAAACAAATGGGGTTAGAGTGGAGAGGGAAGGCATGCTAATGTTTACTTTCTCTTGCTTATGCAGTCCTCCACGGTCCCAGCAAGCCTTGATACTGCTGCCTTGGCATGTCTCTAAGGCATCTCTGCCTCACTGACTGCTTGTTAAGCTAGCCCTTATGGCTGGAAGCTCCCTGCAGGCTACAAGGCAATGGACATAAGAGGAGGGGTAGAGGTCCTTAACACCTGTTTCTCTTCCCCCCCCCCCCCCCACTTCCTGTGAGTGCGTAGAGAGAGGGGAAGCAATTAGTCCAGAAAAACTCCTTTGGAGTAAGGCCCCCAAATCTGATGTGCTCGTGAGAACATGCTCTTGGAGATTACCTGTCCCATGAGTGCCTTCATCTTTCTAACTACTCAGATCCTTATGAGGAAAATGTGACGGGGTTCTTGGAACAGCTCCCAACTCTCTTGCGAGCTGTTCCTTGCTCTGTTCAGCACTTCTCCCAGTTTCCCTAGTTCTCCCCTCTGTCTGAGTTAAACTGCTGGATTGGATGTTGTTGTGGTTTTTTTGTTTTGTTTTTTGCTTGTTTGAAAGGATGTTGTTCTGCTGATGTCTAGATCAGCTAAATCCCATATAAGTACTAGCCTTTAAAAACTCTTTATAGATATTTAAAGACTGTTAGCTCAACAATAATCCGTGCAGAAGAAAAACTTTATATTATGAGTCCTGTACTTGACCTTTTAGTGACATTCCAAGGTTTTGTGGCTTTACAATCACAATTTCCTTGTGTTTTTGTTCTTAACTGCGGTGGACTAGGCTGTGATCACTGCCGAAGTAGGCTTTATTTGAGCTTAATGACTGATGGACGAGAGCTAGCTTTCCCCATTTGTTCCCCTCAACTGGCTAATTTGAAAGCTAAACGTTTGCAATCCAATGACCAGCGATTCAGCCATGGAAATTTCTCACAAAAAGAGAGCAGCTTTCGTGTGGGTTCAAAATTCTTACACAAATATTTGGCACTGGATATTTTAGGAAGTAAAAAGGCCCCTTTATAGCAAAGCTAAAGGCAAATATAAAAGCCTGATTCAGGAGTGCGTGCGTCTGGGATTGATGTGATTCTGTTGCAAACCTTACAAACCCACAGACCATCCCAGTATACGGTTCCCCGTCCCATAGTACCCCGTGAACACTGGTCAGGCAGCAAAGAACTGGTAACGGGGGAGATGAGGAAGGGGCATAAGGGCCAACTTTTGACCTGGGCCCCCAAAGTCTTGTACTTCCTTGGCCAAAGGCTTCAGCCTCCTCCGCTTCTGCACTTGGGGGAGTTAGGTGCCTTCCCATCCCCAAGTCTTCAGGGCAGGATGGTGTCCTGATAGCACCCCCCATGCAGGAGTGGGGAAGCCGCAAGGAGCCTGATGCAAGGACCCAGCACCCTTGGGGCCCCGGGTGGCAGTGGCTGGCTCTATAGCGCCACCAGTTTGTGCCGTCCTTCAGCCCCGATCAAGCCACACTCCTCCTCCAGCCTCACTCCTCCCCCACCCCCCCAGCATGCTGATTGGTTGCTAGCCTATATATAAGGCCAGCCAGTAGCCACAGGAAGCTGGCCAGATCATTGGTCACATCTTGTTTCTCCCATTTTTGCCTGTGTGTTTCCATGCATGCTGGACCGGCCCTGCATCCCCCTGGACCTTGTGTATCCTTTGGGGCCAACAGGAGGTTGGCCCTTCTGTCTGACCTTCCTTTTTTTTCTTTTCTTTTGGAACCTGGTCCTTCACCCTGCCTTGTCCGCCTGCTCCGCTCGGTCCTGTTTTGTCCGTCCGTCCACTCTAGTTCTGCTTTGTCCGTCTGTCTGTCCAGCGAGGCCCTGTCTAGTTTGTGTTTGTCCTTATGGCCTGACCCTCCCCTTGTTGAATTCACCGTCAGCCCTGCTTACCTGTTGCCTACACCCCGCCCCCACTCCTGGCCTGTGTGCTGATCTGTGCTTTTGACACTTTGGACCCGATCCTGTCACTACTCTCTGTTCCTGCCCTGTTGACCCTGACACCTGGAGGCCTGGTAACACCACACAAGGAGCTTGCTCGCCCCCTGCAGGAACAGCCTGGTGGCACTGCTGTGTTCCTTGGCTCTTAGCAGTCTTGTTGGCCAGCTGTGGGGAGTTGGGTATGTGGTTGGAAGGGTCTTTGTCTGGGCCTCCGTATAAGGGTCGTAACTAGACTGTCATCTCCCTGTTGTGGCTCTGGTCAGATTTGTGTGTTTCCAGTACTTCCCTGATGACTCCATCAAGTGTAATAAAACTGACATTTTGTATCAAAGGATTTTACAAGCATCAGGGTTCTGAGTAAAATCTTAGTGCAGCATTTTCTTTCTCTCTCTTACACGCGCACGTTCATGGCGAGTTAACCAGGGATCTTGCTAGTAGCAATTTTAAATAGCGTCCTAATTAATGTTTATTGTTGACTTTAGCAGAATTATTCTGGGGCATGAGTGGAGCTTGAGCTCCTTGTCACTACATACAAATATCACAACGGTAGGCCGCCTTTATTCCAGCTAGGGTTGATGAGAGGGGGAAATTTAGGGGGGGGGGACAATTGTACCAGGCCCCCAAACTTGGCCCCTCCACAAAACTACAAGAATTTTCTTAATATACATTAAAATATGGTGAGTAAAATAATAAACATGTTCAGTGGAATCCACTTAAGTAGAACTTGGTTAACTCTAATTTCTAGGTAAGCAGGATTCATTTGTTTTCCCCATATCCATGGGGGAAGTATTGCTTCGTGATCTGGACAAGTTGAATTCTGAACCCTGATAACTTGAGTTTGTTAATGTGTCTAGAGGATACCTGACCAGCTAAAAATATCAGGGCCTTTGAGCGTATTAATGATTTCTTGGCAACATGTGATTAAAATACTGTAGCGCGTACCTGGTAAGTGTGAGTCTGCATGTTGGACAGACGCGAGATAGGAGTTAGGGAACATCTGTTCTCTTTGGGTGTTTTTAGGGTGTTTTCACACAAGACACTCTCCACCCATTACCCACCCACTATACATGTTACAGGGCACCCATAGAGCAACACTGCAGCCCTGCAACGTGCATGCTGGGTGGGTGATTGGTGGGTAATGGGTGGAGAGGCGCCTGTCTAAAATCACCCTCTGTCTCCAGCTCTCGCTGACAGCCAGGAAGAGATGTGCATAATCCTGTCAGTTCTGACCATGGGAGTCTCGGGTGGGCCGTAGAGGGAGTGGGCACCAGGTTTCCCTATCTCCAGCTGACCCAAGATTCCAAGGCCACTTTCAGGATATGCATGGGGATCGGCTGGTCTGAAAGCCCCCCCTCCCCCCGCGCGCGCGACTTTGCCGGCAGAGTTGTGCAGGGATGCAGAGTAGGAAATCGAGCTCTGTCTTGTGTCTCTGCTCTGTTTCTTTGCTTCTGAGGGGTGTGAAAGAGATTAGAGATGGAGAAACCTGGTGCTAACTTCCTTTGAGCATCCATTTCAGGTCTGTTAAATCAGAATTTCTGAAAAGATGGACTTTTTTACATGGTTGGAGAAATTCTACTTAAGACTCCACTGTAATGTATGTGCAATTTAAAAAATAATTGCAAGTAACATATATGTGCAAATAAAGTCCCAGGATGGTTTCTATAAACTATTTCAAAACTTATGATGGCAGGAGGCTAGAATAGGCCCCCAGATTTCTCTGTAGGCCACACCCCACCTTTAATGTCTCTCTGTTCATGTGAATTAGCAAGTGTAGTTTGCTCCCCACTCTGCTTTTGTTGGATCTTTCTTAACCTGTGTAATTAAACCGGCATTCACCATGGAGACAAGGGGCTTTAATAAATCCACAGCAGCGCACACATGGCAGTTTCTTTTCAGACTGAGGGGTGCAGAATTCTCATACATGGCAGCTGCATTTTGGGAAGGATACCCTGGGTGTTAACTAGGGGCTGCAAATTGTTTATAGAAATCTGAGTGGATGGGAGGGGTTTAAATGTCTAGTGAGACTGACGCATACCGGAATTGAGGAGAATACTTTTGTCTGAAAGATCATTCCCCCTCCCCCCCCCCATCTGTCATTTATTTATATAGCACTGGCAATATGCCTGGTGCTGATCAGTTGCAATTTGAGACTGGTCCCTGTCCTGAGGGACTTGCAGACTAGGATGGACAAGGAAGGGGAAGGGAGTTTTAGGAAGAGATGTGTTGCATTCAAAAAGTGGCGAAGCTGCAGGTGTGCACATGCAGCTTAGTTACAAGGAGAGGAGGGGGAACTTTGAGAATAAGATGTTATAAGGAGATGCATCAATGAGCAGTTTATGGGGGTGAGAAGCTAGGATTTCCCTGACCTTGCATATGGAGTTTTGGTAAGAGACATCAACGTCAATTCTTTTCATTCAAAGCCAGCACAAGAGATTGATGGACTTCCCCTCCCCCCATGTGAGTGGAAACACTGACTTATTCCACAGCCTCCTGCCCCCCCCCCCGCTTTGATGGGATAGTTGCACTGTGTGTAGTCTGTGCTTGGTACCCATGAGCAACAGGGTTCATGTGTTTCGGACCAGGGCACTGGTTTAAACTGGACACTCTAAATTTAGGGGATCCTTCTGAAAACATAGACCTAGCAGCACACTTCCATTCCAAGACAAAGCCGCCTTTTCAGCCAGAGTTGGAAGGGAATGTAGCTGGTCTTTGATAGCAGGACTCTTTATTATTTTTAGCAAGCATTTATATAGTGCCAGCAATGTACCTGGTGCTTTACAAAGTAATGGAATAGACATGGGTTCCTGCCCTAGGGCTTACAATCTGAGATTTTGTGGGGGGGGGCGATGCGATGACAACGAAGGAAGGGGAACAGAGGGAGAGACAAGGGGTGTAACATTCACGAGGATGTGAGGTCCCAGGTGCACGTGCTTGGCTTGGTTACATTGAGAATGATGGCTGGTTGGTCCATGTGGTGAGGATATGAGTACACAGACCTCAGGTAACAGATTGTACTGGATGGAGGGGATCAACAGGAGTTAGGTGAGGGGAGCGAGGAGTCGGGGAGAGCAGAGCGGAGAGGTAGGTCCTGAGGAGTGATTTGAAGTTATGAAGGGAGGGGGCGAGGCAGATGTGGGCAGGGAGGGAGTTCCAGGCATGGGGGGCAGTTAGGGAGAAGGGACGAAGGCAGTTAGGGGAGGTGTGGGAGGGCGAGAGAGGGGACTGAGGAGGAGCGGAGTTCACGAACTGGAGTACGCAGGAAAATTAGCGCAGAGAGGTAGGGGGGAGCGAGGTTGTGAATAGCTTTATAGGTGAAGACTAGGAGCTTGTGCAGGATTCGTTCAGGAAGGGGGAGCCAGTGAAGAGAGGAGAGGAGGGGCTGCACATCGAAGCAACAGGCGAGGTGGATGACCCTGGCAGCAGAGTTTTAGATGGAGATAAGAGAAGAAAACTGAGAGGGAGGCCAGTGAGAAGGAGGTTACTGTAATCGAAGTGAGAGATGACCAGGGCATGAACAAGGGTTTTGGCAGAGGAGACAGAGAGAAAAGGGTGAATCTTAGCAATGTTATGGAGGGTAAAACGACAGGATTTGGCAACAGAGTCGATGTAGGGTTTAAAAGAAAGGGGTGAGACAAAGATGAAGCCTAAGCTATGGGCTTGGGGGATGGGAAGGATGGTGACCCTGTTGATAAGGATCAACAGGGAGAAGGGAGAGTCAGGATGAGGGGGGTGGGGGAGAGGAGTTCAGTTTTAGCTGTGTTGAGTTTGAGTTGACGTTGAGACATCCGGGTAGAGATATCAGAGAGACAGCTGGTGAGGTGAGCTTAAATAGATGGAGACAAGAGAGGGAGTAGAGAGAGAGAGTTGAGTGTCATCAGCATAGAGGTGATATTGGAAGCCATGGGAGGCAATGAGTTTGCCTAGGGCCAGAGTGTAGATAGAGAAGAGGAGAGGGCCAAGGACCGAGCCTTGGGGAACACCAACCAAAGGAAGAGGAGGTGGAGTTGGCAAGAGACACATTGAAGGAGCGGTCAGAGAGGTAGGAGGAGAACCAGTCGAGGACGCAGCCATGGAAGCCAAGTGAATCCAGCAAGAGTGAGTGGTCAACAGTATCGAAGGCAGCAGAGAAGTCAAGGAGGACAAAAATGGAGTAGAGGCGATTAGATTTAGCCACAAGAAGATCATTGGTGATCTTAGCAAGAGAGACTTCTGCACAAGCAGCTAGTAGCAGCAACTCCATACTTGCTTAGCAAGGCACTGCTGTGCCAATCAATGATTTACTTGTTTTCTAGAACCAAATATTGTAGAAGTGGTTCTATTTCACTTTACAAAAGGGTGGCGCAAATGCACATGGGTTAAAGCCAGGATGGAAAGCCTTTTCCTCTCGGGGCCACTTTGAAGATTAGTACAAACGGTGAGGGACACACACAAGCTGGGAATGGGGGCATTTAAGGGGTTCACTCAGGAAAAGGATGGTCCAGATCATGGATTTGTTCCATGGATCTACCCCCTATATTGTGTGCATGCCCTTATCTCTGCTCCCGTCTACTGCTACGGATGAGGGGAACACACAGGGAAAGACAGAGACACACACATTCCCATTTTACAGATGGAGAACTGAGTCTGAGACCAAACTCGGTCTTTCAGGGCTTGAGGGTAGGAACTAGATCCAGGGGGCAGATTCAAGAATTGGAAAGGAGCCAAATAAAAACTGGCCATGGGCCACATTTGGCCCCTGGGCCTAAGGTTCCCCATTCCTGCGCTAAAGGAGTTCTTGAAACTCTCACTGGCAGTAATGCCTGTCTCAGCAGCTCATTTCAATTCCTGACTCCCTCCTCCTCCCCCAAGCTCTCCCTAGCATAAAACATGTAGTAACTAGCAAATTCCATAGCTTCCAAGGACAAGTAGTTCAGTATGTGTTATAAATTAATGTTTCTGAGCCTGTGTTCTTTGGATCTTTTACCTGCAAACCACAAAGAAGGCTGTCAAAATGTTGTTATACCATTATATAAATCCACAGTGTGTCTCCTATCTTGAATGCTATGTACAGTTCTGGTCACCCATCTCGGAGGATATAACAGAGCTGGAACAGTGCAGGGAAAGGCAACTAAAATAGGTAAATATATTGAACTGCTTCTGTATGAAGAGAGGCTTGAAACGTTAGGGCTCTTCAGCTCAGAGAAGAGATAATGGGCAGGTGGGGCGGATATGATTGAGGTTTAGTAAATCATGAATGGTGCGAAGCAAGTAAAGGTGGTAAATACCAGTTCCATTTCTTGGAATACGAAGATGCCTGATGAAATTAACAGCAACAGGATTAAAACCAAAGGAAATATTTTTTCAAACAATGCATTAACCACCTGTGGAACTCATTGCTAGGGGATGTTTGTTTATTTAAAGTTCTATCCCACCCTGCTCAGGGCAGCTTACGTTAATTAAAACAAAAAAACTCCAGTAAAAATTCCCTAAAACCCGACCCTTATCCCTGTCCCTGCTTGCCAAACACCTTGCTGAAAAGAGAGGTTTTACACTGCCGCTGGAATACGCTCAGGCTCTGATGGACCTCCGGGGGACAGGAGTTCCACGATACTGGGGCAGCAGCTGAGAACGCCTCTCTGCGGGCCCTTGTCGTATGGGCAAGGTTAGCAGGTGCTACCCTCAAGAGAGTGCTTCCGGCTGACTAGGGGTTGCAGTGGGGCATGGTAGGGAAGGTGGTCTCTCGGAAATGTGGGGCCCAGGCCAGTTAGGGCTTTAAAAGTCAAAACCAGCACCTTGAATTGTGCCTGGAAAGCAATAGGAAGCCAGTGCAGACTACAGAGCACCAGTGTAATGGGCTCCCTGCCACCCATCCCCAAAAGGAGCCTGACTGATGCGTTGTGCACCAGTTGCAGCTTCCGAACAGTTATCAAAGGCTGCTCCCTGTAGAGCGCATTGTTGTGAAGGCCCAATAACATAACTGGGTTCCAAAAAGGATTGGCGAAGTACTTGGAGGATAGGTCTCCAAGTAGCTTTTTGTCAAGATAGTTGGTTAGGGCATGGGGCCTCTGATTGGTGGGTGTAAATATCATTATGACCTGTTGTGCGTGTCTCTGAAGCTAGACCATGGGCCCCTGGCAGTTCTGGAAGCAGCTCTGAGTGTCTGGGGCTTTCGCAGGATCCCAATTTTGTGTTTTGCAGCAGGAATCTTTGATTAAAAGGCTTAGTATTTTGAAATCCGATCAACATATCTGCTGGTGGTCATTCTGTAGTCTGAGGCAGTAAACTAGAGATGAGAGAATCCTAGAAGTGGAATGAACCTTGAGGCCATCTGGTCTAACCGTTGCAGGATGACTTGGAGCTGGTGTTTAGAACTTGTGGAGCGCGGCAGGGTGAAAATAAAATACCACCCCCTTTAACGATTGGCAGACTGGCGTTTGCTTACAGAAACAAAGAGGTGTCATAAGTTTCTCTTGCACACACAGGCTTTTCCATATGCATGCGCATGTGCGTGTGCATACACACCCAAGCTCTTTCTTACACACTCCCCACCCACCTCTGACATGGTGGATTCAGGGATCAGTGTTTTACTGAGTGTTGGGGGAGGACGGAGAGCAGCGTCCTGGGCCCCACAGGAAGCAGCCAACCTGGAGACAGAGGGCATTTTGACATGTAACAGTTCCCTCCCCCTCCCCTGCGCCCCCTCCGAGTTCAAGGTTTGGGTTTGGCAAACCTGTGCAGGGAGGGGGGATTTAGACACATCCCACTCCCCCAGAAGTTGCCCAGGCGCATTTGTAAGCAGCGACTTCCGGACGTTTGGAGACCCGGACTTGTTAAAACCTCTGCTTTTGGGAGTTTTACAAGCCTAGATTCTCCAAACATCTGGAAGTTGCTGGGCGCTGCTGTTTACAGTGGCACCTGGGCAACTTCCGGTGTGTGTGTGTGTGTGTGTGTGTGTGAACGTATAAATTCGTGCAGGTTTGCCGAACCTGGACTTTGAAGTCCGGGGAGAAAAACGGCTACGCGTAGAAACAGCCTGAGAGTTGCAGGCAGGAAGAGAGCAGCACAGAAATAGCCTGCCTCGGCCGCAGGAGCACTGGACCTGAGACTACCAGGACTTGCCTTTCCGCGGGGCCCCCTCCTAACTGTGGGGGCCTGAGCCCCTACTGGCCCTGCTTATGACCAACTCTGGGATGACTTCAGCTACAACTCTGTAGGCAGAACGTAATTCTCTTCTCTGTTTCCTTTCTGTCTCCTCTGGGTATTTCTAATAACCCTCTTACCGTGGTGCCTTGCAACAGCACCTAACGCTTGGCTCCTAAATAAAAGTGTAACTAGGGAGTCTGGATTTTCATTGGTGTAAGAGCAATAATACCAGTTGGCCCCACAGTTGTTTTTAAGCATAGCATAAGAGAGAGAGGAATGATGGGAATTTTTTTTAAAAAAAGCAAAAGAAAGGGAAGCCTTTATTACCCACGTAGCTGTAAGCATCTCAGAAATACAAGTTAGGACCCTTCTGGGAGAACCATCACATTTCTGGTTGCCCACAAATATGCCTTGTCACGTGCTAAGCAGGCAAGGCAGATACCGATCTCCTTGTGCACGTTAAAACTGGCTTTTTCATAAATCCTCCCTCTGGATTTACAAGGGTGACTCAGAAAACATGACTGCTGAGTCTGCAACTTTGAGGCACGCAAAAGTAGTGTTTCTGGTTCCAGATGAACTACTGGAGACAAGGGGTTGGGAGCGTTCATGTTTTCACAGTAGAGTTTAAAATTAAGTTTGGGGAGCCTGCAGAGGGGTGTGTGCGTGTGAGAGAGAGAGAGAGGTTCGCAGGAATGGTGTTGGGGGTTTACCTTGGTAGTAATTCTGCTGAGGTCATTGGAGTTGTCAGGGCCGGCCGCAGGGTTTGTGAGGCCATGTGTGAAGTCTTGGTGTGGGGCCTAATTTGCATACTTAGACCCCCACCTAATTATGCAAATGTGTAAATTTACATAAAAATTACTCCCTCTGGACAGGCAGGATTCACCCCTTCGAGCAACCATGGAGAGCATGGCCTCCCCATGCCCCCCCACCCCCCCAGTTTGGCATCCCTTGGCTGCCTTACCTGGTGCTCAGCCAAGCGGCCATAGACAAGCATGGCCTCCCAATGCTCCCCCCTCCAGCCGAGCGTCTACCACCACTCCTCAGGAATGGTTCCACCACAGAGGCAGCCGGGCGGGCAGTGAGGCAGGCACAGAGAGACTGACTGCGTCCACTATCGTATTGGGAGGGGGGTTGGGGGTGAGCTTAGCCAGCTTAGTCTCCAGGGCCTGTTGCTTCTTGGTGACGACTGTGCCTTGTGCACGCGTGCGGTGCGGCCGGTCCAAAGGCGCTGCTATCAAACACGCAAGACACCTATAAAGCTCTTCACAACCTTGCTCCCCCCTACCTCTGCACTTATTGCCCTCCATACTCCAGCCCGTGCACTTCGCTCCTCCTCTGTCCCTTCTCTCACCCTTCCACGCCTTCCCTGCTCCCCTAAGCGCCTTCGTCCCTTCTCACTTGCTGCCCCCCATGCCTGGAACTCCCTCCCTGTCCACATCCGCCTTGCCCCCTCCCTTCATACCTTCAAATCTCTCCTTAAAACTCACCTCTTTCGCTCTGCTCTGTCTGACTCTTTATCCTGCTGAGCCACTATTCCTATACCTACGATCTGTTTACCCTTATCCTTGCCACATGGACCTGCCTGCTGTCATTCTCATCGTAACCAAGCCAAGTACGTGCACTTGAGACCTCGCATCTTCATGAATGTTAGACCCCTTGTCTCTCCCTCTGTTCCCCTTCCTATGTCTCTCCCCCAGCTCCTGTCGCTCAGATTGTAAGCCCTAGGGGCAGGGACCGTGTCTATTTTATTACTTTGTAAAGTGCCATGTACACTGCTGGCGCTATATAAATGTTTGTTAATAATAATAATAATAATAATAATACCCAAAATGCAGCCAGCCTATTAAGCACATTACGCCATGAAAAGAGACATATATATATATATATATAACCAGTTCAGTTGTGCCCCTATAATCAATTCACACTGCCACCCACCCATAATCATTTCATTTGTGCCCAATGGGCAGCGTGAACTGATTATGGGGTGGGGGGTTTAAAGACAGTATTCCTGTTAGCAATAACTTCATTGCTATTGAAGAGTTAGTGAAATAGCAGCCGTAATAATCTCAGAACCATATTTGCAGATTTTCCAAGACAGAATAGATATTGCTTTACATCCTAAATTCCTACCTAAGATAGTGTAAGTAAAACAGTTATGAGAATGTGGCCCTTTTTTGCACAGGCCTCTCCCAGCCACAAACACACAGATTTATGCGTGTTCATGGGTGGAGGAGCCCCATGTGAACGATGTGGCACATGTGCCCATGGTGAGTGGGGTGTGTGCACGCGCCTGCCTAGCACACATCCCCACTCACCCCCCACTCGTCCCCATGCACGGAGCAACCGGGGAAGATGGTGGTTACTCCATGGGTGCAGATGAGTGGGGGGTGAGTGGGGATGCATGTGCGGCCGTGTGCATGCCCCGCCCACGCACCAGCGTGCCCACGGACACCCCACCAGCAGAGCCATGTAAAAACAGCATGTGAGGAGTCACTCGAAGGAGACCAGAAGGTTGCTGCCTTGTAAACAAGGTTCTTTGAGATGGCTGTGAACATTCTCACAACACCCACCCTTCCAGCCCCGCATGGAATTTTCTTATATTCCTAGAAAGTGTTGGAAGGAAATGTCATTGTGAAGGGGAAGCGTGCTTTTTATACTAGAGCAACTCAAGACCATCACGTGGTCTATTATTTAAATAGGGTGAGCATGCACAACCCAGTTGTGAGACTGTTAGGTGCCATCTCGAAGAACCTTCCTTACAAGGCAACAACCTTCTGATCACTCACATGGGGAGGAGTTGTTTTGTAAACAAACAGCTTTATCTCCCAGTTCTATGGTGTGTCCCTGTATCTCGCTGCCAGGCAGAGGCAAGTGAGGGATGGGAGGCAGAAGAACGTATTGAGGGAGAAGCTGGCTGCAGCCTGCCGCCTAGCCAGGCAAGCATGGGGCTCCTGCTGGCTGTGGGGTGGCTGCACATGTGGCACATGCCTGGGGCTGACCCTGGGAGTTGTATTGTGGGGAGAGAAGAAATGGGCCTGGTACCTTGCATTTTCTCGGAGAAGAAGATGTTGAGCAGTATTTGCTGGGTGGGTAGCGTGTTTTGCACTCTGAGAGATGAAGAGTAACTGAGTCTCTCTCCGTGTGTAAAAGATTAGCCTCCAAGGGTTAGCCTCCATAATGTAACCTAGAGCATAAGGTGTTTGGCTGAGACCAAGGTTCAAATCTGGTCTTAATCATGAACTCATTAGGTGGCCTTGGGAAAGTCACTGTCCCTCAGCCCATTTCCCATCTTTAAAATGGGAATCTAATCTTAGACTATTGGAGTTCGAAGAGACCTTGAGGATCATCTAGTTCAGTCCCTTTCTTGGATTCAGGATGACTATAATGACAACACCCCTGACAGATGGCTGTCCAGCCGGTTTTCAAAAACCTCCAGTGATGGAGAACCTAGTAATGACCTACTACCTCACAGGACGGTTGTGAGAGTGAACTAAGATAAGGATTGTAAAGCACTTTGAGCACTGAAAGTGCCATATAAATAATATTAAGGAAACTGTGCATTTGCTCTTTCATACAACATTGTGTATACACTTTTAAAAGAGCTTTTTCCTTCAGTATCCGTTACTGGAGGCCGGATACAACATTTAGCAGATTAATTATCAGATCTAGTAAAGCAACGTCTGTGTTGTATTTTCTGGCCTGGAAGTTGACCAGCTGTGTCCCTGCTGTGACATGTGACAGACATTCGCCTTGTAGGTGAATATCATTTGAAAGCACTCCTCACAGAACTGCTAGTACACATGATGTTTTACAGATAGACTCTGATCCTGCACATACTTATGCACTTAACTTTGCACACTCTGCCTTGACTTCAGTGAGAGTATGAACAGGGAAGGGTCAAAAAAATAATTGTGTGTAGGTCTGCAGAATAGCGCCCATAAACAGTGTGGTAGCAAGGCTGTGGTGGGCCTGGTCTCCTGTCCCAATTATGGCCCCACCATAAGAGCAAGGGGTTAGGGCCTTCACGGTGGGTGCAGGTTTTGCCCATGAAGGCAGTGCTGCCCCAGCTCCCAGTACCTCCCCACCCACTCTGAAAAATCAGAAGGGCCCTTTGCAAGCACTAGGAAAGGGCCAGTGTGGGAAAGGTCCCCCTCGCTGTGCCCCTGCCCATAAACAGGACTGACTCCCTGTCCTGGGCTTGCAGTCTGCATATTGTGGGAGAGCTCTTCCAGCTCCTTGTGGCTGCCAGTGCCAACCTCCATTGATTTATCTGGAGCCAGGATTTCACCGTGAGCGTAAAATCCACAGGGGGTGGGGGGTGGAGACCATGGTGTGGAAAAAACATGATGCGGAAGAGCTGGCACAAAGGAAAATCCTTTTATTTACTAGGAATCAAAAACCTGCTTGTTAATAGGTTTAGGGGTTAGAAAGAAAGAAAAAGCTTTTCTTGAACCGAGCCACCCGCCGCCACAATCACTTTCACTAAGTGCATATTTACAGCTGCAGGTGAAATTGTTACTCAGGCGAATCTCTTTCCGTGCACAGAATAATGAGAGCCTCCTAGCCCGAAAAGGCAGACAGGTTTGTGAACAACTATCTTCTGCTTTCTAGAGAGGAGTTGGAAGTCATTAGTGCTTTGAAGATTGTATAGACTTCTCAGGCGCCAGGCTTGAACTGGGATCCTTAGCGTGGCAGCTGACTCCGTAGCGCCACACGTCTGTCAGGTCTTTCATCTAGTCCTGCCGGCTTGGCTCCAGCGTGCCCCACCCACCAGACCCTGGCTTGTCGAGTAAGAGCTACATGACGGGAGGTGGAAGGCAGACCGAGCAACATCCAGTTTTCCTGTTGGTCCTGTCTCCTGCTGCCTGCGTGTCCTGCCTTCTGGTCCCATCTTCAGCTTGACCTGTTGGCCTGCCTTGGACTGATCTCCCCAGTAGGGTTGCTACTCTATGCACATTTTAAAGGAATACTTAAAAAAAACAAAAAACCCACAACATGTTGCAGGGCCGCATTGGTGCCTTAGATCTTACTAAGACCTAGTAAGGCCTGTATTAGCGCCTTAATTCCATCTCCTCCTGGACCACTCCTTTCTGTCTCACTAACCTTCACTCAGGTCAAACCAACACCTTCCCCTCCCTGCAGCATGCATCCTGCTTTGAACGGCTTTGCCAAGGACCTTTTTCAAAAAACCTTCTCAACCTCTCATCTCATTCATGATGAACCTCTGCTATGATCCACTTTGAGGGTTTTTTTGGTACTGTTTTACGTATAGTTTTGTCTCTGGATTGTAACAGCTTCAGGGCAGGAATCTATTATTTATTGGGTACATAAAGTGCTGTGGACACGTAGGCTATGTCCACACACACAGCTAAATCGGCTTAATAAGTCTAACTCCGTTGTACCTCGGGATTGTTCACATGTCAAGGAACAGTATTCAGGAGTAGGAGGCAAAGTACGTGCCCCCCCTCCCCCCCCCCCCAAACAAACCAGGAGCAAATACTCTCCTCTGCTTTCTAAACTGAAGTACCAGTGGGACGGGCAAGATTTTTTGCACTTATATTGGGCAATGTGAACCCTTTCTGTGTTTGGCGTACATGGTGTGCAAAGCAACCCCAGGTTGCCGCGCAAAGGGTCCCTCCTGCCGAGAACTCTATGGAATTCATCCCAGAATGCTTTGTGTGCAAGGCATGAAGGGATAGGTGTCATTGCGTACACTTTCATGACATGACCACTGGGGGCAATACTAAATTGGTTTAGGAGCGTAATGTGAACAGTCCCAAAGTGAGTTACTAAAACCTGAATAATTGCTTTGACTTTGATAAATCATTTTAATTTTGTATGTGTGAACATAGTCTTGGCTGGTATGTTAAAGTACAAGAGGGCTGCCTATCCTGGTAGTTCTCCCAACTTTTTGCCTGCTTGGCCCCATTCTGAGACTTCTGCATAATGCTGTGACCCCAGACATCAACAGCGACATGCAGAATATATTCAGTATCAGTCAGGATTGCGACCCCATCCAAGGGTCATATGACCCCGCTTGCCATGCCAAGCTGCAGTCTGGAAACCTCTGCTCTGTCCCCTTCTTGGTGCTCTGAATGGTGAAATGCAGATACAGACTAGATAAAAATGACCAGCCACAAGCTTGTACGTCACTAACTTGAAGTTCTGCCCCAACTTTTAACAGTAAGAGCTAGAGTAACATTTCTGTTTGTGTATGTGGTGAATGGCTTTACGTTTCATGTCTCTCCTCCCAACATTTGCATACGTCTCTAATGAGTCTTCGCATTGGCTTTTGTAAAGGAAAGTCTGAAAGCTGGCTCAGTTGGGTCAGTTTAAAATATTGCTGCTGTTGGCAGGGCTGTAGGCCTGTGCATTTGTAGCAGAGCCTCTGGGAGCTGTGGGATGAAATGGGTGGGAATAGGCTAGGGAGGGGCGAGGTCCCGAGGGCAGCCCCAAGTGTGATGTGGGTGCAGCACAAGGGAAGGGGCTGCCTGGTGAGAGCAGGCAGCAGGGAATGGGCTGGGGTGGGGATTGGGGTTTGGGGCGGGAGGGGGGTTGGGTTTGTATACTTCCCTTTTCTTCAAGTGGATTGCTATTGGGTTTGACATTTGATATATTGTTTAGATTATGATGTATTTGTATTTATATTATTGTATTTCATGGTGCAGTTTGTGTAAGTTGCTGAGACACCTGTGGGGTAGTCTACAGGGTACAAACTTAAATTGAAATGGGGGGAAAAAAAATGAAATGAAAGTGTGGTGTCTGGATTTGCTGGTTACCTGCTGTAGTGGGAAACCTTTGCAGAACGGTTCATGTTTTGGTCATGAATCCATGTGGTTATTGCTGGCAGTGGGTAGATTAGGGCCAAGAAACTTTGGGCCTGAGAGCAGAATGCAACCCAGAGCTAGTTATTTGGCCCCTGGATTCAATTTCTGCACCCAGGCACTGAAAAGCTGGGCTTGAGGTAAGGGAGCAGAGCTGAGGGCATGCACGCAAGACTCAGAGACCGATCCACGGCATGGCTCCTCCTCGCCCTGAGCGCACCCTGGCCCCCAACGTCTTTGCTGCCCTCGGCGCCCATACTGATTTGCAAAGTGACCCCCAGCAGGGACAAGGTAGGCTGGTGTAGATTGCCAAGCAGAGCAATACAGAGCCATAAGGAAAGGTGCTAAAGAGGCGCTCTCTTGATTGCATTGTTTATTACAGCTTCGGACTCTTCCATTTCTGCAGGTGACCAGACCTCTTTCCGAGTGCAAGTCCGGCAGGTGGAGGATTATCCCGTGGATCTGTATTATTTGATGGATCTCTCCCTCTCCATGAAGGATGATCTCGATAACATTCGGAACTTGGGGACCAAATTGGCCGAAGAGATGAGAAAGCTCACCAGGAATTTCCGACTGGGCTTTGGGTCTTTTGTGGACAAGAACATTTCTCCTTTCTCTTACACGGCTCCCAGATACCAGAATAATCCTTGCATTGGGTAAGTGGGAGACTTTTTATTCTGAGGGAAGGAGGCTTGCTGACAGGTTTTGGAGTTAGATGTGGGAACATAAGGACGCATACCTCAAGAACAGCAGCTTATATTGGGCAATGGTTTAATTGATAACCATCATCTCTTGGGGTGAAAATAAATGAGGCGATAACCCGCATTGGCATCCAGCAGGTGGGTGTTCACCTGCCCGTCTACTAGCTGGTCTCCAAATGTTTGCCCCCAGCCCCCACTCATTCAAGGCCATTGTGGGCCCACCATGCGGGCTAGTGTGTGCTAATGCGCATTCGCCTCCCGTCTGTTAGGTCTGCTCTCTAGTAGCAATGCTAGAGACTCTATGGTGCTGGCAGACCTGGATGTGAGTGAGGCAGCAGGCGATCAGCTGTGAAGCGTCTGCAAGAGGAGAGAGCTCTTCTCTGCTGTTTCAGCTGCTTCACAGCTGATTCCTCTTCATGTGCTCCGGCAGTTGTGAGAGAGCAATCAGCTGTGAAGTGGTTGCAAGTAGAGACCGTAGAGAGTGGGGGTGCAGGACGGATCTTCTCCTCTTACAGCCGACTGCTGCAAGAAGAGAGCGCAATGGAAAGGGGGGGTCATGGCCAGGGAAGAAGCCTTCTCTGGCTGTGCCCCCCCCCCTTCCCCAACAGAGCCCGGGATGCGAGAGGGAAAGCGCTAAGTGGTGCCACCAGTGACGGCTACCGCCAGCACATAAGATGCAGACAGGGAGCAGCCCATTCACCTAGCGCTACGAGCTAAGGCATGAGTGCGGGGTGCACGGACTGAACACAGACTCCAGTGGGCTATTTGTCTCGTTCACAAACACTATTAGTGGCACATGCAAGACTTCCTGCACTCCGCAGGCTTGTTAAGATCCTGCTCAGTGTTCTGTCTGTTCGAGTGATCATATTGTAGGCAGTGGTATGTTTAGGTGACACAGGCAGTCTGTGCTGCTGTGGTCACAGCCATTTTTGCAGAACTTTGCATTTGGCCAAATGGTTACAAAAACTGCCTCTGGCAGTGCAGAATGACAGCCTGAGTTGCCAATGGGGTGCTGGCACTGTTAGCGGCTGGTATATATTCTGTGGCCATGGCGCCCTATACTACAGCTGCTGAAGTGGAGCGAGCTACAGTTCCCCAGTGGAGAGAAAAGTGACCTCCATCCTCTCTTCTTGCTAATAGGTCTGTGTGGTATTTTTGAGGCTTTTTTGAGATGTTCACAATTGATGGATGGAATGGCATGCTGGGAAATTAATTTGCATGCAGAGTTGCAGAATTCAGTTAATTTGCATAATTCTGCGTGTCGGATTTAGGGAAAAAAGCCAAAAACGTCGTTCCCTCCCCCCCCCAACAGCTGTGGGACAGCTACAAGAAAGAGTCCTAATGGTATGCACATTTCCAGTTTCTAGCTACACTTCTTTGACTATTGTTTCATAAGGCCTTTGTTTCCATTTGGGTTGCAAGACAGTGTATTTACCGTGGGCTGTATTTACTGGTCACTGTTCCTCTTTGCAGCGCACCAGCGCTCGGAATAGCTCTGTGTCCGCGCAAAACACTTGGATCAGCGCTTCAGCACATTGTCTTTCCTCTCCAAAAGCAGCGGTTTCCAGATCTGGTGTTTTTGCAGTACACTCATCCCAAATTCTGGAGATCTACAATGGACTGAGCCAAAGCCCTAATGAAATCTCTGCTAGTCTTTCCATTGGCCTCAAAGGCTTTGGCTATTTCTTTGGTGGTCTCTGGTCAGGATTTGATCCCCCCCCCCCCCTTCATCAAAGCCCAATTCAGGGCCTGGGCTTTTGGCCAGTCCAGTTCTCATCCACATCTGCAAAGCATTCTTGCTGTTGCTTCCCCTATCCAAACCCACAAAAGTTTCCACTCTGAGCCTGCCACTTCCTCGTCTGTCCTCTGTCGCTAAGTACTGCGTCGCACTGTCCTGCTGCCCTTTGGCCCGCTCCCTGATTCCCAAATAGCATAAGCTAAAGCTTTTATGTAAAGGTTGGCTGTTCCAATGACCAGGTTGCCGGCTGCTGTTTTTTTTCTTTTTCTTTTTCTTTTTATTTCTCACCCTTGGCTCCAGTACCCTGCCTCCAGATTTAGCCCAGTGTAAGCAAAAGAAGCCTTGGATGCAGAGGTGAAACACACATCCGAAGTGAATACGCTTATCTGTAGCATTTGTCGGTTTCAAACTGTATCTAGTAGAGCAGAGATTTGTTCCGCTTCGTTTGGATATCCGCTTTTGGTTTACGGTTGTTTGGTTGGTTCGGCAGTTTGGTTTATTATGCATGCAAAGTAGCACTAAATAGTGCTGTAATGAAATTACCGAAGAGCTGAACATGTGAATATCCATTTCAGATATGGATATTATTTAGACAGTATCTGAATATGCAAACAGTATTCACAAATACAAAACTGCCTATCTCTTTAAAATAGATTTGCTTTGGGGCTACAATTGAGGGTGGGATGTGGAGATGCATCGGTTATGCATAGACCATGGAAGACAATTCAATCAGTCTTAACCATCCGTTAGCCTGACCGGCATCTCTCACTTTAAAAGCAAATGGTATTACCTAGCATTCCCAATTTCTACCTACTGAGGTTTAGGAGGCATTGCTCGCCTTGGCCAGAAGTCGCAATCTGGGTCACGAGCGGACTTCAGGATCAGGTCTGGAAGTCAGGGAGCGGAGACAGGCTCAGGCAGACAGGATCAGATCAGGCCAGGAGGGGTCAAGAATATGACAAGTCTGGAACAAGGCAGGGGAACTGGCTTGGGTTCAGTCCCAGGAACAGAGTTGGCGGGACAGGAAGTCATTTCCTCATTCCACCCTGCTTCCTGTCCTTCCTTCATGGACTTATATACTGGGCTGGACCCAATCAGAAGGCTAGGGAGGCATGGCATTGATGGAGCCAAGGACTGGTTAGTTGGCTTCTGGGCCAAAGCAGTTAGTACTAGGCCCATGGCAGTGGTGCTTGGGAGCCATCCGCTGCCCTACAACCATGGGGATGCCAGTTTGAGGCCTGGTTCTTGAAAATAGTAGCCTCCTTGGAAACTGCCTCCTTGCTGAGAGAAGCTGACAGTGAATGAATGATTGGCTTTCTGGATAAATAGCCCTGCTCTTGAGACTGTCCTGTGTTGTATAGTCAAAGCCTATTCTTCCGAGCGCTGCGCTCCCCTTCGACAGCCGACAAAGAGCCAGGGTAGAATTGGCTTCCTGCCACAGTGATATTGAATACCTGTTCTCCTGACTCGACCTGAGCTCTGCCTGGCGTGCACGTGCTCACTTTCACCTTTTGTAACTCTAGCCTTTTGCTCCTTGCAGGCAAATGAGGTGATTTTTAAAGAGAGCCAGGAAAAATCTAGGGGGGGCGGGGCGGGAATGAAATTTGGTTTTGTGTCTTCTGTCCCACGCAATGCAGCAAGACAGATGCATTATGGAGGGGCTGGAGGAGGAAGAAGGGTCATGTCCCGGTTTCAACTAGTGATCAGAAATCCGTGACCGTTGCAACCCTTTCATTAAAAGGAGTCTAGGAGCTCTTCTCCTTCCCCATCCTAGGATGGAATCCTAGAGCTAGAGGGAACCCCAAAAGCTATCTAGTCTAGCCCCTGCCATTAAGCAGGATCCATTGTACCTACCCCATCGCCTTTGGCGAGAGAGCGCGGGGTACAAATTAAAAGTGAAATGAAATCACAGAGAGATGTCTTCTTAACCTGTTTTTAAAGGGCTCCAGAGATGTGGCGTCCACAACCTCTCGTGGCAAATTATTTCCCTGCCGAATGCTTAGCTGCAAGCTTTCCTCCTTTAATTTAAGCCCAGAGACCAACTGAGCACCGTTTCGCTTATAGCAGCCTTTTACATATTTAAGAAATCTAATTGTATTTCCCCCTCCAAACCGTTAATATTTTTTTTTTTGAGGCTACACATTCTAGGTTCTTTCAGTGTCTCCTCAAAGGTCCTCCCCTCTATTTCAGGGCATGAAATTTCTGATTGAACTCCGGGAGCCAATAATAATAATCCTTTGCCAGACTTTATCCTGATATTCAACCGTTCTTGCCCCACTTACGCCCCTGAACCAGTCGCCAGCCTCAGGTTTCCGGGCAGCCAATGACTGCAAATTTCATGCTGTCGTCTGAACTCTCTCCAGTTTATTGGTATCTTTCCGAAAGCGGGGCACCCCAAACTGGGCACCGGACTCCGGATGAGGGCTGAACAGAGCTGAGTAGAGAGAAACTATCCCTTCTGGAGCCTCAAAGAGCATCTGGACCATATTGGTTTTCTGGACCCCTCGCAGTCCGGGCTATGGCACTGAGACTGCGCTTGTGGCTTTGGTCGACAGCCTGCGTTGTGAATTGGATCAGGGTCGCTCGACCTTGCCGATTCTGTTAGATCTGTCGGCTGCTTTTGATACCGTTGATCACGAGATGCTAGTGACTCGCTTGCGGGACTGAGCCAGGGTGGGTGGGATTGTTCTTGAATGGTTCCATTTCTTCCTGGCAGGAAGAACTCGTTGAGTGGTGCTTGGGGACCATTTTTCATCTCCCCGGGACCTCTCGTGTGGCGTCCCGCAAGGTTTTATTCTGTCCCCTCTTCTGTTCAACGTGTACATGCAGCCGCTGGGTGAGATCGGGAGAGGGTTTCAAGTTTGGTGTCATCAATATGCTGATGAAACCCAACTTGACCTCTCTTTTTCATCTGACCCAGACCAAGCAGTCTTGGTGCTCATTTGGTGTCTGACGGCTGTGGGGGACTGGATGAGGGTGAAGCTAAATCCTGACAAGACGGAGGTGATGCTAGTGGGGAAGGCGGTGGGGTTGGCGTCCCCCATCATCGCAGTCTGGGAGTGCTCCTTGATTTCCTCCACTCCGCCTGAATGTCCAGGTTGGGGCTGTGGGGAGGAGTACATTTCACCAGCTACATCTGGTATGGCGGCTTCAGCTGTATGTCTCGGACTCTGATCTGGCCACTATCATCCATGCTTTCATCACCTCAAGACAGGACTATTGTAACGTGCTCTACGTGGGGCTACCCATGGTGACGGTTCGGAGACTGCAGCTGGTGCAGAATGTGGCGGCCCGTCTCCTTACGGGGACGGGCCGCGAGGAGCACATCACGCCAGTGCTCTGTTCTCTGCACTGGCTGCCTACAGTCTTCCAGGCCCGATTCAAGGTGTTGATGCTTAGCTATAAAGTCCTATACGGCCTAGGCTCTATCTCTCTGTGGGACTGCCTCACTCCCCGGGCTCTGGATTGACCCCTGCAATCGGCTGGGAGCACCTTTCTCGAAGTCCCTCGGGTGTCCCGGGGAGTGACCATGGAGAGGGCGTTCTCGGTGACCACTCCGAGGCTGTGGAACTCCCTCTAGACAGAGGCCCGGGGGGCTTGGGCCTCTCTTCCTTTTGACAACAGTGCAAGACCTGGCTGTTCCGCCAGGCCATTGGTGAGGGAGATGGGTGAAGGGATTGGGTTAGGGTGGTAGAGTTTGATGTACTTTTTGACAGCCTCCATATGGACAGAAATGTTTTATGATCTATTTATTTTTATATTTTATTGTACTTTTATGAATTGTTAGCAGCCCCGAACTGCTTGAGCAGGAGGGGCAGGGTATAAATGTATTTAAATAAAAATGGGGTTAGGCCGGGCAAACGGTTTAGAATCTGCTGCTTGACCTGGCGGTGGGGTCTACAGATTCCACCTCCCCGTCAGCCAGGCATTTACTTTTGTCTTTCATTCAAAGTATATGAACCGTAGAAAGTCCGAGAAGGAAGGGACCATAAGGGTCCTCTAGTCCAGCTCCCAGCTTGGATGCAGGACAATGTCAGCTACAACATCCCCAACAGATGGCTGCCCAGACTTTTTTTTAGGAAAAACCTCAGTTATGGGGAATCTACAATCTTCCTTGGCAGCTGGTTCCGTTGCTGCACGGCTCTTGCTGTTACGAGTTCAGTTAAAAATCGGGGAAAACTTCCTACCTTCACGTAATCGGAGCCCATTGTTCCTTGGTCATCTTCTGTGTAGCAGCCTGTTAGATAATTGAAGAGCACTATCACGTCTCTTTGTTAGGCTAAACATATCGGTTCCTTCATCCTTTCCTCATAAGGCCTTTTATCATCCTTGTTGCCCTTCGCTCTCTTCTGAACCACCCACTCCCAATTTGTCAGTGTCCCCTTTGAAACGAGGTGTGTAAACTGGATGCAGTGTTATTCTAGGGGAGGTCTGAGTCACCGGTGCTGACTAGAGTTGAAGCGTTTGAAGACAACGCATTTGAATAGAGTTGAGGCATTTGAAGACAATGCTTCTGATAAAACTGCATTAGCTTTTTCTACAGCCGCAGCATGGTGCTGACTCATGTTTAGCTTGTGATCAATCGCCATCCTTCGATCCTTTCCACATGTGGTGCTGCGAAGCCAGACATCCTTAATTTTAGCCCAGATTTCCAACCTATCAGGATTTTTCTGAATTCTGTCTGCCAAGATGTTAGCTACCCCCCCCCCCCTCCTGTTTTGTGTTATCTGCAAACTTGGTAAGTATTTCCCTCCACTCCTTCACCCAGGTCATTAATAAAGATGTTGAACAGCACCAGACCCAGGACAGAGCCTGGCAGGACCGCACTGGATCGCTCCCTCCAGTTTAACGTGCCATTGATGATCTCTCTTTGAGCATGGGTTCTTCAACCAGCTGGGAATCCACCTTGTCGTAATGTCTTTTGTGAAGACGGTGTGAGGTTTGGGAAAGGATTGAATAGTGTGTCTGGGTCACCTGGGAAAAGTGCTGCTTCTTTGCTGTTCTGTCCTTTTTCCCTCTTGAACCTCCCTCGTATTCTGAGGGAGTCTCCTCGGAGCAATTGCAGTAGAAGTGGGCTTTCTTTTATCTGCTGCACCTAGGCTAATTGCTCATTAGACGGCTTTTGGGGGTAGGTTGGTTGGGCTTTTATTTTGAGGAGAATGGAGGAATTGAATGGCTCGCTGCCTGCTGGCACCCAGAAAAGATTACAGCCAGGAGCAGAGCTGTGGAGAGGCAGTTGCTTTGGCCTAATTCTTAGCTGACAGAGAAGCAGCGCCATTGACATTTCACAGGCCCCCTGGGCACGGAGCTAAAGTGCCTCTTGAGCTGCACTTGCATTGAGGAGAGGGAGTCCATGCCCTTTCGTACTTACCCTGCTTAGCCAGCTGGGCGCCTCTCCTTACTCCTCTGTTCTGATTTTTCACATCGCTTGCATCAATAATGTGTGAAATGAGCAGACCGTGCTGTGCCCGAGGCAGAGGAAAGAAATGGCCCGGCTGCCAGTGTGTGGTGGAGACTGGGATACTGCTGGGAAGGACTCTGTGGAAATGGAACTGAAAAGCTGATGCAGGGCCCTGCACGGGCTCAAACATGTAGCCCAGTTGAGTCTGATTGTGCTCGGACCAACCTGAGACCGGTCCTGCTGCAGCCGATCTAGGCCTGATCTAGTCTGAGGGAGGCCCTTCCCCTCATGAAGTGCCCGTGACCTCCTGGTGCTCTGTGGGGACGAGACCATGTCGGGAAAGGTACCGAATTAACCGTTTCCTCCCTCCCTCTTTGTGATGTGCCCCCTCCATGGAGCGCAGTGATGTCGCGGTGCTTTGTGTGTGGTTTGGGAGGACACGTCAGGAAAAAGGGTTGGGGGGAGGCATTGCTGTGGCCCTACCCCATGCCATGATGTCACAGGGCTCAGCAGGGGTGGTGCCACTTACCATGGCACTTCTTGCCCAGTTGGGCCAGGAGAGTTACCAAACCAAGCCCAACCTCTTTTGTCAATTCAAATTTTGTCCAGTCCCTCTAAGCCACTATTGCTGGCCCATTCTGCTAGTCCGATGACGTGATAAGCTGCTGTACCCTAATGCTGGTTCCGCTGCGTTGTCTTGGGCCAGTTCATCTGGGTGTACTGGGGTTAAATCTGAAGACCCATGACTTGCTCCCTAAAGATGATGAGCGAGCAGCCAGCATCACTTATGGGCTTGGTGGGATTTGAGATGATCCAAAGAAGAGTCCAGTTAAAGCATGTATTCCTAAAAGCCCTAACCGGTCTGGGCTCCACATATCTGAAAGACCGCCTGTCCTTCCATGCCCCATTGCGACCCTTGCGATCGGCCGGTAGTGCCTCCCTGTGGGTACCGTTTGTTAGCCTTGTGCTTGCAGGGAGGGGTTCTCGGTTGCTGCCCGGTTGTTATGGAACTCCCTCCCTCCGGAGGTTTGTTTGAGCCTGGGCCTGGGTGTCTTCCAGAGGCGGTGTAAGACTTTTTTTTTGTCTGAAAAGGCATTTGGTGGGTGGGGATAGGGGTGGTTTTGGAGTTGGGCATGGAGAATGGGGGGGCTGATATTGGGGTTGGGGATTTTTAGGGTTTTTTTGTATTGGCTTTTAAAGTTTTTATGACTTGTGAGCCACCCTGAGCCTCTGTAAGGGCAGCATATAAATTTAAATTAAATAAATAAGGGATTGAGAGATGCAGTATGATCGCTGATTCAGCATGTGTGCTTTGACGCAGATACAGCAGTAGGATAAACAAATAAGAAAGTTCTGGGCTGGCTCCAAAAGACTGAATGTTGTGCACTATGATGTGTGAGCACCTGCTGATGAAGTAGCCTAATTCTCAATGGGGTTGTCCAGATTTAAAAGTGTGCTTCGGTTGATCATGTTAAGTCAAACAGTAGAACCCTGCTAATGCCCTTTCATATCCGTGGGCTCCTTTCAAAATTAGTACAAGCTCCCCAAGCTGGATAGGAATTGGGAGCAGGGATGCTTATGGGGTGTGCTCGGTGTGGGAGAAGGAAGGGGAGAGCCTACATCGTGGCTCTCTATGCCAGTGGTGGGGAACCTTTTCCCTCCCGAGGGCTACTTTGAAAATTAGTACAAGCTCCCAGGGCTGCATAAAAGTTGCGGGTTGGGTTGCATTCAAGAAAAGAAGGGTCAACATCATGGATCTGTGCCATAGATCTGTTTCCTATCCTTGTGTGCATGCCCTTGTTTCTGCTCACTTAGCACTGAAAAACTGATCTCCGTTTTTGGTGTAGAACCTTTGTAACCTCGAGGCTAAAGTACTGTAAAGGGCTCTACATGGGGCTGCCCTTGAAGACTGTTCGGAGGCTTCTGGTGGGGCAGAACATTTGGGCCCTCGGGCGGGAAGTTCTCCACCTTTTAAAAATGTATAAGCATGCCAATTCCCCCCGCCCTGCCCCCCCAAGCGACAGACTCTTACTGTTTTGTCTTGTATAAACCCAGCACCGAAATGAGGTCTCAGTTTTAAAAGTCCCAAAGCGTTAGCTAATTGAGTTTGGAGCTGCTGAGAATTCGAGTAGCAGCCAACTAAAGCTGCTAGCACGTGTGTAACATTTCTGAGATAAAACTGAATTAGGCTGCGCGTATTCATTGCGGTGAGATGGCCGTGCTCGTGCTGGGGGCAGCAGGGTCAGGAACTGTAAATGCCCAGACGTTGAGCAGTTTTAACCTCCATGCTCCAAATGGAGGACCTTCTGTTCATACAAAATACACCTTGCTTTACTGCAAGCTGAGTAGGGTTGGTTTATCCCAAAGTAAATTGATTCACAAGACCCCTTCAACCCAGGCATTAACTCGAGTAACCTTGTGAAATCCGTCACCTGTGGGGGTGGCTACTGCCCAACGTGCTTTATCTCTGACTAGCCCAGACCTGGGGAAGCTTTGGCTGGAGTTATGGAGCGTCTGATGTTGAGTTATGGAGCGTTTTGGGTGATGGCAGTTCCAACTGCAGTCTGGCTTTAAGCAGATCCTTTCAGCGCGATGCTTCTGTCTCCCCATTTGGAGGATGGAGACGAGCCTCATGCATGTGCTTGGAGGGGAAGTTGGCTTACGTTGGTGCAGTGCTTTGACTATGTGGCGCATTCTATAAATACGTAGCAAGGAGAATTGTGAGCCTGCCTAGGTCGTTTCTATGACACGGTTTTTACTGCTAGGGCAGTGCAGGGCTGCTTATGCAGTAGGTCTGTGGTTCTTAGCCTTTTCATGGGCAAGAACCCCGAAAAAACATTTAAAAATAAATAAATCCAGAACCCATGTTTAATGTGTTTTTTTCTTGTTTAAAATTTTGTATTATTCATTTATCTTAGCAATACAAATTGAAGATAACATTTCAACGTATACAAACAAAACTAAACAAAAAACCAACAGTAATAAAGAAAATAAATAATATACCAAATGTGACCTGCAAAGTCAAACTAAAACAGCACTTCTGCGTCTTCGATGCTCCCAGTCCATCTGGACTTAGCTTTCAGTGTTCATTTGTCATGTGTTGTTTTCTATATCTAGATAATCACTCGTCCTCGTATGTCTTGTAGATGTAGCAAGGGGTGTTTAGTGTTCAGCTTGCGAAGCTTGGATAACCGTTCCCAGCAAGGCGTCTGTATTAGATAAAAATCTTGGAGTTTATCATATAAATCTGCTGATATCCATTCTAGTGTAAGCATTAAGCACAGTCTGTTTCTCCAGATATTTACTTTTTAGGTTCCTCGCTGATTTCCAGGACGCTGTTGTATGGATGGCAGCTAGACGAAGCTGTTGACATGCTGGTTGTCGATGCTTCAGTACTCCTATGTTCAGAAATATACCGAGTAACGCCCACCCTGCTACAAAGGGTATATCTACCCCTGCCAGAACCCATGTTAAAAATAAAATTAAAAAATCCAGGACCAGGAGTTGTCTAGAAGTAGCAGCTGGAATAGGTATGTGATCTTGGCGAAAGCAGCAGCAATGGGGAGTTGGCATGAAGGGGCTAGAAGCAGCAGGAGGCAGAAAAGTAGGGAAGTTGTAGAATGCCTATCCCCCAGCCCTTGGGAACAGGCTACTAGAATGAAGGACAGGAAGGAGACAGCTGGGGACGTGACAGCTGCACCAGGGCTTGTGGGGATTCTAGGCCGCACCAGTCCCAGGTCGCTTTGGGTCCCTTCCAGAACCCACTGATGGAACTCAACATATTGGTAAAAAACCACCAAGCTAGATGGTCCAAAGGCTCTGCCCTGGGGAACTTGCAATCAGGACAGATTTTCAAAAGAGAGCTAATTCTGAGTGGCTTGAATTTTGGAGCATTTGTTTATTTATTGCCACCAATATGTCTGGTGCTGAATGGTCATGATTAGAGACCGGTCTCTGCCCTGTGCGGCTTACAATCTAGGCTGGACAAAGAAGGGGGAGGACAGGTGGAGTGGTGCTTAGGGAGAGATCGGGATACATCTGAGAAGCTGCAGGTGCTTGTAGGAGGATCCCGAAGGATAGGATGGTACAAGTAGAAGCATAAATGAAGTGGGGATGAGAAGCTAGGGAAAGCTTGACAGAAGAGGCAGGCTTTTAGGAGGGATCTGAGGGGGAGGAACAGAGCATATCGATTGTATTTTGTTTGTTTAAATTTATACCCCACCCTTCCCCTAAGGGTCAGGGTTGGCTTACAGCACATAAAAACATGCATAAACATATAATATTCCCTCACCCAACCCTATCCTTTCTTGTCAAATGTCTGGCCAAACAAAAAGGTCTTGTATTGCCCCCAGAAGATGAGCAGGCTTGGGCTCAGATGACTCTCCAAGGGAAGGGCATTCCATAATTGTGGGGCAGCCACAGAGAACGCCTCTGTGCGCACCCTTGTTGTGGAAACTTGGCGGGTAGATGGTACCTCCAAAAACTAGGAAGTTTCTCTTGGCTGGTGTGTGTCGGAGCAGGGAAGAGGACTGCAGCACGCCTGGCTCCCCATCCTGTGTTCCGCAGGCCAGTAAACCCCCACCGTCTCTGTTTCTGCTTTTTCAGTTACAAGCTGTTTCCAAGCTGCGTCCCATCCTTCGGGTTCCGCCACCTGCTGTCCCTCACTGACAAAGTCGACAGCTTCAACGAAGAAGTCCAGAAGCAGAAGGTTTCCCGTAACCGAGATGCCCCGGAAGGCGGCTTTGATGCGATCCTCCAGGCTGCTGTCTGCAAGGTGGGGTCACCTTTATCTTCTTGCGTGCTTGGTTGCAAAGCCGAACAAAAGAAGGTAGAGGCCGTGATACCAAGTGTGCTTTTTATAGCAACCAAGTTACCTCCAGAATAGGCCTGTTGTTTTTGCAAATGGCTGATAACCTTGTCGAGAGTAGGACATGCAAGAGTGGATTCAGTAGATCTCTCTTCCTCTTTCATGCATAGAAAACCTTGTGCTGCAAATGCGTATTGGTTCTGCCATCGAATATCTTTAGCTTGGTGTCTTGGAGGAAGCGGCTACCATTTTTGCTTTCTTCTCCCTAAGCTCCCGTGCATCTCCTAGACTGTATGCTCCCCAGGGCAGAGACCTGTCTCTAATCATGACTGTTCAGTGCCAGTTATGGTTTTGTCTGGCCGAAGTTACCCATGTAACACAGTAGCGGGGACCTGTGTTCACTGCATTTTCCCCATTGCTGTCATTGGGGGGGGGGGGGAAATGAAGTGAACATGAGTCCTTGCACACTAGCTAAGGCTGTATTTGGAAAACCCCACAGCCACTGGAGAGAAGCTTATGGAGCAGGCCCCCCTGCAGCATTCTCCTGTTGATGCTGGTATAGGTCAACGTTTTCCCCCCTGTGTTGGCAATTCTGAATGCTCAGCTGATGTTTTCTTTGTTTTCACCCTGTACTAGAAACGTGTGGCTCTCTGGGTGTTTTTAGATAGCTGTCCTACCTCACCCCCGGGCAGGTGGTCCGTTTAAAGACGAGGGTGAGATGGAGCAGGGCAGACTGTCCATGCTCCGCAGCAGTGCTCTGGAGTGCCCCACCCAAGCCCAGACTGGCCGGGGGCAGCGTAGCGGTCCGTCTACTTGGTGGATGGGCCGCTGCAGCTCCGTTCCGGACAGCGGTTGCCCTGGCAATGCTGTAGAGCTGCAGGCGGCAGCCTAGAGTGGCGGCTGTTCTGCCTGTAGCTCTATGGTGCAGGGGGAGGAGGGATGCTGCGGGGGGCCTGCAGGCTGCAGCAACGCCGGGCCTGTTTCAACCCGGCACTGTTGAGCCTGCATGGTTTTCCGGAAAATTCTGAATCTGCAAATTTTCTGGAAAGTTTTTTTCTGGAAAGTTTTCCCACGCAAATCTTTTATTTGCATTAACATTCATTTGCATAACGTTTACATAAGAAAATTTTGAATTGGAACATTTTCCTGTGCAAAATTTCCTATAGCCCTGGGAAAATTTCCCATTGTGGAAAACGTTCTGCCACACATCACTGGCTGTACACGGGAGATGCGGGGCTGGCCACACCCAAAGCAGGTCTGGGGGTGGTCTGCCTCAAGACACCCTCTGACTCCAGGGCATTGTCTCTGTTGTAAGTCCGTTCATGCCCATCTATTATCTCGTGGGGAAAGCAGATACGTTTGCCCAAGTGTCCCAGCCCCTTTGAGATCCTTGGCTCTGCAGGCACGGCCAAAATCCCCCAGTGAGTGGGATTAGCAGAGTTGGCGAGGGTGCTTGGGAGCAGCCTGGGGTCATGCTCTTGACTTCTGACCCAGCCTCCACCTCTCTCCAGATACTCACTCGTGGGGTTTTTTCCCTCAGGAGGAGGCTTTGCAGAGAAACCTTTTTCAAGCAGCAGCTGGTACCACACGAACACACAGCTCTCATCTGCCCAAGAAAATGCCAGGCTGCTCTTTTCTGAAGCCTTGGCACCTACCAAGCACCCAACCACAGTTTTCTGTTCACTGCTGAGGCAGTGGCAGATTAACACGTCTATGGCCTGGCTTTATTTAAACCACAGGGGTGGGGAACCTCAGGCCTGGGGGCCAAATGTGGCCCATGGCCAGTTTTTATTTGGCCCCTTTCCAGTTTCTGGATCTGTCCTCCGGGTCCAGTTTCTGCCCCCAAGCACTGAAAGACTGAGCTCAGGGTAAGGGAGCAGAGATGGGGGTATCATGCACACAAGGATAAGGGACAGACCCATGGCAGATCCATGATCTGGGCCCTTCTCCTCTTGAGCACCATTGTCGCCTACGTCTGTGCAGCCCTTGGAGCTTGTACTAATTTTCAAAGTGGCCTGTGGCTGTCAAAAGCCAGAATTATAGTGGCAGAGGAGGGACGCTTTGTGAACGGAAAAGCGTTGCTTATTCTCCCCAATGGAAGTTGGTCCAGCCAGTGATCCTATGAACCACTTTGTTACCATCTCTTACTGGAATACACTGCATGCATCAGGAATTACCCTTTACTCTGGGTTCGCTTTCCTCCTCACAAAATCTTTGCTGCCGGGTTCCCTCTCCGCCTGTGCACCCCCGCTGCTAAATTTCACTGGCAGCCCCAATAGCTAACGTGGCAATGAAGGCAATCCTGATTCATCATAAGATGCTGACAGAGTGACTAGATCCCTTTATTGTGCTAGGTTCGCGGCATCTACTGGCTTTCAGCTGTTCATGGTGTGAACCCAAACTAATCTGCTGCCTCCAGCCCAGCAAAGGAGGAATGTCTCGCACGGGTTTCTTTTTAGGAGCAACTAAACGGAGTATTTGTAAATCTCCTTCTTCTCCCAGGTCATTCCTGTTGTTCAAAGTGCCCGCTTTGAATGTTCCATCAGTAGCATCTGCTGAAGAAAGTGACCACGTGCTTTGTATCCGGGGTGTGCAATAACAGTTTTGTGTGTTGCGGTTCTGGGCAGTGTTTTAAAATGAGGGTGAGGAACCTCGGGCCCAAATGTGGCCCACAGCTAGTTTTTAGTTTGTCCCCTTTGCATTTCCCGGCTCCTGCTTCCGGATACAGTTCCTACCCCCCCAAGCACTGAAAGACTGAGCTCAGGGGCAGCGTGTGGAGATGAGAAGTGCCATTCTGGGTCAGACCAGTGGTCCATTGAGCCCAGCATCCTGTCTCCGACAGTGGCCACTCTTGGTTGCTTCGGAGAAGTACCCGATAGGTCATAATGGAGTGGGCCAGTCCCTGCTGTTCACTCCCAGCTTCCAACAGAGTTTATATCCCTTGAACCTTCTTGGCTGATAGCCATTAATGGATGAGGGCATGTACTCGGGGATGGGAGATGGATCCATGGCCCTTCTCTTCCTTCCCGCATCCTGCGTGCATTCTTTAAGCACCCCCGCTCCCAACTTCTAAGAAGCGCACAGAGCTTGTACTAATTTTCAAAGCAGCCTCTGAGAAGGAAAAGATTCCCCAACCGCTGTTCTAAAACATTCTGTCCGTCCAGTTGGGTGGGCTAAGGAATGAAGGTGCACCGAGACGGTCTGCACCTTAGAAACCAGTATATCCAGTTCAGCCAAGGTAGCTTGATCCTGTCCTATCTACTCTGCTGGAAAACAAAGCTGCATTTCCCAGGGCCTGCTCCCCTTTATGATATTGGGTCTTGTGCTGACAGACAGCACGATCTTTCACCTGCTTCACCCTGATGCTAGCCCTTTGCATGGATCAGGCCCCCATTCGCTCTGATGGGCTTTGTCACCAGCACTGAGGGCTAGCGGTCACAGGGTGAACGGGGCAGAGGATTGTACCCCAAGATACACTTTGCTGGAACTTAAGCTTTCAAGCCCTGTTCATTTTCCCTCATCAGCTGCCTTGGCAGAAGCATCGCTGCTGGCACGATGACAGTATTGCCTCAAGCTGCTTTCAACATTAATCAAAGGATAATGGGTTTATAACATCCCAGGAGGGAGAGAGGTCTTTAACAATGAATTCACGCAGGAAAGCTTAACAGCCCCAGACTTCTATTCCTAGGAGGGCTGGTTCGAAACAGCCATTCTGATTTCACAGAAAAGTTCTGCGAAATCAGAATGGCTGCCTGAACTACCACCCGAGTGCTGACCAAAATCACTTTTTGATCGGAATTCTGATCGATTTTGATTTTTTGCATGTGCGAGACGGCAGCGGCCCTTCTGTGCTTGTGTGAAATGGCGGCAGCAGCTGCCGTTTTGTCATAAAGCGGTGGCTATTTTGCACTCGTGCAAAACGAAGAAAAGTTTGATTGGTCTGATTGGCATTCCAATCGGAATTTCTTCTACTCAGAATTCCTACCAGTTTCTGGTTTTGGGACAGTTCAGGTGGTCTGATCGAAATTTCAACTTCAGCCCTAGTTCCTAGTACTGCTACTAAATTGACAATGGGACTTTGAGCAAGCCCTTTTCTTCATTCTGAAAGTACAGAGACTCTTCCCCCCCACCCCCCTTCCCAGGAGTGTACCCAGGCTTAGATCAGAGGTGGCCAAAGTTCCCCAGCCCAACAACCATGTTCCAAAAACTTCCTATAGCCAGGAGCCACAGGCGCGCGCACACACACACGAACCTCTTCTACTTCGTGATTGGCTGGTGCTCTGCAGTTCTGGCTGCTGAGATTCTGAGAAGCAGCTGCAATCCAGCTGCTGAGGCTAGGATACAATGGAGTAAGAGACCGCACCGTTAAGGCACATGGAGCCTAGAAAGCTGGCCTCATGCAGCTCCCATGCCACAGTTTGGCCACCCCTGACACGTCGATGCTTGTAAACTACTCTTCATTCAAAACTTCCATTCAGCCGCCTCAAAGTATTATGCCGAGGATGCACATTCTTTCTTCAAGAAAGTTAAAATGCAATGTGCTTTTCCATTGGCAAGTTTGTCAGTTTGGGTTAAAGAGATTTTAAACTTACTGGCTCAGGCCAAATTCAGACTGAGTTGTTGGTGTACAGCTTCCATTTATCCTTGCAAAGATCCTGTCCCAAACAACGACAACAACAACTTTTAACATCCTATTAAATGGGTAATATAATCAAACATGCCTTCGTGGTAGCTTGTGGGGATGCAGAGCTGGGACAGCATCACTGTAGAATGCAAAAGAAATCCTCTGGCCATTATAATAAAGTAGCCCAGTTTGAAGGGAAAAAGTAGCATTAAGTTTAAAAAAAAAAAAAAGTAGCATTAAGTAGGGAAAAAGTAGCATTAAGTTACGGAAGTTGCTCTTTATATCATGCTGGTTTGTGAGGATGGTAGACCCACCGGCATGCACTGTGACCTGCACACCTCCATTAGCCAAAGGAGTGACTCCATGTACAAGTTTCACAACAGGCAACCATTTCCTTAGGTGCCTAGCCTGCCAGCGTGCTATCGGATGTTACACAGACTATTGGTTCAGGTTATGTGCATTTGTGACCTGGAAGCAAGTCTGATATGGGCTTGTGCCGCACGATGGACTCACAAGTGTTGCAGTCCCTTGCAAGTAGGCAGCATAATGTCAAGCTAACACCAAGGTCCATGGTCCGGTGGGAGCGGTGGGCAGGATTTACCTGAGTCTTGGCAAGCAGGCAACATCAAAATCTGTGACCGTAAAGTGGTGCGTAAGCCTAGTAGCGCTATAGAAATGGTAAGCAGTAGCCCGCCCCCTGGCAGCTGCTTGAGTGCCATTCCTCCCGCCATTGCTTCCAAGACCCTGAACCATTTCTCAAGCTCCCACTGGTGCTGCCCCCAAGGAATCCAGGAGAGGATATCCTGTCCCTTCCACAGACCCCTTCCTCATTCCTACCACTCTGCTCCCTGCTCACATCCTGACCTTCAGGAAGCTTCTTTATAAAATGAACTCGCGCTTCCTAGCCTTGTAGAGTAGCCTTGGCTTGGTCTTAAGCAAGGGTGAGGTTCATGGAAATGGGAACCAACATTCTCTCTCCTCAGCTGACCGAATATTCTTCAAAGCTTCTTGGAGGAGTAGCCATGTTATATGCACAGCCTCACACACTCTCTGGTATCCAGGGCAAGGGGTTTAACACAGATGCTGTAGTAGCATCATCTCCAAAGCTCTGGGGAAATGTCACCCCTCTAAATACGTCAACGGCAATCTGCTTGCTCCTTCCTGAGCATCCTGAAGTCTTGGGTGCTCTGCTTTTGCCTGCAGTTTGAGTTTCACTTCCCAGTGATATGCCCTCCAGGGAGACTCCTGTCTAGCAGCTGGTTTGCTTTAGTTCTTTGAGAAGAGCTACATCAAGGGTGGGGAAACCTCAGGCCTGCGGGCCAAATGTGGCCCCGGCAAGCTTTTTTGTGGTCCCTTTCAGTGCTTTGGTGTAGTAAGTGGAACCAGGAGCTGGAAAAACTGAGCTCAGGGTAAGG
The DNA here is from genome assembly GCA_003113815.1 of Sphenodon punctatus. Taxonomy (NCBI): domain Eukaryota; kingdom Metazoa; phylum Chordata; class Lepidosauria; order Sphenodontia; family Sphenodontidae; genus Sphenodon; species Sphenodon punctatus. Next base: position 4,305,378 of record QEPC01004922.1, read on the forward strand.
GGAGCATTAATTTGTCCCCTACCCTTGCAGGCATGAAGCCATGCATGCAAGGGTAAGGGACAAATTTATGGCACAACTCCATGATCTGGACTCTCCTTTCCTTGAGCGCACCCCTTATGAACCCCATCCCAACGTCTGTATAGCCCGCCAAGCTTGTACTCATTTTCAGAGTGGCCCCTGGGAAAGAAAAGGTGCCCCACCCCTGAACTACATTTCTTTTTAGATCTTTCCTCCTAAAATGCAAGAGAGAGAAAGTGGTTCGAATGATCTCTTTTATTGGGCCAACTGTTATTGTTGGAAATAAGCAAGCTGTCGGGCCGCACAGGGCCCTTCCTCAGGCCTGTAATGTAGCTAGTAGAAATATGTAAACGGAGGAAATGTAGGGCAGGTATATATGAGGGGGCAGAATGAGTAGGAATGGATAGGACAAGGTGGGATTGGGGGGGGGGGGGAATCACAAACACAAGGTTTTAGTTTAAGGATTAAGTTTCATTTCAGTACAAAACTGAAATGCAACTGATGCAGTTCATTGCAGTTGCAAAGATCTGCTGTGAATTTATTTTGGCTGCATCTCCACCTGGGAAAATGTGCTGGGGGGGGGGGGTAGAGGGAGGAGAGATGTGCCAGACATTTCAAAACCGATAAGATTATATATTGGTGTAGGAGACAAACTAAGAAACAATAGGTACTGTTAAATGCATAGAGAGGACTTGAATGTGTGTTGGGGATATTGTGGGAAATGGCTTATCAAGAGAAGGGAATCCGCATATCAAAGGAACTGGATTCACAGTAACAAAGGTTGAGAATTCAGCTGACCGGGTCAGTTACAGATAGGGACACAAAGTGGTTCGAATGATCTCTAGGAACTTGGGACAGAGGATAGTAGACTGTAACAGATATTTGTAGTGGCTGGAGAAATTAAGTCCGTTAGTTTTGGTGTCAAAGTTTACAGAATTTTGTAGTGACTGTAAAAATGTAGTTCTTGTAAGCCCATTCTTTTTTGTGGCAAAGTTATACATTTTTCATTCCCAGGCCTGTCTGAGAACGTTGTTTCGGTTTCCTTTGAGGATGAGGACAGAGGTCTGATATGCAGGGGTCTTGTTGGGAGAAGTGATTGCCCACTGTAGAGTCAGTGACTTCGTTTAGTTACCAGCTTGGGTAAGGGCTGCTTGTTTAAAGGTAGGCATCACTCCCATTTTAAATGCTGAAAATTTGAAATGTTCCTGTGAATAAAACGATTTGAACTGCTTCTCTCATATTGTACTGTGTTTTTTCTGTTAGGGGTTAGGGTGTGTGTGCAAAATTTGAAGTCGATCCATTAAGCCAATCAAAAGTTGTAAATATTTAAAAGTTAATTGCTTCATGTCATTTTGCATGAGATGATTTTCTGCGAGCTGATGTTTTCCTCATTTGAGGGAGTTCAGCTGCCCAAATTTGCATACATATAGCCTGACCTCTCAAGCCCAGCTTGGGATGCACTGAGATTGTTTACTCAACTATAAGAAGAGATATTAAGCTTTAAAAATGAGCACTGATTGGCTGGGGAACAGGGGTAACCAGAAGTGGAGCCGTCTGAGTCTGGAGGCTGCTGGGGGAGGTAATACTAAGTGACTTGGAACAGCGTGTATTAACGTGGGGGTTCAGCCCAGCCGCGGTGGGGCAGCCGGGTGGAGAGGGGGCTGGGGGAAAGGAACTACCACCGCTCCCCCAGCCTCCCTAAGGCCCCTTGCANAGACGATCCAAAACCAATTCCTGTGTATGATCTTGGGTGTCCCCAGGGGGGGGGGGGGGAAGGAACTACCGCTGCCCTGCCCATCCTCGTGCTCCCCCGGCCACCCTCAGCCTCCCCATGCCCCACTGCAGTGGCGGGGGGGGTGGGGGGTGGGACAACTACCGCCCGCTCGCTTGCCAAGTGCCTACTCAACTACTCCCCCTCTTCCCTACAGCGGTGCCGGCAGCGAGTGTGCATTTCTCTGTGATGCGTGTGTGTGCATGCGTTTGCTGAGCGACAGAGATAGTGTGTGTGTCTGTGGGATATAATGAGAGTTTCTGTGTGTGTGTGTGTGTTATGAGAGAGAGACCGTGTGTGTTTGATGACAGCATGTGTGACGGTCTTGCCAGAAATGGATGCCTTATGGGAGAAATGGATGACCACCTGAGGGATTCTTGGGGGGGGTCTGGGCAAAGGGGGCCAGGAACTTCCCCTTCCTGTGCCTCACTGCAAGGGTGGGGCAAGAAGTCAGCAAGGCCCTATAGAGAGGAGCAGGGGCAAACACACACCATTCCCCACCGCCCAAAAAAGTAACTTGCACTCCCCCCTCCCCAAACCTCTAAAGACACACAGCCATACTCATGCATATAAGGCTACCTGCACACAAACAGACATACCTATGCGTACATATACACACAAAAACGCATCCATATAGACACAACCCCATGGATACACACATTCATACACCTCTCAAAAATGAAAGAAATTACCCATACAAAACCTTATGGTTTAAAAAAATATTTAAAGGTAGACTCAGTTGGAAACACCACTTACCGTTTAAAAAAAAAGAAAAAAAAAAAGATATACTCCAAAAACATGGATTGCACATTGTTCCCTAATTTCAAATAATAACTACCTTTATTTTCATATTCATTCGCTTTACACTTCTTACTGTTTCTGCCTATAATTGCTTACATTTACACTTAACATTACACTTCTTTCTAAAAACTTTTCCTATACCTTAATTCTTGTTCCCATCATTCATTATTTGTGGGTCATATACTTGTGACTGACTTTAAATCACCAACTCAGCATGTCACCAGCAACATTCACACCGTCTTAAACTCTCGCAGGTTGTAATATAGAGTTCAAAAGACCAAGTTTGAACATGTGAATGTTGCTGGTGATGTGCTGAGTTGGTGATTTAAAGGTAGTCGCAAGTGTATGTCTGACAAATAATGAATGATGGGAATAAGAATTAATGTATAGGAAGAGTTTTTAGAAAGAAGTATAAGTGTAAATGTAAGCAATTATAGACAGAAGTAATAATTGTAAAGCAACCAAATTAATATGAAAATAAAGATAGTTATTATTTGAAATTGGAGAATGAAGTGTAATTTCCATGCCTTTGGAAGTGTATTTTTTTTTTGTTGGGTGGGGTTTTTGTGTTTTAGGTAAATGGTGTTTCCAACTGAGCCTACCTTTAAAAAATATTTTTCTAAACCATAAGCTTTTTGTATGGGTATGTAATAATTGTAAGTCTATGTGAGTTCATCTGTTGGTGTAAGGGTTGCTGGGTAGTTTTATGTGGCCAAGATATCATTCGAACCACTTGGACCAACATGGCGGCTACTCTCGTATCTCTGGATCTCCTAAAGTGAGTAAGACTTGCATGATAGGGAATCAGATCCACTTTCAACCCTTGGTTCCTTCTGAGAAATGATGTGAAACAAAGAAAAGGGATGAGCTTCATGTCCTGCGCCATCAGAGCCGTCCCCAGCAATGGTCCCCAGCAGGGCTTAGACCAGTGAGACAAGTTTTTTAATGAGCCATCTGTACACTAGCTATATTTCCACTTGAAACTTTCTGGCTTTCTACAATGTTTAAAATACAAGCCGCCTGCAGTTCGTGAGCCTGACCCTGCACAAGATGAGCTACAGGAACAGGAAAAGATGAGTTTTAGTAGCTAAATTGCCCTACAAGTAACCCCAACCAAATGGACCAGCTGCCTGGGCTTTGTGCTGTCACTGCCTTGAGTGGGAGCAGCAGCACAGAGCCCTGCCTGTCCTGTTCTGGGGGGTTGGGGAAAGAGACTGGGATTGTTTGTGGTGGAGCATGCTAGATCCATAGGGGCAGCTCCTAGTATCCCCCAAAGAAGTCCTCTACAAGGGGGGTGGGCCAGGGCCTGCCCATTCACAGAGTCCTTAGGCAGGACTGCCACACCTTGCCCCTTGTATCCAAGCGTGGTCTGACTGGTGCACCCCACTCAAGCCCTGACTCCCATGCACCCTCACTCGCCTCGACACACCTCACTGAAAAGCCCTGACCCATGCTTCCTCCAGTGACCCCCTCCCCTCCCTTAGTATCCTTGTTTCTTCCCCCTCCCCCAGGCCCTATGAATTCTAAAACTAGTCCTGCTTGCTTGCCATGTGGTTCTTGCAGATCCAAATTTAGTATGAAGTGCAAGTCACTTCAGTGGAAATGCCTATCTTAATTGGTTAAGGCCAAAACTTGAGATGCGGATCTGTAAAGTACATAACCACAAATGGATTTGTAACTGCAAGGCCTCCAAGACCTGGAACACTTTAAACTTATGTGTTTCAAAGTTTAAGCAGAAGGCTTTGTTTTTTCATTCTTCTCCAGCAGGGTTTAGAGAACACGGCTCTGTTTTTAAAAATTGCAAAAGATGTATTGGTTTATTTTGACACTGAAGATCAAGGAATGCTGATTCTAGCAAAGAAGAGTCTCAAAAACCTATTACTGCTTCCCAAAGCAACATTATTCGGAGGCAGAATCAAGGGCCTGATCCAAAGGTTTATTGACTCAAAGGAGATTTGCTTAAGTCGGTTGTAGGAAAGGAAGAGATGCACAAACAGCTTTCACTTAATTTTATTGACATTTCCAATTCCAAACAAAAGCTCAAGTACAAAGTTGAAATCAGTAAGCATTAGTTTTACCCCAAGGGAATAAGGTTTGTATAGATTTGCACCAGCACAGCACTTGACCCTGCAGTCTTCCTTAGCTTCATTGCACAATTCTAACAAAATAGGTTCTGTCAGGACTACCTGGGACACGCTGACCAATATTTTTCAGCTAAGTTCACAAGCGCTTTAAATGCCTCATTAAAAAAAAACCACCACCAAAACACACCAGATTCCCCTCACCTCAGTGGGGTTTAGTATCAAGAAACCAGTATTTCCTGCTCAGTTCACTAGCAAGTTTACAAGTCAACGCAAGATAAATAAATAAATAAATCAATCTTTCTGCCAACACGGTTTCTGCAGCTACCATTTCAAATTGAGTTAATTCAGTTAATTCAGACCCTAGCTCTGCCTCATCGTGCGTATAGGTGTATGAAAATTTGAAGTTAAAAATGTTAGACACAGGGCTCTGGTGATCAGCAGCTTTCCGCTTTTGATCGGGGGATGATTGTTACATTTGGTGGAAAGCAGAGAAAATGGTATAGAAAAGGAGGGTGCATCCTGGGAAAATAATTTTCTCCCTAGAGATTATTCCTATGTCAGGGCGGGGACACAAATAGATTATGGTCATGTCCTCGGCAAAGTGAGCTAGCCCTAAGTTTGTCACTTTTAGACAGACAGACAAATAATAAAACTTCCAAAAGGGACTTTGTCATAAACTAAAGGATCAAAAGAAGTTTTCAGGGGCAAGATAGTACGATGGGAATCGCCAGTGAATGACTTCATTTTTCAGTGCCTTTATACTACACAAGTGCAAGCACAACAGGGTGTTAACAAATGAGAGGTTGTCCCGCATTAGCCCTGGATTCACCTGCTTGTCTTATCCTGTGGCTGCCAGATGTTCATCCCAGGGCCGCTCCGCACAGCATCAACCCAGGAAATGTGGAGCCTGCCGTGTGGTCAAATCCGGGCCAACAGGTGCTCGCAGGGCTGCCTCTCGTGCGTGTTGGGGCGTGTGCTTGCCTCAGCACGTGTTCTGTGCCATGGAGTCACAGGGGCAGCTTAGAGCACAGCTAGAGTGACCCTGACTTGGTGGGGGGCAGTGGCATGTGGGTGGACTGCGGCAGGGAGGAATTCCTGCCCCTTTGTTGGGCTCTCCAGGCAGGACCCGTGAGAAGTGGCTGCATAGGAGCTGCGTGGAGCCACTACGACAGCTTCTGGTGGGCTCCCAGCCTGCGTCTTAACACCCATAGAACAAAGTATGAAATGCAAGGCCCCCCGCCTCTGAATAGTTTTGCTAGCCTTCTAGAAGGCTCTCCTGTTCTCCGGTTCCTAATCAATGCACCCAATCCATTGGCAAGGCCTATCCGGCTACTGCTTTCCACTCCAACCCCCTTGGCTAAATAAGAACTTGGTGCCAAAACAAGCAAGGGGAAATACATATGTACAGTTCAGCCTCACCCCTTGCTTTTGGGACCATTTGATGACTTCCTTCCTTGCTGTAAGCCTTCCTATACAGACAGCAAGCTATAGGCTACATAGGGAAGTTGATTTCATCCTGGAATAATTGGGTAACATAGGACTATTGAAGCCAAGCCTGAAAATTGCATCTTTATGTTCTATGCATAAAAGGGATTGTTGAATTGGACCTCAAGATTTGATTAGTTGACGTTTATGTTGTACATAAGAGAAAAGCACTTAAGATGTATAGAACTCACAAGCCTTTTCCTCTACCTTTTGCTTTCCTAGGTCTTTACCCTTCAGGAAGTTTCCTCCCCTGGGTGCTACTGATAACTTGCATATATGCAGAGCTCTCCACTGGAGCAAATTTAAGTGCTTTATGAAAATACATTAATCATCTTAGCAAAAAATAGCATTGGCCCTATTTTATGGATGGGAGAATTGAGGTACAGGGAGAGGACGTGTTCATCCAAAGTGGCTGCTAATTTTGAGTGCCTGGCTCAAGACGTCTAGGCCGTGACCCACAAACCACTTATTCCGGAGTAGTCCCATTGAAATGCTGTGGGGTTCAGTGGGACTACTCAGGAGTAAGGGGTTTGTGGCCCTAGGGCACCGGACACACGGATTTCTCCCACTAATTTGCGCTACAGGTGGTGGGATGATCAGCACCTGTGGCTAGCCAGTTCCCAGGGGGAGGAGTTAAAGGCTGTCCTTGCCAGTTTAGGCCGAAGCAGGGGTGTAGCTAGCCTGGAATAGGCCCTGGGGAAGAAGATGGACCAGGCCCCCTCAGATTGGTTCCTCAGCCCCTGCTGTCCCACCCCCAGCAACTAGGGGAAGTGGCAAAACGAGACACCCCCACCCACCCCCGGGTTATTCAGGTGAGGGAGAGTTGTTTGGGCTACCACTGCACTCCGGCTTCCACCCAGAGAAGGCAGGTCTACATCAACAGGGCCACGGCACCCCTTTCCACCCCCTACACAACACTGACCTGACCAGGCTGCCCCCTGAAACCAACATTCCCCTGGGTTACTCGGGGCCTCCTGAGCCAAGAGTAGGATGGCCAGATATGAGAAATACAGGTTGCAGGGTTGCACTGGCACCTGTATTTCTCATGAGTGTCCTCTAAATTGTGCATAACTGACCACCCTAGCCCAGAGACTCTGGGTTAATCCAGAATCTCTGGCTGGAACCTAGAGGCAGTGGCTGCTGATCTTTTCTTCACTGCCCAGAGGCAGCAGGCGCGTCCCCCTCCCTCTCCTAGCTGAGGAAAGGGGGCTTGGGTGGTCTGGGCTGAGAACGAAGGGGCCACAGAATCTCGGACACTGTTATTGCTCCCCTAGTGGTGGAAAGGGCAGGCAGTTAGTCCTGGCTCAGCTGATCTGCAAGGCTTCAGCTGGAATTTATGTGCAGATGGTGGGTGTGGGTCCTTCCAGCTGCACCACCGGCATGTGCAGTATATGCCCCTGAGCCTAAGTGAGCCACTCAAGGTGGCACGGGAAGCTTGTGGCAGAGGCAGGAGAAGATCTGATTCCCAGTTGTGTTTCAACTTCCGCAAAGGCCCATTCTTATGCACTCAAACCTCCTTCATAAAAGCCATTAGAGACTTTTATCCTGCAGTCTGGGAGGGGGAAACTCAAAATTAATTAAAAGTTCCCCAGCTGATAGAGAAATTCTTTACCAAGGAACCTAGGCAGGCAGGAGATTAGCAGATTAGGCAAGTTTGAGAGGCACTAGTTTAAACAGGAAATACAAATCCTGGACTATTTGAAAGGTACAAAAGGAGAAATCAAACGACTACCTCTAGCATCCAAACTGAGGTGTGTGCATATTTCAAAGAAAAGGGGAAAAAAAGTTTCATTCTCAATAAGGCATCTCTCCTGCCGTTGTGGTGATGTAGACAGGTCAGGTAAAAGGATGACCGCTTGCCAAAATGAAGACAGACTGGAGTCAGCCGATTCACTCCCATGTCTAGCAGAGAGACTACTCGCAATTTAACCTAGAATTCAGAAGGACTGGAGGAGTAAGCTATCTTTATAGCAGCATGGAGTTTTTCTTCCTGGGTGGATGGCATTGGTGTTGCAGGTGCTTAGAGCTGGCCACAAATGGCTGGGGAATAAGCCCAGGGCCTGAATTTTATAAATGGGTTGGAGCAGACTGGGTCTAACTGGTTTTACTCCAGGAGCTATGCAACTGGGAATGTAAGAACTTGGGAACAGGAAGTCGGCTGCCCAACGTGACGCCATTGGCATGACTGCCACCCCCGCTTCTGTTTTAGGTTAAACTTCTCTCTAGTCTAAACCCTACTTCAGTTCTGTTGCCATACGGCTAGTCTTTCAGAAGTATGCGGTACCCAGCAGTTACATTTAGGTAACTCGGCAGGAGCTGGGTTCTAAAAAAAAATAATCTTGCCAGTTGTTATTGCTGATAGCAACATCCAGAGGGAGGAGGGTAAGCAAAAGGCTTCTTTCATCCTGGGTCCATGTTGAAGCTTCTTCTCAGGAAAGCCCTGGAATCAGATTGGCTCCCACAATCTCCTCCTGGGGAGAATTTAAGGAAATTTCTCCCTCCCCCAGTAGACAACTCAATGGCTTCCTCCAAATCATTCGCTTCCTCGGTTCTTTGCGGGCCGCCTCAGTATCTTACGAAGTCTTTCTTTGAATGGAGCTTGCTTCCTGTCAGGGGGAAATTCAGACTGGTTAGGGCTGTGGTTCTTTATAGCTTAGCCCAGCGCTTCCCACTTACCCAGTTAGGGACTGACGGCTAGAAAGGAGCAGCCACCATGATCTTTGCAGGGCTAGCTCACTTTGCCAGAGGACAGGACCATAATCACACTCCAGTCCCAAATGCCTCAACCTGGTGCTCGGGCAATGTATGAAAGTGCTCCCCAAGCTAGCTGTCAGTAGTGCTGGGGGGAGCACTTTGAACCAGTCCTTCATCCATTGAAATCAATGTGAGCTGGGATTGATTAGTTATCCCAATTTCCATTGAAATGAATTAAACTGAATTACAGAGGGAGACAATCTATGCAAAGTTATACAAATTCATGCAAATGATGCAGTGCTCCCAAGTAGTCAGGTCACTCCAGCACCCATGACTGGAAAAAAGGTTGGGAAACCCCACTTTAGAAGAAGAGTTTTGCCCAGTTTGGTCCATCCCATCATAACACTCTCCCAGTGTCGTGGTTTCTAACGGCTCACAGACTCTTTCTTGCGACTGGAGAGTTAGAAAGACTTCAGTACCAGCCTCTCTGCCACTTGCTTTGACCACAAACGGTTCTGGTACACATCTGGAAAATAAGGGCCAGATATTGATCCTCATCAGTAGATGCCACCTCTCAGACCACCAAATGGAAATGGCATTTCCATTGAAGGAAGAATAAGCAGGCTGCCAAGCAGAATGGTAGGAAAAGGGAATGGCACAAAGTACCAAACTTTACCTTTGTCCAGGATACCTGCAACAAGACTTCTTACCTCTCCAGTGTTGGGGGGCCCACTGCATGGATGCCGCAGCTCAGGGGACCCACTGCTGGGGGGCCCACTACGTGGGCGTCGTAGTTCAGGGGGCCGCAGCTCGGGGGGCCCGCCCCGTGGACGCCGCAGCTCGGGGGGCTTCCAATTTTCTTCCTGGTCTTTGCAGTTGCCCGCTACGCCCTGCAGGTTATCTCTGTTGCTGTAGGGTTGTCCTCCCTTAGGTAGTAGCATTTCTTTATTCAGTCTCGACTTTCTCTGGTGGTCTTGACTCGTGCACACTGCGCCTGTTAGCATTCTGAACCGCTCCAGAAAACTTCATCAAACTCCCTCAGTGACTGCAAGGCTCGGTTTTATAATCCTGCCTGATCACCTGACTCTCCTCGTCACATGACCCACGTGAGAGTAGGTCATGTGTTGAGGCTGTCCCAGGAGTAGCCTTCTGCGCGGCTGCCATTTGTTAAAGGAGTCACTCTGTTCTGGTGCAGAACTAGAGAATGTTTCTCTCTGCTGCTGTGTCTGTAGCAAAGGGAAGGGAAAGCTTGGCTGACGGGGCCTGGGTGGTGGCTACGGGTATAAAGGGTGGGGTTTCTGCAGACAGGGTTGGGGTTGCTACCTGCCAAAGGGAGGAAAACCAAATAATGCTAATTTGCTTCTGTCTGCTTCGATTTATGTAAAACTATGCAAATTTAACTAATCGCCTACATTGAGATTGGCTAAAAGAAAGTCTCTTATTTCCAGCACTGCAGCCCAACAGCGCCCGATACAGGCACCCTCCAAACCCTAGAGTGCTCTGTGGAACAGACACCTCCACTTATTATTATTATTATTATTATTAATAAACAAACATTTATATAGCGCCAGCAGCTGTCTCTTATACACATCTAGATGTGTATAAGAGACAGGACTTGTATAGCGCCAGCAGTGTACCTGGCACTTTACAAAGTAATAAAATAGACAGGGTCCCTGCCCCTAGGGCTTACAATCTGAGAGACAGGAGCTGGGGGAGAGACTTAGGAAGGGGAACAGAGGGAGAGACAAGGGGTCTAACATTCATGAAGATGCAAGGTCTCAAGTGCACGTACTTGGCTTGGTTATGATGAGAATGACAGCAGGCAGGTCCATGTGGCAAGGATTAGGGTAAACAGACAATAGGTATAGGAAATAGTGGCTCAGCAGGATAAAGAGTCAGACAGAGCAGAGTGAAAGAGGTGAGATTTGAAGGTATGAAGGGAGGGGGTCTTTGGGGCTCTCGGTACCTGCTACCACCGCAATGTGAAAGGAAGTTCCAATAGTCTGAGCAGTGGCGGTGATTTCTACAATGTCACCCCCCCAGCCCTGTAGTGCTCCATAGAACAGACCTCCCCCAGCCCCATAGCAGTCTATAGAACAGACCTTTCCCAACTCCTCAGCCCCATAATGCTGTGAAGAACAGACACACTTACATCCCCACAACACTGTACAGAACAGCCTTCTCCCCTTCTCTGTAGCTGCAGAGACGCACAACCCCAGCTCCGTAGTGCTCTGTAAAAGGCACTCCATAGCACAGACATCCCATAGCTCTGGATACACAGACACTCCTTCCAGCAGACATAGCCCCATAGAGCAGAGAACCCACAATTTCCCACACATTTGGCATCTGACTTCTATTTGTTTTATTTATATTTTTATTCTCAGGCTCAGGGTGGCTTCCAATTCTTTAACGTATTAACTGTAACAGTTAACAAGTTAACTAACTCTTGGCACCTCAGGTGTCAGTGCAGGCCCCGCAACATGTATTTTTCAGAAGTATCCCTTCAAATGTGCATAGGTGGCAGCAGCCCTAGTTGCAGCCCAGGCATTTTCTCTTCAACAATCGTGGGCTAGTTTTTCTCCTTTTAGGCCAGGGGTGGGGAAGCTTTCCCCTCCCTCCCAGAAGCGTCTTTGAAAACGTCATGAGTACAAGCTCTGAGGGCTGCATTGATGTTGGGGACGGGTTTTTTTTACGGGGCCCGCTCAGGAAGAGGAAAGGTCTAAATCATAGATCTGGGCCACGGATCTGTCCCCACTCTTTGTGTGCAGGCCCTTGTCTCTGCCCCTTTCCCCTGAGCTCGCTCACTCAGTGCTTGGTGCTAGGAATTGGATCCAAGGGACTCAGGAACTGGAAATGGGCCCACTAGTTGCGGGCTGGATTTGGCCCCTGGACTTGAGGTTCCCCACCCCTGGCTTTAGGCAGTGCTTAATTTAAAAGAGAGAGAGAGAGAAAAGAGATGCCAGGGCTCCTGGACGTTCTGACCCTGGAAGCCTGGCGAGGGCATTCAAAGAGGGCGGTGGAGATATGCAGCCAGAGTTCCTGTCTCCGTCTCTTCTTTGCCAGTCTTTGCTTGGGGATGGATTAAGTTTGATGGAGGCCAGGGCTGGCCCTTCTGCCGCTGATCAGCCTCAGTCCTGCCGGGGGAGAGCCTAGGGCTGAGGTTGGTGCTTCTGCCTCCAGTGACGGCTGGGGATGTGAAGAGTAACTGCCGCTGCAGCAGAGTTTGGGAGAGGTGCCGGAGTTGAGAGCCGTGGCACAAATGAATACGCAGTTTTAGGGCAGGAGCAGTCGAGGTGGATATACGCTGACAGACTTAGCCCGATGATTGGGAGTAACGTCCTTTTGAATGGCCTAATTAGTGTGTTGGTGCAGTTCCCTGAGTAAATAGCACCAGCGCTAGCATATTATAGGGCCTACGTGAATCCACTGAAGAGAATGAGACTCGTGCCCGTGCTATAAATGTTTGAACTGACGCTACCAGTCCAGAAGATTGCTCTGTTCAAGTGTAACCCTTCCTGTTTGTGCGTACGTTTCCACAGCTCGTGAAACTCTCGAGTTAATCCTTCTAATCTCACTGGAGGGTTTTGAGGCTAAGTCCTGCAGAAATGTCAGTTGGAAACAAGAATGCTGGCACTGCCAGCTGCCTCCGTGACTTGTCAAACAGCCAACAGCTGATAAGAGTCAATAATCAGAAAAACTGCGAGAATTCTTGCTATTTCCTTCCAGCGCATGAAAAGTTCCTGTGCGTGAATGTTGCTACAAGGGGTTGGGGGGCTTTTGTCTAAAAGGTTTGGGCTTGTTGAATGCCTTGTGCCTGCTGGATCCAGAGTACATGCATGTTACACAAAAGGAATGGGAATGTGATGTGTGGCTGTAGGCAGGGTGGGAGCATAATCTTGGTATTTCTTTCAGCTGGAGGAACAGCAGGAGTTTGTCCTTAGGGTTTTTCAGTGTGCCTTTTTTAAAATGCTCTTTAGAGATATCTAATGTCAAGCTGAAGTGGGCTGTGGCTCAGGTGGTAGAGTGCCTGCGTTGCATGTATAAGATCCCAGGTTCAATTCCTGGCATTTCTGAGTCAGGATCACTAGTAACATGTCTGACTGGGGATTCTGGAGGTTCTCTGGTACCATGCCTGGAGAGCTAGATTTGAAACCCTGCTGCTGTGTCAGGTTATGACAAACCTGGGCTAGGATGGACCATTGGTCTGATTCAACTATGTAGCTACTTATAAGCTAAGGACTGTAATACCAGAAGGAAAACTAATTTTGATTTGAGTTGAAATACAGCTATTCATTCTTGATCAAACCAAAGAATAGGATCATTCCGCAACTGACAGCCCTTTTGGGGGCAGTGTTTTCCTCTAGGTAGATTTGTCACTAAGCGGTGCACATGAAACTTCATGTATAGCTCCTTGTCTCTCCCTATGTGCCCCTCTCCCTTGTCTTCCTTTCCTTTTCCACCCAGGATTGGAATCCCCCTGGGGCAGGGACTTGTCTCTAATTGTTGCCCTTTGATGGCGTCAGAGGTGGTATTTGATTGTGGTGAGATTAGAGGATAAAAGGAGGATTTGGGGGGGTGGATGGTTTGGTGGGGGCATGGGATGTAGCCACGAGCTTGTGGAGTGGGTGCTCTCCTGTGTAAAAGATGGGGAAGTGCCTGGGGATTGGGGACTCCCTTGTGTGAGAGGCGCGGGAATGGGTGGAATGGGACGAGGGGTGGGTTTTTGGTGTTTGGGGGGTGAGATAAGGGTCAGGGATGGGTGGTATTGGTATTGTATGTATTGTTTCAATTCTAAGTTGCTTGGGGGTGAGCTAAGGAGCAGGAGGTAGGTACAGAGAGGGTTAGGATTTATTTTATATCTATGTAATATTGTTTCTTTAATTATTGCAGGCCACCCTGAGCCAGTCTTGGGATAGGGTGGGGTAAAAGTCTAATAATAATAATAATAATTAATAATCCGAACTCTCCAATGCCAGGTGCATTGGTGGCACTATATTAGTATATATGAACAGGAGGCACAGAGAATCAAAGAGGGTGGCTGGCTGAGGGTCCAGTAAAACATGGGGGGAGGGGTGGGCAGGTAGATGCCTTGCCTTAAGGCTGGCTTTGGGGGGAAGGCAGAGCAGTATTTGTAGCAGGGCAGAGTGCTGGAGAACGTATTGGGACTTTAAGGGGAGTAGCACCAGCATGGAAGGTGCAGGTGCCACTGAGGCCTAAGCACCTGATGAATGCAGGATAGCGCCTGGATGCCACACACCTGGACTTGGGCGTGGCTAGGTCAGCCCAAAGCCAAAGGAACTGAGCTGGGCTGAGTTAGTGAAAGATAGGAGTTCTGGTTCAGGTACCAGACAGGCTGGTTCCAAGGAGGGTTTGGTTTGGTTATATATATATATATAGATGTACTGTGTATATATACATTGATAGTGAAGGAGTGAGCACTCCTAAATAAAGGAGCACAGAGTGAAGATCCTGCTGTAGGTTTGGCTTCCTGGGGGCTGGATCTGGACAAGACTCTACTTCTGAGTGGCCACCCTGTTACAGTAGTGGGAGTAGCAGTGAGGTAAGGGATGGTGGCTTCAGAGCTGGGAAGGGACAGTTTGACTCTGGGATGCCTCACAACTGCCTTCTGCTTGTGCTATACCCAGTGGATCTGGAGCCTAATAACAGCAAGAAATGGGGGGAGGAAGCAGAGCTGGGCAGAGGAACAGTCCTTGTGTCTGCTTGCACTTGGAGAGAGGCAAGCAGGGTGGAGAGAGCAGATGGTGGGTGTTGAGGGGGGGGGATGAGGGTATTCCCCACTTTGCAAAGATGCTGGTTGCTCCTCTGCCCAGGGCAATGCACATGGGAAAGTCTGGACCAGAAAGAGAAGCAGTTCTCTTTGTGCTGCCTTCTTACCCCATGTCCTAGGGGCTAGGAACCTTTTTCCCTCTCAGGGGCCACTTTGAAAATCAGTACAAGCTTTGATGATTACACAGAAGTTGGGGATGAGGGTGCTTAAGGGGTGCACTCAGGAAGAGGAGGGTCCAGATCATGGATCTGTGCTCTGTTCTTCTTTGCCTGCACTCCTCTCTGTCTCTTTACCCTGAGCTTAGTTTTTCAGTACTTGGGGTTAGGAACTGGATCCAGGGTCCAAATGGGCTGCATTTGTCCCCCAGATCCGAGGCTTCCCATCCATTTTAAGGTCCACAGAAAGACCCCTGTGCTGGATGATCTGGCGTGGGTGTTCCCTAGGAATAACCAAGTGGATTTTTACATCCAGTTTGCTTGTGTGGCATCAAGGTGCCAAGCTCAGCCCTCTTGGGCAGAGACTTCCCATCCTGTGTTACAGCTTGCAGCAGCTTTTTAATAGCCAGTTTATATAATGCAAACACCAATGATGGTAGTTATAACTCTCACTGCTGCTCTGTGCTAGATGCAGCAAGAGTGTAGCCTGGAAAACCAGATCAGATTTAATGTGTGTGAAGGTACTTGGCAGTGTTTCCTTTGGCTCTAAAGCAGCTGAAATCTGGACCAGGAAAGAATGGGCCTGGTGGACTGTTCATTTTGGTACTGTGACAGTTGGCCTTAAGTGGCTGCAGAACTAGGGCCTAGGTAAGTCCTGATGAGGGTGAAGCCTTCCTAAGTGACTGTCCCTTTAAGGGAGTTGGCTGCCTCCACAGGCCACACCCTTCCTGGGGATATAAAATGCAGACGTCTCTGCTGGGAGGACAGTCTGCATCTGGTGGGGGCTAGAGAAGGAGCTCTGTAGTTGGAGGCAGGCTTGGGAAGTGTTTGGTGTGGCGCAAAGGATTGAATGTCCAAAGACTAGCTTGTGGCGTCGTTGTCTTTGGGATCTTGGTGTGTTTGGACTCTATGCACTGTAAATAAACCTGCATTTGGTGATAGAAAGTGACTGGACTGGTGTGACTCATTAGGGCCTGGACCCTACCAAACTCTGTAGTCCAAGGCTTGCCCTATCACAGGCACCTACCTCTTCATGCTTTAAAACTAACTCTCAGAGGAATCTTAGATGAACTGTTATCAGCAGGGATTCCTGTGCTTCATACCCTCGTCGGGGTTGGGTATTAACAGGTGTCCTGTCCAAGGCTTGGGAAGTTATAGTACCCCTAAACTCCGCACTGGACACATCTCTCTTGGAGTCCTGTGCTGTCTTGAGCTCTGCATTTCCAGAAGGATGTTGACAAGCTGGAGGACATGTTGACCATTTTCATATAGTTTAAAAAGGTTGTCATAAAAATGACGGTGAACGTTTGCTCTCTATATTGCCATTGAAGACTGGACAAGAGGAATGGGGTTATGCTACAGGAAGGCAGTTTTAGGTTAAACAGTAGAAAAAGCTTCCTGGTGGGTTCAAAAGTGGAACAAGCTTCCTTTAGGGGGCTGTGGCATCTCTATCTCTTGTGGCTTTCAGGAAAAGAGTGGACAAGAATCTGTCTGCAAGGATTCTTTTAGGGCAGGGGTAGAGAACCTCGGGGCCCAAATATGGCCTGCAGCTAGTGTTAATATGGACCCCTTCCAGTTCCCGGATATGATCCCTGGATCAATTTTTTTTTCTTTTTCTTCTTCTTTCTCCCCCCACCCCACCCCACCCCCAGCGCTGAAAAGCTGAGTTTGGGGTCAGGGAGCAGAAATGAGGACATTTACACAAGGACAGGGGCAGATGCATGGCACAGACCCATGATCTGGACCCTCTTCTTCCTGAGCTTACCACTTAAGCACCCTGGCCCGCAACTTCTGTGTGGCCCTGGGAACTTGTGCTAACTTTCAAAAGCGGCCCCTGGAATAGCCTGCTTTAGGGTATTCTGCTTCAGGGAAAAATAGCTGAATCAAATCATCGGAGAGGTCCCTTCCAACTCTCCATTTCTATGAAATGCTCTTACAGGTAATCCGAGTTAGCCAAGAATAATTGGAGTCACTTCTACCGTACAAGAGAGAGTCCTTGGCTGATGAGAGAAGGTCAATAGCTCTGTTTTGGCTTTGTTTTCTGCAGAAGAAGATTGGTTGGCGGAAGGAGGCTTCTCACTTGCTGGTCTTCACTACAGACGATGTTCCACACATAGCACTGGACGGGAAGCTGGGTGGGCTTGTCCAGCCCCACGACGGCCAATGTCACTTGAATGAGGCAAACGAATATAGTGCGTCCAATCAGCTGGTGAGAATAAGCCCTAGAACCTCCTGCTTTTTGTGTTTTCTCTCTTTATTGGGTCCCGATGACTTTTCCTTGCATGTATTTATATTTATATGTACCACGGCTGCATCTATTACTATGTATTATTTGTACAGCACTTTTGGTGTTCAGAGTGCTTTTACAATCCTTAACTAGCTCATCCTCACAGCAACCCTGTCAGGTAAGTCATTAGTATTCCTATTTTACAGATGGGAAATTGAGGCTGGAAGATTGTGACTTGCCTGAGGCCAGAATTCATGGCTAAAATGAGTTTGAACCCAGGTCCCAGTCCAACACCTTATCCGCTAGGCTAGATGGACTCTCCAGAGGTCTTAAATGAGATTGTGGTCCTGTGACCATGTTACTGTTCTACAGTAACAACACAATCCTCTGTGAGGCCAGCATTTGCGTTGGCAGCAGGGCCAGCCTTCGAATTTGTGGGGCCCATAGAGAAGATAAAATATGGGGGCCTAGTGGCCCCACCTCCTTGAGGGCACCCTCCATTGAATTTGAGAGGTGGCCATATTCGGGGCCCTGCTAAGAGGGAGTTCGGGTCTTGCACTTTGACCTGGTGAAAAAAGGAGCCACTGTGAGGTCCCTGAAAGTAGAGACAATAGCAGGGTCCGGGGCAGTTGCCCTGGATTACCCTGTGGTAAGGCCAGCCCTAGTTAGCAGTTAACATAGGTGGAAGCCCCATTCACTTCAATGGAACGTTCACCAGTGCTAGGCTGCTAACATGGGCAAGATCCTCACAGAGGGTTCTGTCCTAAGGAATAGACCCAACTATGAGGAGTCCAACTAGGTAAAAAAGACCAACGGTGGGAAGGGAAACGGGCATGATTGTGGACGTGACCAGTACATCAGTGGCAGAGGTGAAGAACTGAACTCCGTTTTTATCTGGCCTCAACATACCGTCATTAAGAGAACACCCATGTCAAGGTTTTGGGGGCCTTGGTAGATAACTTTAGGGCCCACCCAACAAAGGAGAAGCAGAAATAAACTGCAACCTCTTTCTCCACCAAAGAAACCAATCTGCAAAGCTAAGCAGGAATGTCAATATTAAATGATAACGGGTCAAGTTTTAAGTCTTCTTCCTATTGAAGCTTGAGATCTGACTCGGCAGAGGCTGAAAATGATTTCCCAAATTCCTGTGTTGCTTGTCTGCTGCAAACCCTGCTTTTATTCCACAGATTACAAGCCCTGATTACTATTGTCTTCCCATGTGTGTGTAAGTTACCCCATTCCCCTGATACAAGGCTTCCTTGCCTGAGGACAATGGGCAGGGATCCTTGAAGATAAGAGACTATCTTGTGTTTGCCTGTTTGAATTGTATCAAGCAAACGTCCATCCTCCACCTCATTGGCTGTTCCTAGGGTGGTTTTATAAACTACGCCTAGTATGCGTTGAGGATTGCTGACATGGGCGTTTCTCAACACATCCCGGGGTTGTGCATACATGTGTACATAGAGGCTTGTGGTACGTTCAGTTGGAGGGGGGATGAACTGAACCAACGTTATTGGTACGTTCAGTTTTGGGGGGGGGATGAAACCTGGGGATGAAACCTGGGACAGCTGGGAATGAATGGCAGTGAATTGATTGCTCCCGATATGCCCTGCTTTTGTACATTTCCTCTCTAGCATCCATTGCTGGCCATTACAGCTGGGCTACATTGATCCAGAATGGGGGTGACTGTGTTCTTACCCTTGTGATATGTCCTAATCCCATTTCATTGAAGATAGCAACTTTCACATGCATTTACTGGTGATGAAACAGAGGCGTAGATGAGATGATGGCTTAATTGTGTTGGCATGTAGAAAGGTGCTACAATGGCCCTTTTTAAATGAGACACACACACCCAGTGGACATGGGTGGGTGCATCTCCTGTGAAAGTGGCAGTGTGCGTGTGTGTGCGTGCTCCTGTGAAACACGCACCTCCGCTAATCGCCCCCACACAGAGCAACTAGAGAAAACACCGGTTACTCCATGCATAGGGGTGTGTGTGCGCCCATATACACCCACCCCCTCACGCTGCTCCCGCAGTGGCGGGACCACGGACTGCCCCCTCCAGCCGCGACCCATTTAAAAAAGGCCAATGGCTGGTGTATTCCGACTAGCAGTGTCATTTTTACACAGTCACTTTTCTGACTTTACGGTAACGCAGAGCCTGTAAAGTGAAGGTAAAGTTACATCCACCTTATTAAGTTTTATAGAGTTCAAAGTGCTTTATTATTAATATTTCTAGAACACAAGCAATGGATCTGGTCCTGTCCAATCAGTAGTCGGAGACATGCCCCTACTCCAAGGGAACTTTATGGTCATTCTTTAGTTCATTCTCACAACCCTGTGGGGTAGGTCGTTATTATTCCCATTGTACAGTAAGATGGATTTCGAACCCTGGTCTCTCGGGTCCAAGTCCAATACCTTATCCACTAGGCAACAGTGACTCTCAAATAACTTGTCTCAGACTAGGAGGCACTGGAGGGGTGTGTGAATTCACCCTGCATTCCTGAGACCTAGGACACGCTTCTAGTGTGGGCTGTGGCTGCCTTGGAAGCAGGTGACCTAATTGGTTATGTGCTCAGGGGCAGCCACTTTGATGCTAGCAGCTTTCCCTGGGACGTTGGAATGTGGGGCAAAGGAGAAGGTCACGGACACATCCACCACCCTCTGTTAATAGGGTAACAGCTAGCATGGACACAGCTTCAGCCGTTCTGTTTTTTTAAGGCGCATGGCTGCCCAGAAAATGAGGTGTGGCTTGTTCTTACATTGTCGATCCATTCTGATTCATTCTAAACTTCTGCTGTCCTGCTAGGATTATCCTTCCCTTGCCCTCCTTGGAGAGAAGCTCGCCGAGAACAACATCCACCTCATCTTTGCTGTGACAAGGAATCATTATGTTCTTTACAAGGTTAGTGTTACTGAGCTGCCCAGCAAGGAGAGAGTTCTTGGGTGGAATTAGGGATCTAGGAGTTGACTGATCCCAGCAGGCCTGGATCAGGGATTGGGTGCATTGTCCATCTGAGCCCCTCAAGGCGTGGTTTGGGCCAGGTTCCCAGTGCTTTTCCTACCTTAGCTTTTCCTATTCTATCTGAATCCTGATCCTTTCTGATGTGAGACACACACACCCCTCCCCTCATGCAGTGTCATGACATGATTGGGCCCAAAACAGTTGGACTCAGGCCCCAGCAAGGCTAGAATCCACATGGAATATTGAGAGGAAGAATCCAAACTGTCACTTTTTAAAAGCATTAATAAAATGGAAGAAGGCAGTGTTGGAGGAAGGGGGGGAAACAATTTGAGGTAAAACTTGTCAGAAAGCTTTTACATTGGCTATAGCTTAAAGCATGGGTGAGAACCTCGTGGCTATTTATTTTTTTATTTGACCCCTTTCCAGTTCCCAGATCTGGCCAGTGAATCCAGTGTAGAGCTGAAATGGATAGTGTATTTGCTGCTAGTGGGTAATGCCTGCATTTTTTAATAGTGTCGGGTGCCCGATAAGTACCCGAATACCAAGTTGGGCAGCTGCTTACCTGAAAATAGCAGGTATTACTGGTACCGACTTGCTGATTTACTGTTTTGTGAAAAGAAAAATTGGGATGGGAAGTTAGAAAATCAGGATGGAAACTGGTAACTTGGGTAGACCATTGGACACTAATCAGGTGCCAATTAGTACCTGATGTTGTTGTTGTTTTGGTATTAGCATTTATATAGCACCAGCAATGTACCTGGCGCTTTACAGAACTGGGTCGAGTACTGCAGTTCTGAAGAGAATACTCACTTTTGTTTTGGCTCAAATCTAGTCCCTGCCCTCCAAGAATGAGCTCAGTGGAAGGAGCCGAGATGAGGACATGTGCTCAAGGACAGGGATGGATCCATGGGGCAGATCCATGATCTGGACCTACCTTAGCCCCATCCTGAGTCCACCTCTTAGTTGCCCTGCACCCAACTTCTCTCTGGCCCATGGGGCTTTGTACTCATTTTCAAAGTGGCCCTTGGGAGGAAAATGGTTCTCCAGTCCTTCTCTGAAGCAAGGAAGTCCTTGCCCAGGTCAAACACACCCAGTTCTCTTTCCCTTCCAGCCTCCAGTTTATTTTCAAAGTGTTGTCGTCTTGGCGAAAAGCACTTAAGCTTCTTAAAGTAAATAGATAAACATCTGTGATCACGAGGGTGCTCAAAATAGGTTCTGGCTTAATCTGGTCTGTAGGAACGTTGTCCGCGGCCGCAGAGTGTAACTGTCCGGCCCAACCTTGCTAAAACTTAATCCTGTTGCTAAAGTGCAAGCTGCATTTCTCTCCAGTGCTAAGTTCTGGGTGCTTCAATGTTCTGTAGGATTTAAAATCCTTTCCCTGCACCCCATTCCACCCCTGCCAAAATATCTTGGCTAAAACATCTATTAGGTATTTCTTCTCCATCTGAAATACTCCAGCTATGCTGAGCTATTAGGATTCATGGCTTTTTAAGAAGATGGTGACTGACTAGGCAATGCCTGGCCATGTGTCTTGACAGGATCAGGGTCCTGACAGTTAGGCCACGTGTGCATCTGCGAGGGCGGCAGGGGGAGCGGCGAGGGAAGACGTGGCAGCGGGAAGGAGCTGGATGACAGGGAAAGAGCCGGTGCGAATGGGGATCTGCCGCGGCTTCTCTCGCGCGTGTCAGGGCAGGATTTTGAGCCCTGTCATCTGTGAGAGAAATTGCTGCGGGACGTGCCTGATGATGCGTAATCCCTCTGTGCCCACATTAAGAGCTACTCGTGAGTTTGGCCCCCAGGAGTCAGCCAGGAGATTATTTTTTTGAATTTATTTCATAAATTTTTACCTCGCCCCCTCCTGCGATGCAGCTCGGGGCAGCTTCCAACATTTAAAAATACAATAAAATCAATTAAAAACAATCATAAATATTATAAAAATATTAAACAGGGCTAAAATACAATCTAAAACCAAAAATAGGTGGGGGAACTAAAACCCCACCCTACTCACCCTCCCTCCCAAAGGCCTGGGTGAGCAGCCAGGTCTTACAATTTCGCCGGAATGTTAACAGGCTCGGGGCCAGGCGAGCTTCCTCCGGAAGGGAGTTCCACAGCCGCGGTCCCACTACCGAGAATGCCCTCTCCATCGTGGCCCCCCGCTTAACACGGGGGACCTCCAGGAAGGCACCCCCGGCAGACCGCAGGAGCCGCTCTGGGGCGCGGAGGGCGAGGCGGTCCCTAAGGTATGAGGGGCCGAGACCGTGTAGGGCTTTATAAACCATCACCAACACCTTGAACTTGGCTCGGCACGCTATCGGCAGCCAGTGCAGAGCTCGGAGCACCGGTGTAATATGCTCCCGGCGGCCCGTCCCCGTAAGAAGACGAGCCGCCGCATTCTGCACCAGCTGCAGCCTCCGAACCAAGAACAAGGGAAGCCCCACGTAGAGCGCGTTACAGTAGTCGAGCCTCGAGGTGACGAAGGCATGGATGAGGGAGGCCAGGTCCGGGCCGGAGACATACGGACGCAGCCTACGTACTAGATATAGCTGGCGGAAGGCAGCCTTAGCGATTCCCTGCTATATCCCTAAACATGGGCAGGTGGCCCCAGTCTGTCCTTGACTCTGATCTCCCCTCTCGGGCTTCGCTCCCAGGGATGGCCAGAGCCACGCCTTTCCGCAACTGCTGGTCAGTTAGGTGCTGTCCCACACTCCTAGCTGCACCTGCAGCATTGCCAGCCCAGTCGCTTGGCCGGTTCTAACTGCCCCTTAAAGGGCCCATGGCCCTCGAGAACTCTGCCCTGCTACTGTGACCAATCTTGTGTTCTTTATACTGCGTATTTTCTAGAAGACCGCAAATATTCTGCTGCTATTTTTTTTTTAATTTTTTTTTTCAGATTTGGCATCCAGGAAAACTAAATTTGTCTTTCAGAAAAATCCAGATTCTGCAAGCAGAATAAAGTATTCAAACTGTGTATGCTCTTCCCATTATGCCATTCTATCAATTTTTGAACATCATATCTTTAAAAAAAAATATCTCCCAAAATATCAGCAGAGGGAGTGGAGGCAGGGAGATTTTCTCTCCCCTGTGGTGTTAGATTGCTCCTTTTCATCAGCTGAAGGGTCCATTGGTCCAGAATATGCATAAGCACCCTATTGACTAGCTATATTTCAGTGCTGACACCTCATTGGCTAGCTCATAATACTCCCCACTCAGGCTGAAATTCTGAACTAGCAGAGGCAGTTTCTGTGACTGTTTGACCAAAGGCAAAATTTGGGGGTGGGGGGATGCGGGGAGCTGCTATTACAGCAGTGCAGAATTCTGCCTAATTCTAGGGACCCTGCCTAAAAGTGCAGGCCTAGGAGAAACTTTAAAAGGTTTTTATTTTTATTATTATCATTTATATAAGGCCAGCGATGTACCTGGTGCTTTACAGAGAATAAGATAGACATGGTCCCTGCGTGAGATCTTACAATCTAAAGACAGGGGGAGGGGAGACAGGGAAGGGGGAACAGAGGGAGAGACAAGGGATGCGACATTCATGAGGATGCGAGAGCTCAGTGCTCGAACAGGGGTCCGGAGGGAGATCAGGGCAGAGAGGTAGGAGGGAGTGAGGTTGTGAAGGACTTCGTAGGTGAAGACGAGGAGCTTGTGCAGAATACGCTCAGGAAGGGGGAGCCAGCGGAGAGAGGAGAGGCTGCACATGGTCAAACGACGGGCTAGGTGGATGATCCTGGCAGCAGAGTTTTGAACAGAGATGAGGGAAGAAAGGTGAGAGTGGGGAAGGCCAGCAAGGAGGTTACAATAGTCGAGGCGTGAGATGACTAGGGCGTGGATGATTTTCACCCTGCAGATTGCTGGATGAGCAAGTGATTGAACAAGAGGAGCCCGTGGCAGCAAGGAGGAGTGGGACTCGGGAGAGGATAAGGGCCAAGTAACAAGGAGGAGAGGAAAAGGAGGGATGGGGGTGGCGGGCATTGGTTATCAAAAACAATAGGAAGGTCAGCTTGGCCTAGTCCAGGGCTGGGAAAACCTTTCCTCTCCCACGGGCCACTGGAAATCAGTATGAGCTCCTTGGGGTTGATGGGAGCTGGCTGGTATGTTTAAGTGGCATGCTCAGGATGGGGGGAAGGAAGAGGAGGGTCTAGATCATGGATCTGTGCCATGGATCCATCCCCTGCGTTTTGCATGCGTGCCCTCCCCTCCTCTTCTCTCTCTTCCCCTGAGCTCACCCTTTTAGTGCTTCCTTGGTTATTTTAGTGTACAAACCTATACGCCGCCCTTCCCGCAGAGCCTCAGGGCAGCTTACAAGCCATAAAAATGGCAACAGTAGTGAAATTAATACAATTAAAAAAAACTCCTGACCTCCCCTCAAACCCCCCCCCTCACAACTCTACCCCAAAACCTAACCAACCCCTATCCCATCCCGCCTAATGCCTTTTCATATTCAAAACCTTTCACACCGCCTCTGCACATTACTTAGACTCGGACTCAAGCAGAGGGTCTGGATACGTGGGCCCGATTCAGGATTTGGAAGGGGGGGCGGGGTGCAACAGTCATGGACCAGAATTGACCCACCGACCAGAGGTTCCCGACCTCTAGATTGTAAGCCCTTTGCAACGGGACCAGTCTCCAACCACCGTTGTTCAGCGCTTTGCAAGTGGCAGGTGCTATGTAAATAATAATAAATGAACTAGATCGGAGGCAATCATTATTTATCTCCCTGCTGTGAAGCAAGACTAGTTGTATCGATGTCATCGCTGACGGGTGTTGATCTTGTCTAAATGGTGGGGACTCTACAGCACCGTTCTGTTGTCTAACTATTCCAGGGGTTAGAAAACTCTTCCTGAGATTTAATCGAAGGCTTTCTTCCTGTACTTCAATAAACCTATTCCCTCTTGTCCTACCTCAAGTGGCCACGGAGAAAAATTGTTAGGGGGACGAGAAGCTGGAACGTGGAGAGTTTTATATTACCTTTTGCTGTGTAGCAAATAACACCCAACTTTTTGTTGTTAATAAACCTGGCAAGAAGACAGCTATGCAGACCCGTTTACATCCACAGGCATGGTGGCAGATTCGGTTAGATCATGGGTGGGGAACCTTTTCCTCCTAGGGGCCACTTGGAAAATTAGTTCAAGTTGTGAAGGCCGTATAGGGGTGGGCTGGGTGCAAAAGAAGGGAAGAGTCCAGATCATGGATCTGTACCATGTGTCCATCCCATATGTGTGTGTGCATGCTGTCATCTCTGCTTGCTTACGCTGGGCTCAGTCTTTCAGTGGTTGGGGGGGTAGGTAGGAACTGGATCCAGTGACCAGATCTAGATGTTACAAAATAATAACTTCTGCAAATAGGGATCAATCACATTTTTAGTTTAGAATTCACAACCACACCGTGTATAAACGATAGCACTATTTTATTGGGGGACCAAAGGTCCAGAGAACCAAGCTTGGTAGCTTTACAAACTATACCTCCACCCAGGCTAAACTAGACACGTCTATAACATTTGCCATGCATGTCCGGGGCCCTTGGAGTGGTATTCTGGAGAGTCCCAAGGAGATCGGGAGGGGACCCGTGCCGGGCTGACTGGGAAGAGCTGCTAGCGAGTGATGAGGTGTGTCCGTGTGTGTATGGTCAGGAAGGGAACTGAAACCATGGAACTCACAACAAGCGTGGAAGCCTTCAGTCCAGTTTGGTATGCGGCAAGTCTCTTCTTTTATAGGGTTTTGAGACCCTCAGTTCTTAGTAGGGTGATGGGTCAGTTCCTGGTTGGTTAGGAGCTTCATGGAGATACTAGAAAGGGAGGGTGGGGTGTCCCATGGATGGGGAGGAAGATCCACTTGCATCATGCTCCTGCCCTCAGGGGTCCCTTAATGATGGCGCTTGGCCTAAAGTCAGGTTGTCTGGTCATCAGGCGGGTGTTAAGCACATCCGAGGGATGTTAGGCAGTTAGTGTGAGATCCTTCTGGCGTCTGCTACGCCTGTTTAGGATAATGGTTTTGATTACCTGTTGCAGCAGTTCTTTTGTTTGTGGTTGCAACATCTTAGTTAACATTTGCTTAGAAAGGCCCTTCTGATTTCCTGAGAGAGTGTCTTTTGTTTTAGCTTCACACTGTTCTTTGAGGCCTGATTCTCGGGCATATCATCTGTTCAGCAAGATTTCACTTTAGCAAGAGTTTATTCCTGGGGCAAGGGCTCGTTCCTAGAGCCTTGATCAGTAAGGCTGTCCTATTGAGTTTAAAACTAAATATTTCCTAACACCGGAACTGGAAAGGGGCCAATAAAAACTAGCTGTGGGCCACATTTGGCCCCTGGACCGGAGGTTCCCCATTCTCAAGTTCGATGCTGCAGCATCCCTGTTGAGAGGTTGGAGAGCCCATTGTATCCCCCTCCAAAGGTCTGTGACCACGCGCCCCCTGCGTGACTCAGTCCCATTTGTCAAATGGTAAATTAGGATCCTTGGATTTTGGCTAATTCAGTCCTCTGCGAGGCACTGCTCCTGTCACTCTCCCATTCCAATCCCGCAGGCGTTTGCACTTTTACTTCCTCTTTGGTCTCATGCCAGTGAGTCTTGGCTCTGGAGACGTGGCCACTGTGTACATCCTGCTGAAACTATGTGCAGAGGTCAGCAATTCCAAGGGACAGTGTGGAGCCCAGCCTTCTCCAGAAGCTAGCTCATTAGTCAATGCCTCCTAGGTCTCAGACAGCCTAGCTAGAGGCCAATGGGGTTATGTCTCCCTCGGGATGTTCCATCTTGTGCCAGAGACCCTACAGCCCTGGCCCCTGTGAGAGGTGGGTGGGTGTGTCCTAGCTCCTTGGGGCATGGGGGGGGGCGGGGGCAGAAAGGGATGGGAGGAAGTGTCATGGCCCCCCTGTGGGGGTGTATGCATGGGGTAGGAGCATGGGGATGTGTGTGCCCTGGTCATGGTTGCTGGTGAGGGGGTGGGGGTCTGTAGGAAGAGGGGGAGGTAGGGGGGGGAGGGATAAAGGTGCTGGTTTGGACCTTTTTAAGCCCTAAATGGCTTGGGACCGACTTATCTGGCAGCTTGCCTGGTTTACCATGTCCCATCGTGACCTTTGCGGTCGGGCGGAGACACCTGTCTGGAGGTGCTGGTTTTTAACCTGGTCTCCGTGGCAAGGAGTGCATTCTCTGCCACTGCCCCACAGCGGTCTCCCCTGGGAGACTCGTTTACTGTCGGGGCTTGAGCACCTTTAGGAGGCAGCGCAAAGCAGTTTTATTCACGCGGTTGTTTGATGGTGGGGGTTAGGGGAGGGGGGATAGGGGTGAGTTAGAGTTGTGGAGTATTTTATGTGTTTGTATTTTTGGCTGTTTTCTGTTTGTATTTATATGTTTCTATTGGAAGATGCTCTGACACAATTGGACTCAGGCTCGATTCTGGAGCCCATGCAGGATTCTAAAGTACACAGCTACATGGATGGGGACTACGGACACCGTTTCTCCCCGTATGCTCCTTTTAGTTGTTTTAAATTGTTGTTTTAAGGTTTTGTGCGTTGTAAGCCGCCCCGAGCTGCCTGTGGCAGGAGGGGTGGGGTAGTAAAATGTTAAAAACAAATAAATAAATAAATGCTGTATTTCCCTGTACATGTCTTATTTTTCTTTCTTTCTTAGAATCTTACAGCACTAATTCCTGGAACGACAGTAGAGATTTTGCACCAGGACTCCAAAAATATTATCCAGCTGATAGTCAAGGCTTACAACGTAAGTTTCTCTTCTCCTTTTGGCATTTCAGCAGATGAACAATCCAGTGAGTACAGCACAGATCCTTCCAAATTGCTTTCCTCCCTCACTTCTACCCTCCACCCATATTTGGCCACTTCTCCTTTTTGGTCTCTGAAGGTGATTGCTGACACGGCAGCGTCCTGCCCTGCAGGAGGCCATAGTATCCGTTATACTCAGGGTGAGGATGTTTGCGCTGATCTCATGTCTTGGATAGTAATTCCTAAATCAGAGCACTCAGGGAACAGTAAAACTCGTTGCATGTTTGTTTGTATGTTTTTGTCAATCTTCTCTCTCTGGACCTGCCCCTGCTCCTGTTGAAGTCTTGTCGTTGGCTTTAATGAGCGTTAGATCAGTCCCTAAACTTTGCCCTGGCTGCTGGAGGGACAGCTGCTTGGAACGCAGTGGGTCTGGCAAGTGGAAAACCTCTGTGGGATGTGTGTTAAGCAGCAGGGGAGCTTTATTGTGCTCTTCATATTAATAATGTCAATGCATCCATGCTGGGAAGACAAGTGGAAGAGATTGATAAGAAGTGCTTTAACAAAGCACTGGTCGGAATTGAACCACTGGTGGCCAACGTTTTGGAGACTTTTCTCCAAATTCTTTTGGTTCTAGCAATGGCGCCCAGGAGAAACCAGTGATCTTTCAGTACAGAATATGCGAGAGCGGTGGAAGGAACTTCGAAATACTTTGAACTAATCCGTAGTTCCCTGTTACTGGCCTGTAGGAAGGAAACCAAGCTACTTCACTTGACAGCCATGGCTGCTTCCGAGTTCAGCTTTCTCTAGGCAGCCCCAATCGGATGCCTTGGCATTTTTGACATTAAGACAGTGGTTCTCAGCTGGTGGGTCATGCCCAACTGATGGGTTTTGTGAAGAGCTGAGGTGGGGCCTGGGGCAGCAGCCTAGGGGCAGGACTTGGCACGGCTGGATGGGCTATGATGATCCCTGATGCAGCTTCCCCTCCTCTCCAGCTCCCACCTCTTCTTGCTTTTGGCTGTCCCATGCTGGGTTCCTGCTGCCACCAGTGCTCTGCAGGGGCTGTGGGCATGGCAGAGAGTGGCAGGGCATTCCCTCTCGGTTAAATTAAGGGGGGGAAATGGCATTCCAGTTGTCCCAGGTTTGGATCTCGGATTCCTAGAGTTAAAGGGTGCTTCCCCCTGCTTGGGATCGTTCATTTTGCAAGACACGTCCCCTCACTGGCTTCTCACACCAGTTATCTTGCTCGGAGCTCTGTGTCCTTAAACTAGATTCCCTTTCTCCCTGGTGATCCTTCCAACTAGGCTCCCGGCCCAGGGTTATCTGGTCACCTGACCTGCACTGTTACGGCGCCCTCCCTGAACAGCCTTCTGGCATTCAGGGCTCGCGGCTTTGAGTAGACAAGCCTGCCAGGGAATTAACCCTTTCCTTGCCTGTTTCCATTGTGATGGTCTGCAACCTATCATCAGCTCCTTCTTGGTCTATTGCATTTCCCTGTCTAGCTTTCCTCCTGGGATTTCCATAAAAAAACTTTCCAGATGTATAAGCTTTATTATTTATCATTTCTATAGCCCTTTCACTGTTCAAAATACTTCACAGTCCTTATCTAGCTTAGCAACAACCCCTGTGAGATTGGCCATTATTATTATTCCCATTTTCTAGATGGGAAGATGAGGCTGAGAGTGATTTGCCCAAGGTCAGCTAGTGAGTTCATGGCTAAGACCGGATTTGAACCCTGGTCTCCCAGGTGTGAGTCTAGCACTTTATCCACTAGACTCTCTCTCTCTGGCCAGCTCTGTGTGTTGCTCTCGCTCTCTCGTCTACTGGCGCTATCGCCAGCCCCTCACAGCTGCCTTTCCCATCATTGATGATCCATGAGGAAAAATAGAACTTGATTAGTTCTTCTACAGTGGCCCTGTGGGGTTGATAGTAAACTAAATAGAAACACCTGAGACAATATGTGACCTCCTTCCTTCCCGGATGCCTCCTGCATGGAACACTCATTGAGAGTGAGAAACTGTGTGAGCACAGGTGTCGGAATATGGCTGTCAGGACACAGGGGCACGGTGCTATTCATAGTCCCTTTCCTAAACGTAACTGTCAAACGTCCAGCTGCGTCCCAAACGCCCTCCCGCGAGCGGCTCTGACGGCTTTCACTTGGCATGCTTTCGCCGTCTGCAGCACCTTCCCTCGAAAACCTCTCGATTCAGGATTTCCTCCTCCTTTCAACACAAGCTTCCTATCTCCAAATGCCCCTTGCTACTGGGGATGGGTTGATTCAATGTGGCCGATCGCAGTGCCAGAATCTTTATTGGAGACAAAGTAGTTCAGGTGGTCTCTTAACCATCTGCTTCTTGACTCACAACTCCGCTTGGATGCTCAGGTGGAGGCTGTGGCAAGGAGTGCTGTCCGCCAATTACATCTGGTGCGTCGGCTTCGGACGTATGTTTCGGACTCTCACCTGGCCACTGTCATCCATGCCATGTGGGGCTACCTTTGGTGACGGTGCAAAGACGGCAGCTGGTGCAGAACGCAACGGCCCGTCTCCTGGTGGGATTGGGCTGCTGGGAACATATCACACCAGTTCTTCGGCCTCTGCGCTGGCTGCCTGTAGTCTTCCAGGCCCGATTCAAGGTGTTGGTGCTTGCCTATAAAGCCCTAAACGACCTCGGCCCAACCTATTTGTGGGACTGCCTCACGCCCTGGCTTCTGGATCTGCCCCTGCGGTCATGCTCTCCTCGAGGTCCCCCAAGTCTGCTGGGGGGTGATGATGGAGAGGGCCTTCTCGGTGGCCGCCCCACGACTGTGGAACTCCCTGCCAATGGAGGGGCCTGTTTGGCCCCACATCTCCCCTCATTCCGACGCTGTTGCAGGACGTGGCTGTTTTGCCTGGCTTGGGGGGGGGGGATGGGGATTTTTTTATACCTCCCTGTTTATTTTAAAAGTTCTTTTAATGCTAATGTTTTATGTTGTGCGCCGCCCAGAGCTGCCTGTGGCAGGATGGGCGGGTTACAAATGTCTAAATAAATACAATAAATAAATTAATGGCTCCAACTCCGGTTGGGGCGAGGATGCAAATTTTCAGGCTGCGTGGGGCCCTTTCTTGGACATTTCCAATGTCTCCCAATGGGGTAATATCATCTGTAGGTGAGATCCCAGTCCCAATTAATATTTGCTATATTTTGCATGTCTTTGTTGCTGTCAGGTCATTGGGTTCGATTAGTCTCAAAATGGAATTGTAGTTCCAAAATATTTGGGAGTTGCTGGATCAGAGAGAGAGAAATCCTTCTAGGCTATTTGTGTAGAGTGCAGGATTCTTCCCAGCAGTCGTGTTTTCTCTAATGCTTGCATTCACTTTAGACTTAATGAGCACAATTTGGCTCCCATGGAAGTCCGTGCCATCGGACTACAGGAGGCGTTCGATTGGCCTCTGTAATAAGGTTTTCCATTAATTCCTTTATCCACTAAAAACTCTACAACAATCTCGTATTCCGTCTCCTACTCCCTAAACTGTCTTTACCCCTTCTCCTATTCTGCCCCCTACACTTGGATGCCTCCCCTTCTTAAATCCATACTCTCTGCTGCCCCTCCCCACACACACACTTGGATGCCTCCCCTTCCTAAATCCATACACTCTGCTTCCCCCCCTCCTGACCTTCAGTTTCCTCTTCCATCGGACTTGCCTTTTCTGCCAGGCTTTTCCTAGCTTCTCATCCCCATAGCTTGCTCACCAATATTTTTCCTTAGACTATATTAATTATTATTATTATTTATTAACTATATATAGCACCAGCTGTGTTCCTGTGAGTAGCCATGGGTATTTATTTAGATTTTTTATCCCACTCTATCCCTTAGGCTCAGGGTGGTTTACAATTCTGTAAGTTAAGTGTAATATTAACAACTAACAAACTCAACCCTTAATCATCACAACAACCCTGTGAGGTAGGTTAAGCTAAGAGATCTGTGACTGACCCAAGGTCACCCAGTGAATTCATGTCTAAGGTGAGACCTGAACCGGGGGCCGCCTCCTGGTTCCAGTACTCCCCTCTTAACCACTACACCACACTAGAGACGGGTCATAAGAACATAGGATGTGCCATACTGGGTCAGACAAGCCCATCAAGCCCAGCATCCTGTCTTGGAGAGTGGCCAATCTCTTTCTCTTGGGAGGAGTACATGACAGGTCACAATGGGCAATCCATTTCCTGTTGTTCCGGCCTCCAACAATAAGGTTACATTCCCCAAAACCTACTTGTCTAATAGCCTGCAATCTAGGATGGATGAGGGGGGAGGGGCACATAAGGAGAGACAGGGATACATTTCTGAAGCTGAGAAGTTGCAAATGCACATCTGAGCTTTATTACAAAGCAGGAGGAAGATGCTGAAGGACAAAGCATACATTATATCCTTATCTTTCTGGATCCTTTCCTTATGACTAAGCTAAACATATGCACCTGCAACTCCTCAACTTCATGAATGTCTCCCTCCCTCCCCCAGTGTTCCCCTTTCCCTCTGAGATTGTAAGTTCCTTGGGGCAGAGACCTGTCACTAGGGGTGTTTTCAGACAAATGCAGTACCCACCCAGTGTTCACTGGTTAATCATTGGTTACCAGTGGGATTTTGACGCAAGCACAGTGGGGACTGGGTGGGGAGGCGCTTGTCTGAAAACACCCCAAATCACAACTGTTCAGTGTCTGGCACATTGCTGGGGCTATAATAACTTAATAAATATTTGGGCCAGGCACAGCAAAAGAGTAGCTTTGTCATGGAATACCAGGAATATAAGATGGTGTCTAAGAATTTGTAAAAGATGCAGACAGGAATATTCCAACTGCTGGTTTAAAAAATAATAATAATAAATCTCAGGAGAGCAGTCCTGGTCATCTTTAAATTGACTCCAGTTTGCAAAAGTGACAACTCCATGTATTTACATTGCTGATCGTTAATCTTCCCTCTAGGATGCAGCTGGCTGCTGAAATTTGTCCAGATCAGGAAGAGGAGATAAGTGGATCAGGGCAAAAGCTCAGTGCTCATCTCAGTGTGAATTAGTTTGTGCAGGAAGGGTGGGAGGGCTAGGGCGAAGGGGAGGAAGGTTTGCAGATGTGCGAGTGAGGAGTTTGTTGAACTTTTCAAGGAGGGACTGTGTTCTCATTACAAATTGAGGTCAGTGAGGGAAACGCAGTGAGCACGGGTTTCTACAAATGATGAACTCCCACACGAGCTGCAGTGTGAACCTGTCGCCAGAGCCCAGGCTCCAGACAGGAAACAGTCCCGTGCATCGCAACGTAGAAGTTTCTCCTGTAGGGTTGTTCGAAACCAGTTTATTTCTTGTGACGTTCCAATCGGGGTGCCACTTATGCACATTTTTAAACAACGCTTACGAAAAATACATGTTGCAGGCTCTGCATTGCTGCCTGAGGCCATAAGTGTTCCTTAAACACTTTACTTTCCAAGGGCATTAGTTCTCTGCCGAGCAGTGCCTTTCACTCTGC
Source organism: Sphenodon punctatus (assembly GCA_003113815.1). Taxonomy (NCBI): domain Eukaryota; kingdom Metazoa; phylum Chordata; class Lepidosauria; order Sphenodontia; family Sphenodontidae; genus Sphenodon; species Sphenodon punctatus. The sequence continues at coordinate 4,338,565 of QEPC01004922.1, forward strand.
ATGCTTGCCTCAAAGACTTGGACTGTTTTTCGGTATGCTTACTTTTATGGGAGGGAGACAGGTTGGGTAATCCACTAGAGCAGGGGTGAGGAATCTTTTCCTTTCTAAGGGCTGCTTTGAAAATGGGTCCAAGCTCCAGGAGTTGGATAAAAGATGGGGGTGGGGGTGCTGAAGGGGTTGTGCTCGGGATGGGAAGAGGATGATCTAGACTGGAGGTGGGCAAATAGTGGCTTGGGAGCCACGTGCAGCTCTCGGGCACCTGTGTTGTGGCTCTTGCAGAAGTAGCAGCCTGGGTCTGTGCGTGTGGCTTCCTCAGGAGCAAGAGAAGCTGAGCCGCTTAGGGGCTGCGTGAGCAGGAAGAGCATGAGCTGCTCTGCCTTTCCTGCCAGCCAAATCCTCCAGGCCACCTGGGAGCCGGAGCTGGGGGAAGCCATGCTGCCCCCTTCCCAGGATTAGGGGATGCTGCCATCGATGCAACGTGTCTTGTGGCTCTCGGCAATACGAAAACATTGGTTTGTGGCTCTTGAGCTTGAGAGCTCTGCCCGCCCCTGGTCTAGAACATGGATCTAGGCCGTGGATGGCTCCATCTCCTCTTGCTGAGAGCCTGCCGCCCTCTCCAGTTCCTTCCACTGAGCTTGCTCTCTCTGTACTTGAGGGGTGGGGACTGGTTCCACAAGGCCAGCTCAACAAATGGAAAGGGGCCCAGTAAAAAACTTCTGCAGACAAATCTGGCCCATGTTCCCTACATTAGAGACTTAGAAAGACAAGTGCGTTTTCCAGCACCGTGATTCTGATCTGGTAAGATCAGAGTTTTGCGCTCCGTCCAGTCTGGCATGCACCGTGTCCACCTGGGATGCCTGTTCCTCCGGGTCAACCTGGGACGCAGCAGCCCAGCATCGCGTGTGCATTCACCCTGTCTCTCGTTGTTGGTACAGGAATATTTGTCTTCAGGTCTGCAGCAGTCCCATTGTGTCAGGGGCAGGATGTGAGGCTTCAAGGCCACTCCCCTTTTCTCCCCCTTCCCGCCGCTGTATCCCAGATGCTGAGGAGGTGGGAGACTTGCATAGATCTGGGTATCCCCCTCCTCCTAGGGTGGCCATACCTCCCCTTTAAAAGAGGATGCTTATGAAAAATACATGGTGCAGGGCTGTATTGGTGATAGTGTAGGGCTGCAACATGTTTTTTTTATAAGCAACCTCTTTTAAAGGGGAGGTATGGTAACTCTACCTCCTCCCCCCTTGCAAGGTGTCAGGAATTCGGGTTGGAGAGGCAGTGCAGGATCTGGCCCAGAACATCAAGGACATGCCAGGGACTAACATGTGGCAGACAGACCCACTGGAGCACACTGGCTAGAAGGAGACGCAGAACAGGCTCGGGGGCAGAATGATTAGATGAGCCACCCAGCTTCTCTGGCCTCAAGGCTAGCATTATATATAGCTAGGCAGCCAGGGCTGTGGGTCAGTGCTGAGGAGGGGTGTGTGGCCTGACTAGCACAGGGAGAGCTGATGCAGTACGTCCAGGGCCCAAGCCAAGCAGTGACACTAGTGAACCAGCCACCGTCCCAGAATCCCAAGGGTGCTGCTTCCAATTTAATGTGGATTTTTAGGGCCTCCTATAATATCAACCTCGATCCACAGTCGGGGTGGGGGGTGTCCCACTGATCTCACTAGGGGTGGGCCGTGATCATTTCTTTATCAGGGAGGTGAGAGACTGCAGCTGCAGGGAGCTGAGGTGTGCACACACAGGCAGTTGTTTCCTGCTGGAAGTATCGGCCCAGAGCTCCTGTGCTGAGCAAGAGAGACTCGGAGGGGCATTCACACAAGATTGCATGCCTCTCTTGGGTGTATACTTTGTTGGGGGAATTCGTATTTCTGATTTTTAATTGTTCCCATGTTTCCTCCCCCACTTCAAAATTTAACCCAGGTACTGTCCTGTCTGATAATAAGCATCCCTTTATTACAAGCTTTTTATCTTTTAACAACAATACATTGTCCCCAGCAAGAAGACAGAGGGGATTCTTCCCTTGAGTGGTGAATCACTTCTATTCCCATGCACCGTGTTTAGGACTGATTTGATAAACAGATCAATCCCTTCACATGGTACTGGAAATGCAGGAGATGGAGGTAACCTGATTGTCAAACATCTCTTGGCCTGTTTAACTTTTTGCACCTGACGCTCATTACACGCGGTGCGTCCTGCGACGTAAACCTTGCACACTCTCACCAGTGAGACGTGGAAGGGGCTTTTTGCCATGCTAAACATATTTGTGTCAATGCTCCCTTGAGGTCAACAGCCCACCTGCTTACAGACAGCCACAATTCTAGCTATGCTGCTAAGGCGGCAGAGGTCCAGACTGACGTTTGTTATGCAGCTTTTTTTATACAGTGCCCCAACAATCGATAAGCGCAGTGTCATTTTCCTAATAATTTGATGGGCTTTTTTTCTGTGTCCCTCCTAGAGTATTCGATCGAAAGTAGAGTTAACTGTCTGGGACAACCCCGAGGACATTGGGCTGACCTTCACAGCCACGTGCCAGGATGGGCTGTCATATCCAGGACTCCGGAAATGTGGGGATCTCCAGATAGGAGACACGGTGAGTTTTATAGTTACGATTGGTCAGTGGAATATGCTGGGATGCCTTGGGTTGACCTTGTTGAACTGTTCCACATATATACAATGAGAATAGATAGAAGAAAATACAATGAGGATAGACAGAAGAAAATACAAGGTAGCACCTTAGAAAGAAGTTGCTGAAAGAGGGAAAAGCTTTGGCAAACAATCCTGCTTCATCAGATGCTGTGAATGCACAAGTGGAAAACCTCTGTCAAAGGGTTGAGAAGAGGGCAGGGTAGGTCAGTGAACCAACCAGTCAGTCTGTAATGGGAGACAAAACCATAGTCCTTATTAAGACCAAAAGTAACACAATTGGGTTACAGATGATTTCTTCTTCAGCCACCTCCTTTACAAGTTTTGCTCCTTGCTCTTGATTTGTCTCTGAAGTTCTAAATACAGCCACTTGAATGTGTGTTTTTAATGACCAAAGGAGTGGCTAGTGTTCCATGGTAATCTCCATAATCCATGTTTGGAATCCATGGCACACTCGTTCATAAACCTAGATCTGCTGTGTCTTGAAATCCGTAACTAACCTAAGCATGTGCACCTGTGAATTCTTAACTTTGCAAATCTCTCCCTATGTTCTCCTCTTCCCTTTTCGCTCCTAGACTGTATGCCCCTCGGGGCAGGGACCCATCTCTAATTAGTGATTGTTCAGTGCCAGCTACATTGCTGGTGCAAGAAAATTACTTAACAATAATAATGTTCCTGCAGATAAATGAGTTGATTGGCTACGTAAGGTCTCTGCTTTCAGATCTTTCAGGGTAAATGCTGCAGTGCGATGACTTACTAAGAGAAATGAAGGATAGAACTTCTGGGCCAACGCCAAGTTAGGATCAGGAAGACATGTTTGCTTTTAGATTTTCATTTTCCTAGGAGGGCTTAGCACCTGGACTTTCATTCGTTCTTCCCTTGCTTTTGTCAATTCCCAGATGGGCAATAAAGTCCTAATGCATAGCCACCTCCTGAGGAAATGCTTGTCTTTGGGGACTGAAAGTCTTCCTCGATTCTCTCCAGGATTCCTTGACTCATTCCAGTGCTGCATAAATCTAAAGGGGATCTGTAGCCTTAAAGCTGCGTTGCTGCCTTTGACTTCATTGGCTCCATCCTAGTCCGTTATCAACACAAATGCAAAAAATGGAAGGTGCAACATAGCTGGTGAACTCCTCAACTGGTGTAGAACAGCACGGAAGACGGTGGAGCTGGGTTGATACCCATTTTGTTCCCTTAGACCCCAGAAGCTGGCATGCTTTTGCCCTGTCAGCTTGAGGGGCTGTGTGGCTCCAGATGGGCTTTGACTGTTTGAAGGAATTACAGATGGCAGCCAGTAGGACCCGGATGTCCATAAGGTGCAGGGCCACATTGTCAAGTGCTCAGCACCCAAAATTGGAGGTAGACTTTGAGGGGATTCAGACGTTCTGATTTGTGTGAAATTTTTTTAAAAACGAATGTTTCATGCATGTCTGAACACATAAATTCGATTAAATGCGGTCAATATTGCACTAAAGAAATCCGACTATCAAAGCTACTCAAACCTACCTTTTTGCTGTCCGTTTTCAATAAATCCGCACTTAGCAGCAGTGTGAAAGCAACATCGTAGTGGTTTTAACTGGTGTGTGAGATTTTCTGCATGTGAATGCAACCGTGCTTCCAAGTGCGCTGTTTTACTCCTGCCCCTACCGGAAGCAGTGAGACCAGCTGGAGCCCTGTAGTTGCCTCGCTGGGTGCAGGCTGCAGCCAGCTTCTCCCAAAAAAAGTTCTTCCCCTCCATGTTTCCCCTCCATGCTTCTCCCCAAAAAAGTTCTTCCCTCCAAGGGACTTTCAATCATCTGCCTCTGCCTCTGCCGTAGTGCTGCAGCAGTAGCAGCAGCGGGATACCGGAAAGAAACCAGGGAGAGAAGCAGCGCGCCTCACTATGCGAGGGGCTTCTTTCCAGCAGCCTCAGGCTCTCCCTCTTTACTCCCTGATCCCCCCCCGCCCCCCAGTCTAGAAGTCCCGTGCAGGAAAGCAGGGGGCACCCCCTCCGATCGGACTGCGAGATAAAGCAGAAGGTTGCTACCTTGCAAGCAACGTTCTTTGAGTTGGCTCCGAACATTCTCATAACTGGGTTGTGCATGTTCACCCTATTCAAATAATAGACCACATGATGGTCTCAGCTTCTCTAGTATAAAAAGCACTCTACCCTTCAGAATGACCATTCCTTCCAACCCTTTCTAAACATACAAGGAAAAAAAATCCATGTTGGCTGGAAGGTTGTGTGTTGTGAGAATGTTTAGAGCCATCTCAAAGAATGTTGTTTACAAAGTAGCAACCTTCTGGCTCCCCACAGGCCACTTCCTGTAATTGAACCGCACTGAGCAGCCGGGTAAGCGCGCACTACAAGAAGGGTCTGAATGCATTATTTCGCTGTAGTTAAAACCGGTATGGCATGCATGTGAATGCAACAGGACTTGTTAACAGCGAACTATTGAGAACCAATTTTTTAAAATCCAGATAATTGCTGCACGTGTGAATTCGCCCTTTGAAAAGAGCTGAACGTTCATTCAGACACCAAAATAAGAACCAGATTATATATATAAAAAAACAAGCCAGGCACCTTACATTGTGGCGCCTGCAGCTAGATTTTCAGAAATGTCTCGCACGCTGGTAAATGGGATCAGGGCTCTTTTGAAAATTTATCCCAAAGAGAATATTTTTCACTTGGCAGTGTTGTGGAAATGGGAAATTTGACCAAAGCACTAATTGGTGGGTTCTCTAGAGGGCATGATCCTACACAGGAAGGAGAAGGGTTGGATGTGACCGGTTGTTACTGCTAATTTTTGTCTTCGGTGCTTTAACCTATGACTCATTAGTGCTTGTACATCTCCTCTCCCTGCAGAAAACTTGGAAGGGGAGAAGGACTTTCAGAGTAGGAGATTTTACCTCCTTTTCCTTCTGATGCTGCATCCTGCTCCAATTGAAATTAACAGTAAAATTCCCATTCAAAGGGAGTAGGATTGGACTCTTAAAGCCATTAAGAAAGTTTCCCTAAAAAGGATTAGTCCAGTATTGTGGTCCTAATCTGCTGTAATTTAGCTCCCAAAGCACTATTGACAATCCTTCTAATCCTGGGGGCTTGCGGCAATCCCTTTAGCTCAGACTTTTGATCCGGTTTCCTCTGTACATGTAGCAAATCCCCTTCCTCCCCAATTCCTTTCCACTTACTGCAGGCTTCTAAATCCAGCTTCACCCTACCCCCCTTCCCTGAAGCAAGGGACAGTCTTGCTGGTGTTTCCATTAGGCAGAGCTGGCTGCTGTGTTACCGTCTGCAGGCTGCCATTTGGCAAACGAGCAGAGCAGAGTCTATGCCAATAACAGGGGGAATGCAAGGTGACTGTTTACAAGAGTTCAGGATTCTCCCCTCCCCCCTCTATTTTCCAATTCAAAGTGACTTGCAGAAGGAATGGGTTTATGGGCAGGCTTGGAAAGAGGCTTAGAGTTTGCATTTACACGGCAAGTTTGCTTTCAAGGGTCTGCAAAGCCCTTTTCTCTCTCGCTCCTTTTGTCCAGCTGGATGGGAAGATGTGCAATTTTCCTGAAAGCCATCCCAAGTTTTTCGTTAGTAGCAACACTGCACCTCTCAGAGCCGCTCAGTCCTGCCTATAAATGCATGCTGAATAAGTGAGACGTAATCCAAGCCATTGGATGGCAGTAGAGTGGAAACAAATTATTATTATTCATGGGTGCCATTCCCATTTTCAGATAGAAATGAAGAATATCTACACCCAAAAGAGAGATTTACATACCCGCTTATTTGGTGGTTGGGTTGTTCCGCATTTCGGATACTGTGCCTGAGCAATAGTGCTAATAGTACAAAAATAACCAAATAAGTGAACTGAAATAGCCAAAATCGATACTTGGCAAGGAAGGGAGTGTCATGACCTGGGTCTCGAACCCATGTCCCCAGCGCCACAGCTGCTGCCTGGTTTGACCTGGAATTCTGCCTTCTCGGCCATACCCCTTCTCCTGTCTGTCCCTGCTCTTGCCACGCCTCCCAGATTCCTGGTTGGCCACCAGCCAGCATGTTGATTGCCCCAGGAAGCTGGGTGGATCGTCTGTCCTGACCTGGGTTCTGGCTTGATCCCTGTGCAGGCCCCTTTTGCCTCTAAACCCTAGCCCCCTGCTCGGACACTCCCTCCCCCCTCAACCCCAAGCCTGATTTCCTCCCCTCCCCAGATCCGACTATGCCCTGAACTAGTAATCCCTTACAGTGGGAACTGAAGTGCGCCTGTTAATTATTTGCTTGAAGCAGGATCTGTACTGGGACCAGTTCTTTTCAGTGTATTCATTAATGATCTGGAAAAGGGTGTTAAGAGTGAGGTGATCAGATTTGCAGATGACACCAAGTTATTCAGAGTAGTCAGAACACGAGCAGACTGTGAGGAGCTGCAGCAAGATCTTACAAGACTGGGTGCCTGGGCATCTAAATGGCAGATGAGATTTAATGTGGACAAGTGCAAAGTGATGCACATTGGGAAAAATAATCCAAATTATGAGTACACAATGCTGGGTACTAAGCTAGGAGTTACCACTCAGGAAAAGGATCTGGGAGTGATTGTGGATAATACACTGAAATCCTCAGCCCAGTGTGCCGCAGCGGTCAAAAAAGCAAATAGAATGTTAGGAATTATTCGCAAGGGAATAGAGAATAAAACTGAGGATGTCATAATGCCGCTATACAAATCAATGGTGCGACCGCACCTTGAATATCGTGTGCAGTTCTGGTCGCCCCATCTCAAGAAAGACATAGCAGAACTAGAAAAGGTACAGAGAAGGGCAACAAAAATGATCCAGGGTATGGAACAGCACCCGTATGAAGAGAGGCTTGATAGGTTGGGGCTCTTCAGCTTGGAAAAGAGATGGCTGAGAGGAGATGTCATAGAGGTCTATAAAAAGCACTTATCTCATTCACCCTCACAACAATCCTATGAGGCAGGTTATTGTTCTTCTCCGATGAAGAGCCCAGGCTGAGAGAAAGTGACTTGTCCATGGTTGTTATCCAGGGAATTTTTTTGGCAAAAATGGGATTTGAACATTTGTCTCCCAGTTCCACACCTAACATCGTATTCAACACTGGCTCTAGTTAATGTAGAAGCAGAATCTCCAGCGTCTGCTGTGTGATCCCCGATCTTGGATTTACTGCACCTTGAGCAGGGGTAGGTGGGATCCTGCTGATCAGCAGGAAAGCTCTCTTCCCACCATGAAAGCTTGGAGTTGGGTGATGTGCAGAAAATATTCTGCAGGGAAAAAATTGGACCAAATCCTGCAAAAAGTTTAACTCCTCTCCTATCTATATCGAGAGAGAGAGAGAGAGAGAGAGAGAGGAGGGAACCTGTAGAGATTTCTGAGACGACTGTACCTAGAAATAGAATCCGGTCTCCCAGGTCCCTGTCCAGCGTTGGGCCAGCTGGGCCATGCTGTTTCTCTCTGTCCAATGTCTACGATTTAGGCACCCTGTTCAATTGCATTTTCTTCTTTCTCTATATCTCTCTCTAGGTTTCCTTCAAGGTTTCTGTCGAAGCCCGGAACTGCCCCGCCGAGGGCACCTCCCACTCGTTCACCATAAAACCGGCTGGTTTTCGGGACACTCTGGAGGTGACCGTCACTTACGACTGCATCTGTGGATGTACCAATCAGACCGAGCAGAACAGCAGCAGGTGCACCGGGCATGGCACCTACATGTGTGGATTATGCGACTGTGACTCGGGCTTTTTGGGAGCCAAGTGTGAATGCGAAGAGGGCGAGAGCGGGAGCATGTACCAGAACCTGTGTCGAGAAGCTGAAGGGAAGCGTGCATGCAGCGGCCGAGGGCAGTGTATCTGCAACCAGTGTGCCTGCTACAAGAGCGAGTTTGGGAGGATCCACGGGCGATTCTGTGATTGCGACGACTTCTCCTGTGCCAGATACAAGGGCCTTCTCTGCTCAGGTGAGTGTATAGAAGAGACGCAAGCTTCCTCCCCAGGACTCTGTCTGGTAGAATCTCTGCACCCCCATTGCTGACGCAGCTTCACCAGGCATGGTTCCTCGGTCAGAGGTGACAAGTTATTTACTTTGCTCTTCATGTTGGGGATTGTGGTCTTCCTTCTGGACCAGGTGCGATCACTACATTGATCACTTGTTGATTGGTTGACCTTGTACAGGAGGCAGGGTGAAGCCATGCCAGAGGACAAAGTGGCTTTCATGCTCCTTACCAGCATTGCTACATCCTATTCTGAGCATCATGATGTCACGCTGTTTGAAAAGGGGTGTGGCCATTCTGGAAAGGTGTGGAATGAAGCGGCTCTTGTGCTCCTTTTCAATGTAGCGACTTCCTTTTCTGAATTCCGTGATGTCGTGGTGTTCAGAAAATGGCATGGCTAGCCTAGAAAGGGGCAGGACGTAGTTCCTCTTGCCAAAGTAAATTTTCTGGTGGCTGTTGTCGGGAGTTAGTCCATTCTAGATCCTTACTCAATAGGGGTGTGCAGAGGGCACATCATTTGTTTTTGTTTTAGTTTTCATTTGCAAAAGCGTTTTTGTAAATGACTTTTTTTGTTTTTAATTACAGTGCATGCGCAAAATAGTTCTGGGGCTCTTCTGCACATGCACAGCCATTTTCCGAACCGGTGCTGGCTGGAAAAGGGCGCGTATGTGCAGAACGGTCCAATGGCCATTTTGTGAATTCGCAGTCATTTTAATTTATTACTTTTTAGCAAATTTAAAAGTACAAAGGAAAATGAATGAAATCAAACAAATGTTGTTGGCTTATTCCTTTGTTTTTGTCACCTTAGTCGTGAAAACTAATGAGGCTCCATTCGTTTTCATAACTAATAGAAAATGCTATGGATGCACACCCCTAATTACTTGGGTATCTCTGACTTCCTCTGTTCTAGAACTATTTTTAAAAATGGATTGGGGGGAAATTGTCTGCTGGAATTGGGCTGGCGGGAGCACTGGCATGGTGAGCACATTCTTCTATCTCAAAATGGACACCTCCAGCCAGTATCCCTAAAGACCAAAAGTCTGACAGGTGTGATCCTGGCTATGTGTATTATGGTCTCATCACTGGTACCAAGGTAGAGGTGAGTCGGAATAGTCCAGTGTTGTACTTGGTGCTTAGTACGGAATTTAAGGCAAGGCCTTGTGCCAATCTCCCTCAGCTGCTGTAAAATGGGCTGGACCCCGGCTATTAGTCCTGGGTGGCCAGCATGCGGGTTCACCCACAGATCTGAGGAGGAGGAGGTTTCTGGACTGTTCTGTCTTGGCCTTCCCTGATGGATCTTGTTTGACAGGAAACCCAAGACTCTTTCAAAACCAAAGTTAGTTGTCTTCCAGGGCATAAAATTTCAGATTGAACTTGGGGGGGGCAACAAAAAAATAAAAAATTCAGTCACCAGACTTTGTCCTGATATTAAACCATTCTTGCCCCACTACGCCCCTGAACCAGTGGCCAGCCTCCGTTTTCTGGGTGCCAATGGCTTCCAGGCGCCTGCAAATTTGGTAGACACTGGGCATGAATCTAGCTATCATCAACTTAACCCCTTGGCAGTTTGCCGCAAGTTTTCCTTTTTGAAGGCTGACACGGGAAGGCTGTAATTCTTCAGGCAGCATTTTCCAACCGAAGCATGAATGTTGGTTGGAAGTTTTTATTTTCCTCTGGTGTCCTACTTATTTTCGGGGCTTGGCAGAAATAAGTGTAAAGCCAGCTGCTTGTGCTGCCTGTGGTACGCCTTATGAAATCAATTTGGTGCCTAAATGCGGGTTTGGTTTAATAATGTGTTCCTGGTCACCTCTGAGGCGGGGGAGGGAGTGCTGAGGTTTAGCCTGGTTCCTGTGGAAAGAAAGGCTTGTGCGATCGATCGGTGTGCATGTGTCTCAGCCAGGCGAGTTGCCTGGTCACCCTGCACTTTCCCACAGGATCCATACCCCAAACAGTCACTCATTGCACTGCTTTGCTTTGTGAACCATGTCACGTTCCCACACACAATATAAATAACCCAAGGCCTGACATGCAGTAGGCAAGCTCTGACCTGGGATTCCAGTCCTTTGCCCTGTGCACCAGACCTTTGGGGCCAGCCTGCCCTGATAGAAGCCCTTTTCTAATATATTGAGAGCCAGCGTAGCCTAGTGGTTAAAGTGTTGGACTTGGTCCTTAGAGAACAGGGTTCAAATCCTGTTTCTTGGGTGGCTGTAGGCAAGTCACTAGTTTCTCAGCCTCAGTTTCCCATAAAATGAGAATATAATGGCCTATCACACAGCCACTAGGCTACACTGACAATCCTCATAGCTAGATAAAGATTGTAAAGTACATTGAATAATTATAATAATAATAATATAATTTATTACTTTATTACTAATTTTATATGGTGCTTTCAGCATTCAGAGTGCTTTACAGTCATCTTCTAGTTCACCCTCACAGCAACCCTGTGAGGTAGGTCATGCGCCTTTTTCATCAGGAATAAGGTTGAAATGGGAAGTTGGTAAACTGAGTAATCTTGTTGAAATCCTGGTGCTCATTCTGTTTTGGAACGAACCGAGTGCTGGGGAGGGGGCCCCCTCCCATGTGCTCCCAGCCAGCTTTTGTTGGTGTCCAATAGGGATGTGCGAACAGAACACGGTTTGGATGCTCAGCCATTGAAAACCGAGTTCAGTTTCGGTTCGGTGGAGTTTGGTCCTGCCGAACATTCGAAATAGCGCTATCGGTACTGATATCAATACTGAATTGGAAGATTTTTTTTTTTGGTATCATTTGGCCCTGATTCAACTCCTGGTCTCCACCCTGGTGCCAGGAAGTCTGCTCCTCAACTGCCTCTCCCTTCGTCATGTTTTTGCTGCCCAAATGGGCCTTCCAGTCACGTTTTTCCTGCCTCAGACTCATCCGAATATGACCGAACTATTCGGTCGTTTTCGAGTTCGGTTCGGACGTTCGGTTCAGTCGTCCAAACAGACCAAGTTCGGTCCGAACTCCAAACATCCAAACTGCGTTCGCACATCCCTAGTGTCAAAGCCCTGCTTCCCCACCATACTGCCAAACGTGTGCATGCTCACAGCCTCTGATCCCAGCACCTGTGCTCCCTGAACTGACTCGCCTCACTGCCCGGCTAGGGCCCCTATGCTCCTAGTCACAGCTGGCTGCTCCCTTCTCCTCCCCCTGCCTCTGAGCTGCACAACTGAGCCTGGGGACTTCCCTGTTCGGTTTATTCGGAGAGAGGAGGGGAGCAGGGGGGAGCCCTCATCCCACCTGTGTGCAGCCCCCTCATGGGTCCCCGTTCCCAGGGGGACCGATATCAGAGGTGTATGCTGTACCCATGCACATTTCTGATATTGGACCCCTTGGGAACGGGGACCCATGAGGGGGTTGCACTCAGGTGGGATGAGGCCTCCTTGCTCTCTCAGAAAAAGCCGTGTAGGGAAGTCCCCAGGCTCAGCTGTGCAGACTGCAGGGAGAAGCCCGAAGACTGAGGAAGTAGGAGCCCTAGCCAAGTGGTGAGTCAGCCCACGAAGCGTGGGTACAGAGAGTAGGGGACTTGAAGGCACTCTGCTTCTCAAACGAGACGTGCTGGGCAGGGAGCGCCTTCAAGCAACCCGTCAGGTGTCATTCAAAGCGCCCGTCCTCCCCCGCAGCTGTTTGGTGGTGGGGAAGCACGAAGCCTGCCTTTGAAACCTACAAATGCTTCCAGCAGCCATTTTTAAACCTCTCATGGAAAAATTGAACCAGGACTGAGATCTCGGTCTCTGTGCTTGCAATTGCGAGCGTTTTCACGAGCAGCAAAATTGCTGCTCGTTTCAACCCTAATCAGGACCTATGTCAACTCCCTGCCCTGTCTGAGCCTAAACTCCTGTTTTCTCAGCAGCCTGTTACAGACTGACTGGGCACTTGTGGCTGGGGCTCTTATAGTTCTTAAAGAGGGTGGGGTCAGATTGATGGGCAAGTTGCCCTTAAAGAGCCAGCACCTGTTCAGTCATAGTATGTGTTCCCTTAACTTTTCATCCCGGAGACTTATTTCAGCCAAATTTCTTAAAGGGGTAAAGGACCCAAAGATAAGCAGACACTGACAATTTCAGAATAACAGATACATCTGGAGAGGAGATGCATCCTCCTCTGCAGCTAAAATATCCCACCAATTTACACGGAGCAGTGAAACCTCTAAATAAATCTAGCTCCCTTTTGCTGATTTCAACCAAATTTAACACAGAGGCAAAGGTTCCAAAGATAAATAGGGCCACAGAAGCATGTAACAATAGATGCTACCTGGAGGGGAAATATGTCCCTTCTTGTAGCCAAAAAATCCCATTGACTTATGGCGAACATTGTTGCCCTGTTAAGCAATCAGGCGTCCATGGCTTGGGTGCTTGCTGCATGGAACTACTTAGTTATTTTTTTCTAAACTGCTTACTGATACTTTTCTATGTTTAACCACTGAAACTTGACTCGGAAGCTGACTCAGTGCAAACCGCCACCATAACATTTTGGGATCTGTTGGAAACTTTTTTCATTAGATAGAATATTGGCTATAAATGTAACGGAAAGAAAAAAAAGGGAGAGTCAGTTATTTGAACCAGAAGGATTCTTAATCTTTCTTTGTATGAGAACTTGACTTTTAGCAGCCTGCAGCTGGCCCTCCTGTGATTTTTCATTATAAGCTATTTATGTACCTGAAAGGTATCCTCTGATCTTAACATCCCCGAAATGGGGAGATGTTGCATCCCAGTTTTGGAATCTCTTACTCTACGCATCGTAAGAACATAAGGAATGACATACTGTGTCAGGCCAGTGGTTCATGTTGCCCAGCATCCTGTCTCTGACAGGAGTCCGCTTCAGAGACTTGCAGAACCGGTCACGATGGTGTGATCCATTCCCTGCGATTTACTCCCAGCTCCTGACAGTCAGATGTTACGTCCAGAAGTGATATTCTAGTTTATAGACAGCTGGTTTTGTAAGAGGTTAATGGCCACCCCTTCCCCTCCCTTTATGTGTATTCTGGGGGAGATTTTAACAACTGGTTCTCCTGAGCTGGTAGGATATCACCAGTAGTTAGAACGCTAGACTCTAGAGGAGGTTGGATTTGCGCTTGACTCGCCTGTTTGCAAGCAACCGATTGATGATGGCTAGCGAATGAGATGGTGATGATTCTAAGGAGAGCTGTTAACAGGAAAGGACCTTTTGGTGTCTCAGGTGAGACTGTTGGAAAGGTACGCTCTTAGTAGCTCACTAGAGTGGCCAGAGGGAAGAGGGCGAGCTTTTTTTCCCTGGGTTGAATTGCGAATTCTCTCCTAAAGTTTCTGTAACTTCCTCAAACAAGCGAGACCCCAAGCAATCAAGCCCTTGTTTCCATTGGATTAACCACTTAAGGTTGTGTTGCCACCCCTTTTGATTTTGATCTGGAGTCTCTAGGCATTAGGTGGAACTCTGATTGCTCCAGGTGATCCAAGAGGGCCTGGATCAAGAGAAATGGGGGTATTGTGTGTGTGGGTGGGGAGGGGGTAGGTTCATCAGAAAGGGGCAGGGTTTGTCTACCTCTTTTTTTTTTTCTGTTGTGACTCTGCCGTAGAGCTGAAATGGGTAGCATGTTAGTTACCTGCAGCAATACCCACCTTTTAAAGTAGTTTATCCAGTGCCCGAATACTGAGTTGGGCACCTGATTACCTGAAAATATCTGGTATTACCGTTTGAGTTACTGATTTACCATTTTACTGATTGGTAAAATGGTGAATCGGTACTGGAATTTGGAAAATTGAGATGGAAAATGGCACATTGGGTAGCCTGTTGGGCACTAATCCGTGGGTACACGACCAGTGCAGGTCGAGTACCGGAATTTTGCTGGGTATACCTGTTCTTGTACTCGTTTTCAGCTCGACCGTGCCTGCTACAAAGCACCATGATGTCACAAAGTTCCAAAGAGGGTGTAGGAGAATTCCTTTGCCCCAACCTCTGATACCGCCTAGCCCCCTTTGGAGCATGTGATGTTGCATGGGTGTGGCCATGTCGAAAGAGCTAGGATAATCCCTTTGCACTGCCCTCTTGTGGCTCCAGCCCCTTCGGATGAAGGTCTTGGGAGAGGAGACCAACTTCATTAACCTGCCCTTTTCCTTCTGAATCTTGCTCTAATTTTTCCCAATGTGAACATGGCTCCTGACAGCACTGGGCACTGGTCTTCCCATTCACCTGCAGAATACTGGGCAATTAGACAATACAATTCAGAGCTGCCCTAATGGGGGAACAATACTCGCATTACACTAGATTTGGAACTGCAACCCCTTCCTTGCCCACTGCGTGAGACAGGATCCTGAGACTAGACGGACCATTGTATACGAACCAGTATAACATTTCTTGCCGCCTTAACTTTTATCAGTCATGGTGGTGTTCGTATGTTCGCTAGGGTTGCCGGAAATGGAAGTTTTTACCCGCTACTTATGAAAAATACATGTTGCAGGACTGCATTGGTGCCAGTGCAACTCTGCAACATGTATTTTTCATAGGCACATTTTTACCAGCCACTTATCTGGCAACCCTAATGTTCATGCAAGATATGCTGCATACTTGTTCAAAAAGGCATACGCTTGGCTCAGAGAGGGCGACAAGGATGCTGAAGAGTTGGAGAAGCAAGGCCTATGAGGAAAGGTTTAAGGAACTGGATATGTTGAGCTAAAAAGCATTTCTAACTGCAAGAGCTGAGAGGCAATGGGACAAGCTGCCTAGGAAGGTTGTAGGCTCTCCATGGCTGGAGGTTTTAGAAAAAGAGTGGACGGCCCCCTGTCGGGATGTTGTAGCAGTAGCAGTCCTGCACCCGAGCAGGGGGTTGACTAGGTGATCCTCAAGGCCTCTGCCAACTCTCTTAAGAGTCTGTTTAGCCTAGACGAGATGATTAAAGGGAGAGGTGATCGCAGTCTTCAAACATCTAAAGGGCTCCCACTGAGAAGATGGTGAAGCACGGTTCTGCCCCAGGAATAACAGACTTGAATTTCACGAAGGGAGATTTCCGTTAACTATCGGGGAAATCTTCTAACAGTCCGAGCTGTGCCTGCAGCAATGGAACCAGACTCTTAAGGCAGTTGTAGGCTCTCCCATCACTGGAGGGTTTCAGGCAGATGCTGGACAGCCACCTGTTGGATGTTGTAGCTGTGGGTTTCGTGCGTCAAGCAGGGGGTTGGACTAGACCTCGGAGGTCCCTTCCCTATGAAAGGCAGCGCAGTATCACGTCTGCTCAAGGAGAGACTGGAAAACGATTCAGCTGCTTTTCTGATGTATTAGAACTTGCGATTTAAAAGTGCATCCAACTACTTACAGACCAGTGGCACTTGCCTTCGGGAAACAGTAAGGCAGTGGGACAGCCTCCAAAACAGCTGTTTGAAATCAGAGTGGAATGAGAAGATACACGATTGCTCAATCCTCTGTAAAAAGAAACAAACAAAATTCTTCACTAAAAATATTTTGCTTTTTTTACCCATTGGAAAATGAATCCGTTGCTTAATGCAGTGATTCATGTGTCTCCCTGCGACTGAACAGGAAACGAATGTTTCCCAAATCAACCGATGCCCGACTTGTGCTTTTCTCTTGAAAGAACACGAGATTGTCTGATTGACAGATTCAGACCAGGTGGTAAAAACAGACATGTTTTCTAAATCTGGCACAAGGGCATGTGTGTTCTCCTGGGAGCTGCATTGCACAGGTCTGTCCTTGTGATCCAGACCTTTTCTGTGGCTACTTACATTTTTTTAAAAAAATAAAAAATCAACCTAACCTCTTCCCCTATTAAGCCTGGTTTCCTGTGGAAAGAAGACTTATGTACCACCACTGCCCCTCACCCGGTCTGTGTATATATGGCCTTTCTCTTAATAGCATCTGATCTGTTGTTGTTATTTGTTACTTTAACTTTTTCCTGCCAACGGCAGCTCAGGGTGACTTACAATATGGAAATATAAAATACCAAAATATAAAATACAAATAAAAAACAACCAGAATTCAAAACATAATATTCCACAACCCTACACCGTCCCCCTGCCCCCTCTCCACCCCAGCTTCCTAACTTATCCCTATCCCCCCACAACACCTTCTCCCCTAACCCCCACTGCCAAACATCCTCGTGAATAAAACTGTTTTGCGCTGCCTCCTAAAGGCACTCAAGCCCAGACAGAAATGAACCTGGGGAAGGGAGTTCCACAGCTGCGGGACGGTGGCCGAGAATGCCCTCCTTGCCTTTGAGACCAGGTTAAAAACCTGTACCTCCAGACAGGTGTCCCCGGCCGACCCCAGAGGCTGTGATGGGACATGATAGGCCAGGCAGTCTGCCAGAAAAGTGGGTTCCAAGCCATTTAGGGCTTGAAAGGTCAAAACAGCACCTTGAATTGTGCCCAGAAGACAGTAGGCAACCAGTGCAGATTTGTGCGCTCAGGGCAACCTGCCCCCATAAGGAGGTGCGTTTCAGCCAAATTTGCAAAAGACCCAAAGGAGGGTTCCAAAATTTCATAACAAAAGGTGCACTGGGAGGGGAGGGACAGCCCCTTTTTGCAGCTAAAAAGTTGCATTGAACACATTGCACCTTACAAGGGTAAAGTATTACATATCGGGAAGAAAAACCTAATGAACAAGTTATAAGGCGAGAGATAACTGGCTTGGTAGCAGTTCTGCTTAGATGGACTTACATGGGCCAGTGGATCACAAACTAAACATGAGTTGGCAGCATGATGCTGCTGCAAAAACAAGCCAATGGTTCCACTCATTCCTGGTCGGTAGAACTCAGTGAGTGGTTCTTGGGCAATGTACATCGTCTCCCTGGAATCTCACATGTGGAGTCCTGCAGGGTTCTATTTTGTTCCCTCTCCTGTTCAACGTGTATATGCAACCCTTGGGTGAGGTGATGAGAGGGTTCGGCGTACAATGTCATCAGTACGCCGATGATACACAACTCCTCGTTTTCTGGAGACCCAGGCCCGGCAGTCTCGGTGCTTACCCGATGCGTGGCAGCTGTGGGGGACTGGATGAGGGTGAGCCGTCTGAGACTGAATCCCAACAAGATGGAGGTGGTGATGGTGGGTAGGGCTGGGGGGGAGGGGGGGTGTGGCTCCCGTCATTGGCGGGGTCTACCCCCCTCTGGCTGCGCAAGTCTGTAGTCTGGGGGTGCTCCTCAACCCGCAGCTCCGCCTGAACTGTCAGGCGGAGGCTGTGGCGAGAGGCGCATTTCGCCAACTACATCTGGTGCGACGGCAGGCTCGGCTCTGGCCACCGTATCCATACTTTCATTACTTCTCAACTGGACTACTGCAACGCGCTCTACGTGGGGCTATCCTTGGTGATGGTCCGGAGGCTGCAGCTGGTGCAGAATGCAGCAGCCCGCCTCCTAACGGGGACGGGCCGCCGCGAGCATGTTACACCAGTGCTCTGGACTCTGCACTGGCTGCCTATTGTCTTCCGGGCCCAATTCAGGGTGTTGGTTATGACTCATAAAGCCCTAAACAGCTTGGGTCCTGGTTACCTGCGAGACCGCCTCAAGCCTCGGGTCATTTCGCGGCCCTTGCGGTCGGCCGGGGGCGCCCAACTCGAAGTCCCCTGGGTATGCTGGCTGGCGATGGCGGGGAGGGCGTTCCCGGTGGCTGCACCTCGGCTGTGGAACTCTCTCCCGTTGGAGACCTGTCTGTCCGCTGACCTCCCCTCTTTCTGCAGATGTTGTAAGACCTGGTGGTTCCGCCGGGCCTTCGGGGAGAGGGTGGGGATTTTATTTTATTTGTTAGCCGCTATTTTATGTATTGATTTTTATATTGTAATTAGATGATTTTATGGCAATTGTTTTTATGCTGTTCGCTTCCCCGAGCTGCCAAGTTGCAGGACGGTGCAGGATAGAAATAAATAAATAAATAAATAAAATAAAATACTTAAGATGATGAAGTAAAAAAAAAAAAAAAAGCTGGCGAACATTTGTCCTCCCATCGCCCGTGAGGGGCAGGACAAGAAGCAATGGGCTTAATTGGCAGATAGGCTTAGGGGAAATGTCGCCCCCCACAGTTAGAACAGCTCAGCAGTAGAACAAGCTGCCAAGGGAGGTTGTGAAATCTCTCTCCCGGGAGGTTTTTCAGAAAAGACTGTCCTGGCATCTGTCAGGGATACTTTTAGTCACAGGGTATCCTGCCTCAGGAAGGAGTAGGTTGGACTAGATGAGCCATGAGATCCTTTCCAATAAGAAGTGCCATACTGGGTCAGACCAATGTCCATCCAGTCCAGCATCCTGTCTCTGACAGTGGCCATTCTCGGTCACTTTGGAGAAGTACCCAGTGGCTCATAATTGGGCCATCCATTCCCTTCTCTTCACTCCCAGCAGCCAGAGCTTCCATCCCCCAACTTACTCGGCTAACAACCATTAATGGACCTATCGCCAAGAACTTAGCCAATCCATCTCTACAGTTCTATGATTCTACAACTAGATAGGGCTGAGACGAGAGAGAGAGTTCCCATTCTGAATGAAAATACCAAACCTTCGGGAGTGTTTATGAGTGTCCATCAGTACTTCGTCAATTTCCAGCGATTCTGCACGTCTGCTGTTTTTGGGTCACTTTCCAGGATTCTTTGTCCCTTTCTGGGTCTTTTTGTCACTTTTTAGAAATTCTTTGTCACTTTCTGGGAATTTTACAGCAGTTTTACAGTACTTGTGGCAATTTCCAGCATTTCCCTGGTGCTTAGCCAGCAAGTTTTCATGTCCACAGCTCCCGGGGGTGCGCACACGGCGCACGTAGGGCTTGGGACTGGCCCATGGCAGCCCTATTCAGTGTGTGAAAAGTACTGGGGAAAATAAGGATATTAGGAGCTGCCTGAGTCAGACCAGTGGTCCATCTTAGCCCAGTATTGTCACAACCTGAAACGGCAGCAGGGTTTCAAATCTGGGTCTCCGGCAGAGGCCTCACCCAGGTGCGCTACCAGAGATCCTGAATCCGAGATGCTGGGGATTGAACTTTGGACCTTATACATGCAAAGCATGCGCTCTACCACCTGAGCCACAGCCCACCCCATCAAACAGCGGGAATGGTGAAAAGAGCGGGAAAGCCAGTACGTTTTCTGTGTCACACAAATCTGTCTGCAAACGTTGTGTCCCATTAGAAAGCCAGGCTTCAATAACCTGGGTCTTTGCTGCACCAAACTCCATTGCGGTTTACTTGCACTAGCTACTGTATATCTATAGACCAAACATTCCCAAAGCAATGTATAGCATGCATATAGCAATGTAATAGCAATTGCTATACATTGGTAGCACGGGTAGAGTACGGTAGGTAGAGTACCCATGTATACTCTACCCATGTGACACCGTAGAGTACGGTGTCAGTCTCTGTATTCTATACAATTCACTCTCTTAAGCCAGGGCCAGGCATGAACCCTCTGGCTATCAACGTGTCTTTAGCCGGGCACAGAGAGTCTCCCTGGCTCTTACTCGCGGCGCTGCTCTCGGTATCTCTGGGTCAGCTACACTTCTTCTGGCATGCAGCACCCCTCGGATTCAGGCACCGGTCTGTTTCTTCGTCAGGGCGTCGTCTTTCTTTGCCTCTGCTGCTGTCTTTGGGAGACAGAGCTGCATCCCACTCCTGTCTCCTCCACAGGGTTCTCCCTCTACTGTCCTCTGGCTCAGGCTTTTATTATTATTTATTATTATTTAATGCATTTATACCCCGCCCTGCCTGTGCTGGGCTGGCTCCAGCCACATCCAGCCCAGGTGCTAGGATTTAGATGTGTTCGTGGGAGTGCCTGCCTCTAATAGCACCTTCCTCCCCTCGGTGGTGCTAAGCATCTTAAAGGGGCAACAGTCTGCTTATGCTTCACCCTGCCCCAGTCACGATCCTGTATAATGTTTGATATAATTTGCATGTCTTCATTGCTCTGTCTGGGCTCATGGGATTATCTCTGACTCAAAATGGATATTATTATTATAATTATAATAAACTTTTATATAGTGCCAGCAATGTACTTGGCGCTTTAAAGAGAATAAGATAGACACGGTTCTTGCCCGAGAGCTTACAGTCTAAAGACAGGGGGATAACTGCATAAAGTTCGGGAATCTGTATGTGGGTGCCAAGAGGGGAGTGCAAGGGGGTACAGTTGCTTCCTCGGCTCCCAACTGGTCCCACCCCTTTTGAGTATCATGTCGCTTGAGAAAGGGTGTGCTCTTGTGGAAAGAGGCAGGGCAAAATGGCTGTCCAGTCTGCTGTCCACCCTGAATGTAATGCTGCTGGTGCCCATGAATCCCCTGCCCTACAGAATCTCACAGAATTTTAGTAACTTTTTACCTGAGTGCTTCCATCCCCTTTGTTCCCCCCCCCCCCCCCCTTCCTTGGCTCTCAGGCTCCCTCTCACTTGTCTTTTATTGGCACTCCTATTTCTGCCCCCCCCCCCCCCGTTTAATAGAAAAAGAACTGAAAGTTGCCACCAAGAATGAAATGAGGAAAAAACCATGTCTTAAATTAGCCCCGAATGGAAACTTGACATCCCACTTCCTCCGCTGCCTTAATCCTAGTGCCAGAATGGTGTTTGGTAACCCTGTCCTCCCTTTTTTAATCTAGGAGGGAAAGTCGAGGAAGCTGCTGTGTTAGCATAGAATGGCAAAACTCTAATTAAGCCAGCAGGGAGGATGTTGGCCAAGTGTGCGAACATCCTTGTTCAGCAGTTGTGTGAAGAATGGAAGCCCAGCCTTCGGTCAGGCACTGGGATATCGGTGTCTTTCTATACAGGAGCATATTCATTCTATACACTTCAGATAACCAATGGGCCATATTTGTTCACAGTTTAACACCAGTCATTTTAGTGAAATTATACAAAAGATGAATTTGGTCCACATAGCCAGGACGGGCCCCGAGAGCCACAAAGTCTAAACCAAGGCAGAAGGTGGTGAGAGAGCACCGCACTGTGTGCAGGAGCCAGACTGGATGAGGTCTGTGGTCCAGCTATTCCATTATCCGGTCTCTGACAGCACCAGGTGCAGGAAGGGAAGTCGTGTATGCAGAACAGTAGTTCTCGTCTAAATCTGTAATGGTTACGGTTAGAGACTGGTTTAAACCTTGGAGCAAGGACTCTTGAGCTAGTTTCCAGCTCTACAGTTTTATGATTCCAAGTACATTTCCTGGCACTGAATAAAATAAGACTTGCCTTTCTTCAACTTTCCTTCATATAAACTACTGGGCTCAATTTCCCAACTCTGCTGAAGACTCATTCTACATTCCAAGAGGCAGCATGCTACAGCAGACTTCTGTTAACGTGACCAGGACTGAAATTCATAGGCTGATCTGTTTGCATCTCTTAACTAAAGCAGAATGAGCAGTCAAACCTTTTAAAGAATGGGTGCTTAAAGTTTTAAGTCCCGCACTTGAAAACGACATACCTCAATGACGATGGTGTCATCAGACCAAAGTTAAAAACAAAATCAATGGCTTTATTGGACCAAAATTAAAAACAAAGCTTCCTAATTCTGCCCCCCCAGCAAAACAAATAAATCTCACACCCTCATTCTATAAAATCACGCACAAGATGTATATTATTTTTTACCATGACTTTTTAACATTATTACACTTATTAATCATTTATATAGCACCAGCAATGCGCCTCGTGCTGAACAGTCATGATTACTGGGTATTTTTAAACAAGATGTTACCACGCATGGTAACCCAGGAGCCACTCACCTGAATACCCGTGTGAAGGTGGTGCAGGGGGATGTGTGCACTGATGAGCCACTTAACATTCACTCACAGCGCACTGCCAAGAAATCTGGGGTGCTCCGTGCAGGGCAAGCAAAAGGGATGAGTGGCAACCGGCGGCCACGCATCCCCTGCCCGTATGAACTGAGACAGCCAGCTGCACCAGCAGACGAGTCCACCATTCAGAGGCACTATGGGCAGGGGACACAGCCTTTTGCAAGTCACAGGAACTGACTGCAAGCGCTGGGGAGCCCAGTTCCCCAGTGCTCACACCCAGGGTGTGTCAATTTCAAAGGTCAGCCTGGTGTGCTTCCCTCTCCCCCGCCATAGTCCGTTTCCAGGGGAGTGTGGGGCGGTGGCTGTGGCCTCCATGGGAGCCTCCTGTTTGAAGCACTCCACATGAGTGGGTGCCCTGCACCAGTCCCACTCAGTGGCCATGGACCGCCCCTCCCACCCTAGAGGCTAGTCTCTGCCCCGAGGAGGCTACAATCTAGACTGGACTAGGAGAGGAGCACGCAGAAAGGGATGGGGATACATTCACGAAGCGGAGGAGTTGCAAGCAGAATCGTACGCCCAAATCTTCAAACTTGGATGCTTCAGGTTGAGAGGCTCAAGTTAGGGCTGACAGATGAAAATTTCAGAAATAAGGACTGCTCGAGAGATACTGCTGAAGGATACTGAAATAGGGGCATCTGGTGTGTTCCCTGGAGCTGGGGGGTTCAGAATAAGGGCTGTCCGTTGTGTTAATGTTCTCTCTAGAGCTGTAGGGGCTCTGAAATAAGGAATGCTCTTTTGAAATAAAGGACAACTGGAAACCCTCGCTAAAGGAAAAGTGGATGTTCGAGACCTGTGAAAATGAAGCTGCTTTATTTACGTGGCCTTGTTTTCCCAAGATTCCCTTTTGATGGCGGCAACCGAGTTTGTAAATTTCAACCTACAATTCTGTCCGGTTTAAAAATATATATATATGGGGGAGTTGGGGAAGGGCAAACGCTTGTTTATAGCTTGCTTCAGATGACTCAGTGTTCTGGATAACTTCCCAGGTGTGATTCAGTATAAAGTAAATGTAGTGCAAGTCAGGAATGGGGCACTGCGGTCTGGGGATGAAAGATGAGGAATGAATCCTATGCCACAATTGCGTTGTTGTGTCATGTCAGCCCCTCCTTTTTCCTAGTTCATGCAAATGAATAGAAATGCAGCCTCGAGGTTAATGCAGCACGTTAAATGTAAAAGGAAAAACTTTGGGAGATCATTAGGAACCACAAAAGGGCCATTGGATACCGGGTGTGGAAGCTTAAAATAATAATTGATGTCCGGTAAAGGGGCGGTTTATTGTTAAATGCTGTGATGTTTGCAGAAGCTGCAGATGAGATGCTATGCTGGAAAGTCAGGCAGCTTGCAAGGGGTTCTACTATTCCGCTGTCTCTTTAATCACAGCCACTGTAGCTCAGATGGCAGCCGGTGTTTTTGCAGAATTGTGTGCTGTAAAGATTACAAGGGGCCTCAGGTTGCGGGGAGCCCAAGGAGTCTCTACTTTTGGAGGCTCAGTGTGCCCATTGAAAGCCGGGAACCAAGGCACCGGAGTTCATAGATTGTCATCTGTTGTGCAGTTTCTTGGAAACCTGACATCCGCCGAGATCATTAGCGGCAGGTCCAGGGCTCCTGTCATGGCAGGCAAAGAGTGGTTCCTTGTGGTAGCTAGGGTGGGAGATGGGGGGTTGGATCCTGTGGGGAAGGAAAGGGGTCCAGGAGAGCTGCACTTGCACTGATGAACTCATACATTCTTTCTGGGTCACGGACTATTGTTCGGTTATTAGAGAGGATTATGTTACCGTGTGATCCCTTCCTTTCTGCCCTGAGTTGCCAAGCTACAAATGGCAGAAGTGGCGGGAAATGTGGACTGCAGACAAGGCTGGCCTTAGAATTTGAGGGGGGGGGGCGCTAGGGTAAAGAAAAATGTGTGGGCTCCCCCATGACCCCAGCCCTTGCAGGGACCTAGAAATGGTCCCTCCCACTGGGAGGGAATGGGGGTACTGCACTCTGCCAGAGTGAAAACACGGACCCTTCTGGGGGCCCTGGAACTAGAGAAAATATCAGGGCCTGAGGCGGTCACCCTGGATTGGCCTGTGGTAATGCCAGCCTCCACTACAGTTTGGTCCCGATTCTGATCGCCTTTTCACTGGCATGTGGAGAATTAAAACTGAAGGGTCTGCTTTCTGATTTTTGTTTTTTTCCCGCCCATCTCTTCTCCACCGAACCCATTCACTGGCTGGTCATAGGCTGTTTTTGAAAGTTTCAAGGTAGACGTTGCCAGACCGGTGCATCGTCAAGGGCTGCCAAGTTGTGGCTGTCGTGTCTGAATACTATTTGGAAAAAAATGTCCATCCGTCCTCTCTCCTCCAGCTATCCCACAATGCTCTCCTGTGGATTTCTTGTTGCTTCCATACACTTAAGGGGATGAATGATAAGAGAGCCTACACCGGGCCTGGGGAACCTTTTCCCTCCCAGGGGCCACTTTGAAAATGAGTACAAGTTCCAAGGGCCATGTAGAAATTGGGGGTGGAGATGCTTAAGGGGCTGTGCTCAGGAAGAGGAGGGTCCAAATCATGGATCTGTGCCATGGATCTGTCCTCTATCTTTGGGTTTTTAAACCTGCTCCGTTCCTACCCTCGGGTGACCTGTCCATGTAAAGGCGGGCCACCCTGGGGTGAGGCGGTGCAGGGCCAGCTCTGCTCGCGGTGCTCCGGAATATCCCAGAGCACTGCGAGCTGAGTGAGCACCGCCGGGGAGTGGAGCAGCAGTCCGTCTAAAGGGCGAACGGCCGCTGTAGTTCTGCTCCTGGCTGTGGATTACCCTGGCAGAGCTGTGGGCGGCAGCCTCGAGCAGCTGCCAGTCCACCC
Organism: Sphenodon punctatus; assembly: GCA_003113815.1. Taxonomy (NCBI): domain Eukaryota; kingdom Metazoa; phylum Chordata; class Lepidosauria; order Sphenodontia; family Sphenodontidae; genus Sphenodon; species Sphenodon punctatus. Next base: position 4,363,758 of record QEPC01004922.1, read on the forward strand.
ACAGCTCTATGGTATAGGAGGGGGGCACCGTTTTTGGCAGTGGGCTCCATTTAAACCCCTGTGTCTGTCCAAAAATGCCCATGGTGCGCATGCCCTCATCTCTGCTCCTTTACCCGGAGCTCAGACTTTCAGTGTCTGAAGGGAAGGGACAGGATCCCGGGACCAGATCCAGGAACTGGAAAAGGGGCCAAATAAAAACTAGCCACAGACTGCATTTGGCCCCTGGGCTTGAGGTTCCCCACCCCTGGCCTACACCTCGCCCTGCCGACAGTGCTGGATCCAGGGAAGTTGGGTTCCCGTGCAAAACAAGGGGGTGGTCCCCTTCCTAATGTAGGATGGTTTGGTGGCAGTCCTCCATGGTAAAGTAAAGATGACACGGTAAGCTCCTGTTTTATGGGGGCAGGGTTATGTCGGAAAGGGGCAAGGTGCCACTTGGGAGCCACGTGTGGCTCTTGGGCAGTTGAAGTGCGGCTCCCAGCCAGGGCTGGGTCCTGGACCCACCTCGTACTGCCTTCACGGCCCTCTTGTTGACTTTGCACCCGGGTCTCAGCAGCTGAATTGCAGCTACTCCTCAGAGTCTTGGTACCCAGAACTGTAGAACAGCAGCGCCACCAGCCTGTCTTCAAACAGGAGAGGCTTGTGCGTGCACGCAGGCAGGTGTGTCTTGTCAAACGGGCACCTGAAGATTATGGTATGCGGCAACTGGGCTGGGAACTTTGCCCACCCTGATCTGTGCCATGAATCCATCCCCCTGTCCTTGCGTGCAGGCCCTCATCTCTGCTCACTCTTTCAGCGCTTGAGGATAGGAACTGGATTCAGGGGCCAGATCCGGAAATTGGAAAGGGTCCAAGTAAAAAACTCTCACATCACAGATGTCGCCCACCTCTGGTCTAGACAGTTCTGCACGCAATTATGGCTTGGTGTCTGTTGAGCTGCACAATTATGTTCATTTTATTCCAAGCAAAATAATAACATCCATCTCCCCCAATCACTCCTTTATCCCAAAGCATTTTGTTTGTTAAACCAAAGAGCAGTCCGGCTGAGTGAGGAAGTTGCACAACTTGGGGAAGAGTCAAATTAAAGAATACCCTGCTATGGTTTTAGATTGCCCCCTCATTTGAATTCCTGAACTTTGCACATGGAAGTTGTGAATTAAGGAATGAGGGACTTTGCCTGCCAACCACAAACTGGCGACCCCAAAGTAGTCCCAATTGAAGCCCTATGGGACTACTCTGAAGTCAGTGGCTTGCAGTTGGCGGCCTTTCTGTCTTGGCTATGTGGCCTACCCTTTTCCCAATATGGCTGTAATTGTTCTTATAGGCATTCATGGTTTTTATGTGTAATTTTTCTTCCCGACTTGTGAAATGTTTTGACTGCAATGTGGATTGACATGGCCTCTGTGAACATACTGAATAAGAAATCCAGCCAAGCGTGGAGCTTTGTCACCCTCTCCTATTCTCTTTCCAATCTAATTAAACCATTAGGCCAGGCACGGTTCATTTACTGTTGCCACATGGATTAGCAGAAAGAAATGTAAGGTGGAGGGGAGAGGTCCTTGCAGATGTAATGAGGACAGATGTGAACAACAAGAAAGCAGCATCCATTTGTTAGTTTCAGTTGTAATAAGGGGGCTGTTGCTGTCTGTGTTCGTCTTCATATAATACTAGAACTACGGATAGTTCATGAAATTTAACTGGCAGCAGATTTAAAACAAACAAAAGGAAGTACTTTTTCACTCAATGTACAACTAATTCATTGCCAGAGGATGTTGTGAAGGCCAGTAGCATAGCTAGCCTGGATAAGTTCTTGGAGATTAGGTTCATTAATGACTGTTGGGAGTGTGGGAATGAACAGCAGGGAATGGATGACTCCATGATGACCCGTTGGGTGCTTCTCCGAAGCAACTGAGGGTGACCATTGTTGGAGACAGAATGTTGGCTAGATGGATCGTTGGTCTGACCGAGTGCGGCATTACTTTTGTTTTTTCTTAATTTTGGATCCAATTTGACTATATAAGCACTTGGTGCAAGGGGGCCCAAAGTATGGGGGTGTTGGGGCGCAGGACAGGCCCGAAGCCAGGATTATGGAACAAGAAGCAGGGCTGGAATCCAGGGCAAGAGCTGGGAACAAGGCAGAGCATGGGATCAGGCAGGTACTGGAAGTAATGGGAGTTGCTCCACCCAGTTTCTTGTTGCTACTGGCCAGGCTGGAAGCCAATCGGGAAGCTGAGGGCATGGCAAGGGCTGGGATAAGTTGGAGGAGGGTGTGGCCTGAGCCATGCCAGAGGCAAAAGTCATTGGTTCTCAAAGTTTAGACCAGTTTCTCCTGGACCACACTGTCAGCTGTCCACTGCTACACAAGATGGGCATCGGTGCTGTGGCTAACTCTGGTGGGACGCAGCCCAGGGGATGGCTGCAAGGCACGTGTGCATGTGTTGTGGTCATGCCCCAGCACCTCTCCTTCTTGAACTGGCCGCTGCCACTGGTCCGAGCTGAAGCCTGCTTTGCTGTCATTGTGGCCAGCAGGACTCTGCAAAGTAGGAGTGCTTATGGGTGGAGGGGGTGATGCAGTTCTATGATTCCAGACTTCGGTAGGTCTGTTTCTTATTCCAGAGCCTTCCAAATGATTCACTGCTCCTTCTTTCTACAGTACATTTTTTCCTGATCTCTCTCTCTCTCCTTTTCTCCCTCAATCTGGTTTCTATTCCAGCTTGTTTGTGTGTTAATCCTGTTTTATTTTATTTTTATTTTATTTATTTATTGGCATTTCTATGCCGCCCCCTCATGCCCACAGCATCTCAGGGCGACTAACAATACAATAAAACAATAAAATACATTCAAAACCGACATCAGTTTTAAAATAATTTAAAAACCCCTAACCCTACCCTCCAATTCCCCACCCCNCCCCCTCCAAAGGCCTGGTTTATGTCTGGTTTTCTCTTGTCGGAACAAGAGGATGTGCTTCCTTGGGACATTCTTGACACTTTAACCGAGAAATGTGGAAGAGGAACACAGCCCATCTGTGCCCAGGATCCAGTTCCCATAGACTAGTCAACTGCTTGGACTCCTAAATGGAAAGCTGATCTCTACTTGATAGGTCCAGACTGAGGAGGTCAGACCCCAAGAAGGTCTCTGCCAACATGTCTTATGGTTATGGCAAGAAATCTAAACATATATTTGTTGTCTTGAATGGTCCTGTTTGGCTATTGTATCCAGAACCAGATGACACCACTTAGAATGCATCTCTGCTTTTCATATCTTCTTCTTGTCCACGTAGCGTTTGATATCCAACTAACCTAGGGCATTCCAACTCTTCTTTTCCACTCCACCATTCCTGTTAGTATAATCTGTCCTATCTCCCTGTGTGACTAAAGAATCCAGGTTTTCTTTTCAATATGACATTTCATAAGAGACAGCTGACAATAGGTTTCGTTTTTTTTGGTAGAATCCATTAATTGTTTCTTTTCTCTTGCCAAGGGACAAGCGCCAGTCTACAGTAGCATCACTGTAATTATATCCTCAGCCACAGATTTAATGATCAGTGATGCACTTGAGCAAAAATGACTGTAATTAAGAATCTAATTGCATTTATGCTCTGAGTTGAAGTTACTATTGTCTTACTTTTTGTCCCTTATTCCGTAACATTCCTCCAGAGCCCTCTGGGTGGAGGAGAGAATTCCAAATATTGAAGATCTCATTTCCTGAGTATCCTGATTTCTATAGCATAAAATTCAGAACCTCCCCTTGTCCCAGGCTGAATCTTTGCTTTGCAACTATAGATTTAAACTTATAGAACTGGAATATTAATGTTTTTAAGTTCCATTTTTCTCTGGTCATTTTCACACAAGACACTCACCACACACCCACTATACATGTTGCAGGACTGCAGTGTTGCCCTATGGGTGCCCTGCAACATGTATAGTGGTTAGGAAGTGGGTGGAGAGTGTCTTTTGTTAAAACACCCTCTGTCAACCTTCTGCTCAACCTAGTTCTGCATTGGCTTTGCTTTGGGGAGTTACTGTTTAGGAGAGTTTGCTTGGGTTTGATAACTGTTGTAGGGGACTGATTCAAGCCAAGTAGCGTGACTCAAACACTTAAATGAAACAAAGCAAAATGCAATTTACAATTCAGTTGAGGAACCCTCCCTCCAAGTTATCCGGCTACTGTAAGAGCCCCCAGTACTTCTCTAGAAAGGAATTAGCTTTTTTCCTTAAATAGCTCTTGTTTTCATAAAGCAGAGTCTAGACAGGGAAGGAATTTCTTCCTTCTCCCAAAATATTTATTAGTCATAACTGGATGTAATGTTTACAAATATCACATGTGCCCAGGATTGTGTGGGCAAAAGTTACCAAGCAACAGCAATCCCAGTACAAATTAAAATGACCTTTGGGTAACACGTTTACAGTTACTGTTATAGCATAGGGATGGGAGCCTCTGACCCAGCAGCTAAATGTGGCCCATGGCTAGCTTGGCTCTTTTCCAGTTCCTAGATCTGGCCCCTGGATCCAGTTCCTACCCCCTAGTACTAAAAGACTGAGCTCGAAGTAAGGGAGTGAGAGGGGCTAGAAGCAGTACCGTTCCTTGGAATGCTCTAGACATTTTGCCCGTGACTCTATGGAGCTGGAGGACCTGAACATGAGAAGGCTGCACGCAGCGTAATTGATGGGACGTGGGCACACATTAAGTACGTGGGATCTGCATGCTCTGAGACCCCACCATGAGAGGAGGCTGCGTGTCTGGTGAATGGTGGCCACATGGCTGGTGGGGATGCACACCTAATAAACGGGAAGGTGGGCACTCACCTGGCGTGGGCTACAGTCTCAATTGTTAACACCCTAATTTTCACAGTGGTCCCTGGGAAAGAAGAGATTCCCCATCTCTGTTATAGCATCCTTAGTTTTCTTTTCTCTAGATAAGGATTGTAAAGCACTTTGAACATGAAGGTGGTGGTGGGGAACTTGATACCAGTTTTCAAATATCTAAAAGGATGCCAGCAAAAGGTTGGTAAACATTTGTTCTACACTGTCACCAAAAGCAGAACAAGATGGAATGGGCTTAGATTTTAGCAGTGTAGATTTCAGTTAAATATTAGGAAAACATTCATAAGAACATAAGAAGTGCCATACTGGGTCAGACCAATGGTCCATCTAGCCCACCATCCTGTCTCTGACAGTGGCCAATCACGGTGGCTTGGGAGAAGCACCCAACAGGTCACAATGGGGGATCCATTCCCTGTTGTTTTCCCCCAGCTCCCGTCATGTTCCCTGATCCTGTCTGGCTAATAGCTGCTAATGGACCTATCTTCCAGAAACTTGTCCAAACCTCTTTTAAACTCAGCTATAGTACTGGCCCTTACCACAGCCTCTGGCAGTAGATTCCACAACCCAATTATACGCTGAGTGAAAAAATATTTTCTTTTATTTGTTTTAAACTTGCCACCCATGAGTTTCATGGAGTGTCCCCTAGTTCTAGTACTAGCTGAGAGGGTAAATAACTGCTCCTTGTTTATTAGTTCCACACCACTCATGATTTTATAGACCTCTATCATATCTCCTCTCAGTCATCTCTTCTCCAAGCTGAAGAGCCCCAATCTACCAAGCCTCTCCTCATACGGGAGCCCTTCCATGCCCTTGATCATTTTTGTTGCCCTTCTTTGTACCTTTTCTAGTTCAGCGATGTCTTGAGATGGAGCGACCAGAACTGCCCACAATATTTGAGGTGCTGTTGCACCATCTAATTTGTATAGTAGGGATGGGCGAACGCGATTCAGGAGTTCGGACCGAACTCGGTCTGTTTGGTCGACCAAACTGAATTTCCGAACTCTGTTCTGTTCGCCCATCCCTAGTGGCAACACACACCAAAAAAACTGGTTTTGAATGGCCGAATTTGGTTCAGAAGTTCAGAATTCGACCGAACTGAACTTGAATTTCAAACCAAACTGAACCGAATTTCCAAACTCAAATTTCAAACCAAACCAAATTTCTGAACTCCCTTCTGTTCACCCATCCCTATTGTATGAGGCATTATGACCTCCTCAGTTTTATTCAGTTTTATCCCCTTCCGAATAATTCCTAACATTCTGTTTGCTTTTCTGACTGCTGCTGTGCACTGCGCTTTGGATTTGATTGTATTGTCCACAACCACCCCCAGATCCTTTTCCTGAGTGGTAACTCCTAGCTTAGTACCCAGCATTGCGTACACATAGTTTGGATTATTTTTCCCTACGTGCATCACTTTGCACTTGTCCACATTAAATTTCATTTGCCATTTAGATGCCCAGGCACCCAGTGTCATAAGATCCTGTTGCAGTTCCTCTAAGAGCAGTTGGACAATGGAATAAGTTACCCAGAGAGGTTAGGGAATCTCTTTCCTTGGATGTTTTCAAAACCCGTCTGGACAAACACCTGTCTGTGATGGAGCAGGGAGTTGGACTAGATGACCCTTGAGATCCCTTTCAGTTCTAAAATTCTCTGTTTCTATGGTTCATCCTCACAACCCTGTTAGTCTACTATTCTCATTTTGCAGATGAAAAATTTGAGGCTGAGAAAGGGTGACGTACCCAGTTCTTGGTGAAGACAAGATCTGTGTAGCTCTCCCAAGGATTCTTAAAATCTCGATAGCGTTCATTTGGCTCATCACCTCTCCTCCTGCTTTTGCTGGAGGAGGGTTTATCCCATTTATTCCTGAAACCTGCCTCCTGTGGTCACTCTTTGTAATCTTGCCGCACTCCTCTGGTGCCTAATCCTGCTATTGGCTTCTACGGGATGGTTTCTAGCTGCCAACACTGGGGATTGGTACAGTAACATTTTCTGAGTCGCTCTCCCTCCTTCTTTCTCTTCCCCTGTCCTGACGTACACCCTTGTTTTTCTGCTCTCTGCAAGCGTGAGGGAGACGACTGGAATTAATTTATCTGTAGGACGTGGGACACGGTTCTGCGGACATCAAGCCCCGCCTCTTGTGTGAAACAGAACCTATTGGGAGCTCTACGTCCGATACTGCTTAGTACAGCTGTGTACTGCCAGGGGCTTTCTTTGTAACAACTTAGTTTCCTCTCTTCTGCTTCGAGCAGAATAGCTCAGAAAAAAGCTAAGTGGATGGGTTGTGTGTTGTTTTTTAATTGTGTCTTGTACCGAAATAGTGCACAGGAAGAAATGGGGGTGAGTTCCCTTTTGGTCTGCTCAAGGACAGCTTAGAGAGAAAAAGACGGTGGTTGCTGTGTTGGTCCTATATGTAAGAGATGGAGATTTAGTTCCTATATCCTCTATTGGACCGACTTCTGTTGCTGAGTGTATGCAAGCTTTCAGGCTACACTGGGTCCTTCCTTAGGCATGTTAACAGACCAAACTATATATTTTATTTATTTATTCAATAATTTTATATCCCGCTCCCTCCAGCTCCGGGCGGCTCACAAGATATTTAAAAACAATATATACAAACAATACATAAAAGGGGTTACTAAAACAAAAACAACCACAAAGAGGTAAAACTACTGGTTAAAACCCCCACCCTTATTTCCCCCCCAAAGGCCCGGACGGACAGCCAGGTCTTACAGCCGGCGAGCTTCCTCTGGGAGGGAATTCCATAGCCGTGGTGCAGCCACCAAGAATGCCCTCTCCATTGTGCTCCCCCCCCCGGTTCACCCGGGGGGGCCTCCAAGAAGACACCCCTGGCAGACTGCAAGGTCGCTCTATGGCCCATGGAGTGAGGCAGTCTCTCAGATAGGAGGGGCCCAGACAGTGTAGAGCTCTAAAGGTCAAAACCAGCACCTTGAATCGGGCCCAGAACGCTATAGGCAGCCAGTGCAGAGCCCGGAGCACTGGTGTAATGTGCTCCCTACGGCCCGTCCCCGTTAGGAGACGGGCCGCTGCACTAGCCACAGCTTCCGGGTTGTCACCAAGGGAAGCCCCCACGTAGAGCGCGTTGCAGTAATCCAGTCTTGAGGTGATGAATGCATGGATGAGGGTGGCCAGATTAGACCTTGAAGCATATGGCTGGATCCTCCCCACAAGATGGAATTGGCGAAAGGCTCCCTTTGCCACTGCTGCCACCTGACAATCCAGGCGGAGGCAGAACTCCCAAACTCCGCACCTGCGGGGCCAGCGGATTCCCTCCACAAGGGGAGCCATCACCTCCGCTGCCCTACCCACCAACATCACCTCCGTCTTATCAGAATTCATCTTCAGTCTGCTCCGCCTCCTCCAGTCACTCACTGCTAGCAAGCACTGAGACCGCAGGACCTGGGTTCGTTGAAAAAGAGAGGTAAAGCTAGGTATTCTCCACATACTGGTGGCAATGCACACCAAACCGGCTCACGACCTCACCCAGGGGTTGCATATAGATGTTAAATAAAAGGGGAGACAGAATTTAACCTTGCGGTACGCCACAAGCAAAATCCCGTGGGCCAGATATAGAGTGGCTAGGAGAAAAATAACTTGGGAAGGGTCAGTAAGGGAGGCAAACACCATAGATGTCAGACATTTAAAAACAAAGACCATTGGTGGTGTAAAAGTCCAAGCTCACTGTAGAGTTGGTTCTTTTTTCCATGATATTTTTTTTATGGGAGCTCATTTGTTTATGTAAGGATTGATTGGTTTCACCAACATAGGCTTCATGAGGGGCATTTAGTACAAGGAATAAAGTATGCAACATTCCTAGATTTGAAGGCAGATAGATGCCGTGTATTTTGAATGGTTTTCCCTTGGGCAGGTGCTGATAATGGTTGTGGCAGAAATATGTTGGCAAGCTTTACACCACCTCGTCTGGCAGGGTCTTGTTCCTGGCAAGATCAGGATGTCCTGGGTAACTGATAATCAGTTCTGAGAGGTTGCAGGGGTTCTTTGAAGACCAGAAGAGGTAGTTCAGAAAAGATTTCTTTCAGAGTCTGGCCCCTTGAGTATAGGTTGAAGCTATTTGATGATGCCACGTATTGGATATCTCTTATTGTACGACCCATTTCTCTGTTAGAATACCCTGCCCACAGACTGCTAAAGCCTATTTTTGTAAGAGGCCCTTACATGAACGAAGGGACAAATAGGAAGCTTCCTTGCCCCGCTTCATGCTTCCCAAAATTTCAGGTGAATTGAGTGGGATGGAAGTCCTGCTTCCTCATTTCTAGAAGTCCGGCTCCTACGTTCAGTCAATGCCAAAGCATCTCCACATTCAATCACTGCAGTATCTTCCCAACTTAGAATATGGTTTTGGACTTAGCCACATGCAGCTTCTCAGCTTCATGAATGAATCGCTGTCTCTCCCTGTGTTTTCCCTCCCCCTTGTCTCCCTTTGCTGGTCTATCCTGGATTGTAAACTCTTCAGGGCAGGGACCTGTCTCCATGTTCCAGGCACAGCACTGGCACTATAGAAATAATGTAATACTATGCTGCATTAAGGAATGCAGTGAAAATGTTGCTGTGTTTTACCCCAGATGTAGATGTGTTTGGGTGGTGGTGGGGAATGGTTCCTAGGGGTGGGACACCGGGGAGAATACCGGATGTACTGGTATCGAATCTCCTTGGTACCGGATTTACCTGTACCGACATACCAGATTTTTAACATTGGCTGCGGTACCGGATTTTTTACATTGCGGCTATTGACTTCAATGGCCGCAATGTAAAAAAATTCGGTACCGCGGCCAATGTTAAAAATCCGGTATGCCGGTACAGGTAAATATCGGATTTATCGGATTAAGCCGATACACCCAAATACCGGCAATATCGGATCTCGGGAGAACCTGAATTCCCACCCTTAGTTCCTAGGTATTGCTTTGCATATTGTCCTATCAAGTGGTGTCCGGAAGGAATTTTTCCCCAGGTCAGGTTGACGGTTGATTTTTGAGGAGTATTTCTCCTTCCCCTGCAGTGTAGGATGTGGCTCACTTGCCTGAGTAATCTGGATTTATATTTTATAGGATTGTTCTTATCATTTCAGGCAGTGGCATATCCTGGTCATTCCTCCTCTTTAGAACTAGAGAACGCTCCATGAAACTTAACTGGTAGCAGATTTAAAACAAATAAAAGAACGTATTTTCCCCCACTTAAAGCACAATTAACTTGTGGAACTTCAAGGCCAGTAGTGCATCTGGGTTTTAAAAAAGATTGGATAAATTCTTGGAGGGTAGGTGGGGTCCATTAATGGCTGTTAGCCAAGTAGTTTGCGGGACAGAGAGTGTGTTAACAGACATCACGCTAGCCCAGTTCGACCTGCTTTGGCTCGACTGAGCCAGCATGATGCCTGAACATTTGTTCCGGGCCTGCCAGATGTGGACCCAAAACAAACCCTGCCTGGAGCGGTGGTTGGGCCGGAAATGTGGGCCCACAGTCTGTGCCCAGCTGGACCAGAGCGGGCAGAACTGAGCAGGAATGTTGGTTCCTGGCCCTGTGTCCTCCTGGCGTGGGGGGGTTGTTATGGCAGCCAGTCATGATGTGGTTGGGGGGGGGGCAATGCTGGGGATGCAGGGGCATAGCCGAATGGCTGCACATTGCTCCCCACCCCCTCCCTCCATCCGGGTCAGGCCATGGGGACGTTTGTTCCTGCAGCTGGAGCGCACCCTGCCAGGGGAAGTGATCAACAGGGAATGGATTGCCCCATTGTGACCTGTTGGATACTTCTTCAAAGTGACCAAGATTAGCCACTGTCAGAGACAGGATGCTGGGTTTGATGGACCGTTGGTCTGGCCCACTAGGGCACTTCTTACGTCTTTACATTATTGTAGACTCTATTTTTCTGTTGGTGACTTCATTGGTTGGGATGGTTTGGGTCTGGTTGAGTTCTGCTTCTGAGCAGGGGTGGGGTTGTGTGTCAGACTAGATGACTCTTCCAGCCCTATGATTCAGTGTAGTGTTTTGGGGACTCCTTTGGACACCCAAGGTACTCTGAGATCACCAGTGTTGATGACTTTGCAAAGTGCAGCCTTGGAGGAAGCTAAGACACAAGTCTAGGTGAAACACGGACAAATGTTTACATTTCTCCTGTTAGAACTGTCCTTCGCGACTGGTTAGCCAGTACCCTCCATTGCTCCACTAAATGACAATGTCTTTGCTATGCAGAGAGAATGCGATTACTGTATCAGGGCCACGGTCTCTGACGATCACAGTTGATCTATCCCCTTCAGGGCTGTGACAAAATGGCACTTGTGCTGTTATTTCCCTTTCTAGCTAGGTCTATGCTGAGAAAGTAGTTAGTATGTTGGGCCAGGTTCTGACTTGTTCTTTGCAGTCACAGCATTGGGTGCCTCGTGGAGTATACTAACCTACAACGTTTCCCTTCCAACGGGTGGTTTTTGCTCCCTGCACGTGACAAGGAAATCGCTCTCCTTTTGCCTGTCTTTCCCAGACCCTCCTCTCTAGAGGCTGCGTCTGTAACCTGGCAGCTTTCCCTTGGTTCCCACCTATGCACATTTTAAAGGAACACTTATGAAAAATACATGTTGCAGGGTCTGTAGCATGTATTTTTCATAAGCGTTCCTTAAAAGTTTGCATAGGCGGCAACCCTGTTTGGGAGCCCGACTGGACGGATCGCTGCCACATCTGCCTCATTACATCGGTGCCCCCCTTGTCTCCCCTAGCAGACCTTCCGCTGCTATTAATGCATCCTAATGAGGCATTAAATGCCTACATAGCAGAGTGGAAGAGTAAAGGAAAAACTTCCTTGGTTTCTGCTAGGATAGAGAAGTTCTCCTTTCCTGTCTCTCTTCTTTTACAAAGCGCAGTGTGTGACGTGATGGAACAAGAACATTCTTTGTGGAGACCCTTTCTCTCTCTCTCACACGTGTGCGCACACACACACCCCTACACGTCCCTCCCTCACGCTCACTGCTCCTTTACCCGCACCCCTACACGTCCCTCCCTCACGCTCACTGCTCCTTTACCCGCACCTCTACGCGTCCCTCCCTCACGCTCACTGCTCCTTTACCCGCGTCCCTCCCTCACGCTCACTGCTCCTTTACCCACGTCCCTCCCTCACGCTCACTGCTCCTTTACCCACACCAAGACAAACTCCCCAAATTAGGGGAAATGTAACTTTAAGGAAAAACTATAACTAAAATCAGAGGGGGAGAAAGAGGAAGGAGCTCTTAATGGCTGTGGGATTAAAATCCACAGTTTATCCTAAATTTTCTGTAACCTCAGTTTCATGATTCATCCTTCTTTGGTGTCCGTCATTTCTCGTAATAAGAATCTGGAGAAGGGCATGTTGCTGTTTGGGGTTAGACTGGACTCGGCAAATTAGAGCAGCGGCAGTGGAAGTGAAGAGTCTTGCCAGGTTTTTTTGCTTGTTTGCCTCTGGTTGTTTTCAGCTTCAGGTTCAAATAGATTTGGAGAGGGGGATAAAAAGCAATCTAAACCTCAGTCCTCAAAGCACTTACTCTGGAGCACTCTGGTTGAAGTTAATGGAACCAGTCTGGAGTAAGGGGTTTGAGGGCCGTGGCCTTAAATAGCTAAATTTCTCCTGAGTTTTTGAATGAGATGCTAAATGGGAGATTCTAAACTTTGGATCCTGACCCTAAATAGGGTCACCTGGACTGCAGATGGGGATCACAATCCTGGCCCTGTTATACTTAGCAAGTCTTCCTTGCTGCTTGGAGTCTAGGGATTATATTTAAATCAATCACAAAATGGGGTCACAGACACAAGGAGTTTGGGAACAGCTGTCTTAAATCCTCTCAAAAAGCAAAGGGGAGCTTTTTGTGAAACTTTCGTGAATCTAGACAAATTCTGTGTTTGTATTAACTAGAGCTAATATTAAGAACAAAAGAAGTGCCCTACTGGGTCAGACCAGTGAATCGCCTAGCCTAGCCTAGCCTTTTGTCTCTGATAGTGGCCAGCTTATGTTGCTTTAGAGAATTGCCCAGCGAATCATAATGAAGTGATCATTTCTCTGCTAATCACTCCTAACCTCCAACAAGCAGTCTGAGAGGTTTTATCCCTTGACTATCTTGACAAATAGCCATTTATGACCCTATCCTCTAAGAATGTACCGTTTTGTGAACGGAATGCTGTTGGCCTTCATGACGCCGTATGGCAATGAGTTCCACAGGTTAATTGCCCTTTGAGTAAAAAAATACTTCCTTTTATTTGTTTTTAATCTGCTGCCAGTTGGATTCATAGGGTTCTCCCTAGCTCTATTACTTTGAGAGAGGGTAACTATTGTGCTATGGCTAGTAGTGCGATAGCACTGTTGGGCAACAGTTTGGTGGGCAAGAGCGAGAAGTAGTGCTGCCAAAATACCCAGTACCGAATAAACAAAGTAACCAAAATACTGAAGTGATGTTACCAAAATGAAATTACTATATAAACAAATAAGGTTGAATTGCTAGTGAAAATTTGTTTGGTTGTTCGCCTGGGCCTTTGGGGAGAGGGGTGGGTAGTTGATTTTATTCCCCCTATCCCAAGTAATTTATGTCCCAGACCCTGTTTTATATGCTATTTTAAATGTTTTATGGTATTTTAAGTGTTGGATTGTTTTATATTGTATTTTATGATTGGAAGCTGCCCCGAGCTGTGTTCGGGGGTGGGTGGGTAATAAATAAATAAATAAAATATTTATTTTGAACAAATATATGAATAACCTTCCCAGATGCTGTATGGCAGATTGGTCTAAGCCCTAGTATTAACCCCAGGCTAATCTAATGCATTTTCCTGCACTTTGAGATTCCGTGCAGAAAGAATCTCCCTCCACCCCGGGGGCCGCACCTACTGACGACAGTAATTGGGTAAGTTCTCTGAGAATAGGCCCATCAATAACCGTTAGGCAAGTAGGTTGGGGGATGTAACTTATGACTCTTGGGAGCGAAAAGCAGAGAATGGGTCACCCCATTGTGAACCGTTGGGTAATTCTCTGAAGCAACTGAGTTTGGCCACTGTCGGAGACAGGATACTGGACTCGATGCACCATTGGCCTGACCCAGTAGGGCTCTACTTATGTTCAGGGTACATAGGGTTGTTACCTCTCCAGGTACCACTTGAAGATTTTTGGATTAATGACCTCGGCTCCCCAGGGGAACCCAGGCTAGTCAGGGATTCCCCGGGAAACCTGGAGAAACTGGGGCTTCTGTGAGTAGCGGGGAATCCACGTCTGAAAGGGGTCAGGCCACAGAAACTTTTTTGCCATCTTTCTGATATGGCCCTGCTTCTATGGAGTATCATGATGCTGCATAAGGGGCGGGGTTACATCACATAGGGCAGACACAGCCCCTTTGTCCTGCCCCCTTTCTAGTGTGACTCTGCCCTCTGCAGAGCATCATGTCGTCACAATGCCCTATGATGGACAGGGCTCTGTCAGAAAGGGGCATGGCATCCCCGCCCCCTCCCCGGCTGCCTCTGATGTAGCCCCACCCCTTTTATGTGAGAGTGTAGAGGGAGGGGGTAACCCTAAGTGCGCACGCCTTGGGAGATGGTGCTGTCTCAAGGGCGTAACAATCATAGAGACTGTGTCCGCTGCGACTGGGAAGAGGGTAAGGAGTGCCTCATTACATCTCCGGCCCCAGGGCCCCTTCCAACCTCCGAGCTGCTTCCCACTTTTTCGCTAAAGATGAGCCTGAACCACAAAATTGGGACCTCTCGATTCTTTATTTATTTATTTATTTATTTTTCAGACTTATATCCCGCCCCCTCCTGCAATGCAGCTCGGGGCGGCTTACAACAATAATAAAAACATTTAAAACAGTTAAAATATAAATATAAATATAAAACATCAAAACAGGGTTAAGAACAATAATAAATAAATAAATGGGCAGGGGATTAAAATCACCCTCCCCCTCCCTCCCAAAGGCCTGGGCAAACAGCCAGGTCTTACAGTTCCGCCGAAATATCAAAAGGCTTGGGGCCAGGCGAGCTTCCTCCGGAAGGGAGTTCCACAGCCGCGGCCCTATCACCGAGAATGCCCGCTCCATCGTGGCCCCCCGCTTAACACGGGGGACCTCCAGGAGGGCACCCCCGGCAGACCGCAGGAGTCGTTCCGGGGCGCGAAGGGCGAGGCGGTCCCTAAGGTAAGAGGGGCCAAGGCCGTATAGGGCTTTATAGATCATTACTAGGACCTTGAACCTGGCCCGGCACACTATCGGCAGCCAGTGCAGCGCTCGGAGCACCGGTGTAATGTGCTCCCGGCGACCCGTCCCCGTAAGAAGACGGGCCGCCGCATTCTGCACCAGCTGCAGCCTCCGGGCCAAGAACAAGGGAAGCCCCACGTAGAGCGCGTTGCAGTAGTCGAGCCTCGAGGTGACGAAGGCATGGATGAGGGAGGCCAGGTCCGGGCCGGAGACATACGGACGCAGCCTACGTACCAGGAAAAGCTGGCGGAAGGCAGCCTTAGCGACTGACTCCACCTGCCGCTCCAGACGCAGGTCTGCGTCCAATATGACCCCCAGACTTCGGACCTGCTGAGCTACAGGGGGGCAAACCCCCCCAACTAGGGATTCTGAAAGTGTTTTGTTTCCAGAGCTTTTGTTTTGGAGCTGGTTAAAGATTTTATGGGCCACCCACTTAACAACATCCTTGCTGGTCCTGCGCTGTGCCATAGTGTCCCACTGCCAGTCCAGTGGAACACCAGGCCTTACACATTCCCTCTCACCATGCTTGGCACAGTAAGTGGAAGTGAAAAGGTTAAAACTCTGCACTAAACCAGCCCCGCAATCTGTCTTTTATCTCGGGGAGTGCTCACCCTATGCCCCAGCCCCTCGCTTCCATACATTTTAGAAGATTCTTAATCATGACAAGAGCTTGTCACCCATCATGGTGCGAGGTTTGGGGGTGGGAAAAGGGAGTCGGGAGGGACGTGAGCTCTAGACCCATTGGATTTTCTCTACTTTAGGATAAGGATAAAACTGGTGTCTGTAGATAAAGAAAAAAGGGGGGATGGGTGGAATACTTTGAGCTACAGTGGAGGGATATTCTGGCCTGCGAGAGCAAGCCCCTTTTGCAGGGCATTCATTAGGTGTTTCACAATGGAAATCTCTTTAATGTTCCTGCTAGGATGGTGGGTTAGCTTTTGTTAATGCTTGAAAATGAAGTGTCCAGGAGACGGGGATTTTGCAGGCAGGCAGGAGTTCCCTCTGCGGATGCTTTGTGCTGTTGAACTGTGCTGGGGTTCATGTCCGCTCTTTAGATGCACCATATGAATGTGCTTTTCAAGGGATTCTGCATATTTATTTTGCTGCTAACTCTTCTCTGGTGGTAACCCCTGATGCCTCCTGGTTAATGGATACTAAACCAGCATCAAATTTAATTAATAGGCAGGGACCGTGTCTGTCTTCTTTGTAAAGCGCCAGGTACATTGCTGGTGCTATATAAACGCTTATAGTAATAATAATGCTTTACTCCCCCAGTTGAGTAAAAGGTTTTCCAATTCAGTTGCTGTTTCAGTCCAGGCAAGCTGCTGCAGGATCAGGTTCATTGCAACAAGATCAGGTGTACGTCCACTGGGTAATCAGTTAGCATTATCATCTTGGCCTGAGGGTCAGGCAGGAGTGTGGTCTAGGAATAGCATGGATCAAGAACTGGAGATCAGGTAGCACGAGCGCAGGAGTCCAAGGAACGAACAGCCGTAGCAGTCAGAAGTGAAGCGGAGAGCAGAAGGTAAGGCATGAGACAGGTGGGGTCATGGATCAGAAGTGAGGGAGGCTGTACCAGGAGCGGACCAGTTGGTAAGCCACCCTGAGCTTGTCTTCCTTTTCTAAAGGGGAAGAAGGTGGGAGTGCTGGGTGCTTCCTGTCTCGCCTTCTGGGTGTCAACGCCAGCTCTAATTGGTCAGGATCCTAGCTGTCTTCTGGGCAGGGGAACAGGTGCCAACTGTGAGCTGGTGGGAGGAGTTATCCTGTCTTGCTGCTGCTGCGGAAGAGCCTGCGTGCTCCCTGCTGAAGGATGCCCTCCTAGGGCTGCCTCTCTTTAGCTAAATGGTAGGACGGTCAGAGCTCTATTGGCGCTGATAACCAGAGGTGACAGCTGCAAAAACCATTTTCTGCTGTTGAGTTCCATTCAGCACTGGTGTTAAAGTGCCTGCAACAAGAATAATGAGTCCATGTTGAGGGAAGAGGCAGGAATCACCAATACCTAGGGCTTTTTCCTGGCTACCAGGAGGGGGAGTTCTTATCGAAGAAGAAACCATTTCTATTGGTCTCGAAGCGCCCGAGGTGCTCAACTATCTTTACGACGGACCACTTTATAATAACTTGTATAGATGTTGATGGCCTTCTGCAAAAAGAGTGCTGTGGTAAAACAAATCTACAGGGAACTGAAGGAGAAATCAAGAGGAGAGGATTCTTGAGGCTCAAGGGGCTTGTTCTATTAAACGTATTGGAAAGTCAGGATAGTTCCCTTAGAGTTACTACCTCCATTTCTGTTCCCATGAGCTGGGGGAAAGAGGGATTAAATCACTCTTCCTTTCCCCTGATTTCTCTCCTTCGGAACTTGAAACTTCTGTATTGTCAATACACTATTATTATTTATTAGGGGTGGTCCTTAGTTGAAAATTCATTTCATTTTAGTTTCCCAAAGTTATTGGATTTAAATATTATGGCTCCATATTTAAATCAATTAAAAGTTACTAAAAAATATTTTAAACATTACTTCACATGCACAAATGACTACCAGACCATTTTGCAAATACGTGATCGTTTCCAAAATGGTGGCAGTGGTACAGTCACTGCCATTTTGGAAAAAGTTCATGTGAAAATAGCCACTGTTCATGTGCAGACCAGCTTCCCTTTTTCAAAATGGCGGCGACACCGGCGCCATTTTAGAGAAGGGTGCACAGGTGTAGAATAGTCCAGTGGCCATTTTTTTGTGCATGCTCAGTAATTTAAAAATATTTTTTTAAAAAACAAACAAACAATTACTGCACATGTGCAAAATGGCCATCACAAATGCATAAAATGGGCCTCCCACCAGCGCAGAACGGCTGCCCTTTTCCAAAGTGACCATTGCCATTTTGGAAAAGGGTACGCATTCACAAACAGACTGGCGGCCATTTTATTTATTTATTTTTTATTTATAATAAAGCTTATTATCCCGCCCCATCCTGCCATTCGGTGGCTTGGCGCAGCTCACAATTTTAAATAATATAACATAAAATAAAACACAATAAAACCATACAAAAATACAAGTAACAAATAAAACAGGTAATCTTGGAGAACAAAACCCCTCCCCTCTCCCACTCTACCCACACCCACCCACTTGTTCTCCCTCACCAAATGTCTGGCAAAACAGCCAGGTCTTGCATTGCCTCCGGAAGGAGGGAAGAGCTGGGGACAGGCAAACCTCTACGGGGAGGGAGTTCCACAGTCTCGGAGCGGCCACCGAAAATGCCCTCTCCATTGTCCCCACCCAACAAACCCAGTGGGACTTCAAGAAGGGCACTCTTGGAAGACTGCAGAGGCCAATCCAGAGCCTGGGAGATGAGGCAGTCCTACAGATAGGTAGGGCCCAGGCCGTATAGAGCTTTATAGGTTAAAACCAACACCTTGAATCGGGCCAGGTAGACTATAGGCAGCCATTGAAGCACCAGTGTTATATGCTCATGGCAACCCGTCCTAGTAAGCAGACGGACCACCACATTCTGCACCAGCTGCAGCCTCCAAACCATCACCAAGGGGTAGCCCCATGTAGAGTGCATTACAGTAGTCCAATCTTGAGGTGATGAAGGCATGGACGATGGTGGCAAGGTTGGAGCCCGAAACGTATGGCCGAAGCCGCTGCACTAGATGTAATTGGCAAAAGGTGCTCCTTGCCACAACTGCCATCTGAGTATCCAGGCGGAACTGCGAGTTGAGGAGCACCCCCAGACTCTGAACCTGAGGGACCAACCCCATCAATGATGGGGACCTCTCCTCCCACTGACCTCCCAACCCCACCCACCAGCATCACCTCTGTATTGTCAGGATTCAACTTCAGACAGCTCACCCTCATCCAGTCCCCCACAGTTGCCAAACACCAAGCACTGAGACGGCCGGGCCTGGGTCAGATGAAAACGAGAGGTAAAGTTGGGTGTCGTCAGCATATTGATGACACCACACTCCAAACCACCTCACGACCTCTCCCAAGGGCTGCATATACACGTTGAACAGGAGGGGGTGGGGAGGGGCAGAATAGAACCCTACGGAACTCCACACGTGAGATCCCAGGGAGACGAAGAATTGTTCCACAGCACCAATCGCGGAGTTCTTCTGGTCAGGAAAGAGCAGAACCATTCAAGAAATATACCGCCTACACCAGCACAGTCCCAAAATTGTGCATGCACAGTAATTTATTTATTTTTAAAAAATTTTTAGAACCAAACTGAAACAGGCTTTTTGTTAGATTAATCTGAACTTTCCACCTCTACTCTTTATTCAGTTGTGATTTGAGATGGGTTCAGGGCTTCTTTGTTCGTTCTAGACTGTAAGCCCTGAACCCGTCTCAAATCACAGTTGAACAGCACTGAGCACATTGCTGGGGCTATATAAATAGCGGAGAGGTTTCAAGGGCACGTGCTTAAGCTTAGTTACGAGGGGAGAAGAAGGATCCTGATGGAAAATGTAGCCTAAAGAGAGGATGCCCCTTGTGGGAGGATACAGCAAAGGGGCTCCGAGGGAACAACAGCTGCCTTGCCGTGCTCTCCCTTCCCCCTCCTCCAATTAGGGGAGCCATGAGAATATTTGAATAACGCCCAGGACTGAACCAGGTACTTATAGACCCACTTTTTTTTTCTGGCTAAATGACCTATGGCTGTTTGTTTATTTATTTGTTTGTTTGTTTTAATTTATGTATTCAAGTATTTTGTTTTTATTTGGCCCCTTACCAATTCCTGGATCTGGTTCAACCCTCTAGTCGTGAAAGTCTGAGCTACGGCCCAGGGAGTGGTGATGAGGGCATGTACTCAAAGAATAGAGGATGGATCCCTGGCACAGATCAAGGATGGGGAACCTCAAGCCCGGGGGCCAAATGCACCCTGGCCAGTTCTTATTTGGACCCTTTCCAATTCCTGGATCTAGCCCCTGGATCGAGTTCCTATCCCCAAATGCTGGAGGCCTGAGCTGGGAGTGGGAGGGGGGTAAGGGAGCAGTGATGAAGGCATGTACACAAAGGGTCATTTCAGACGTTACGATACCACGGTCAACCACAGTGGACCCCCTGTGGTGGCCGCGGTACCGTGACGTCTAGTGCGTTCCGCCAGATGCTCACCACGGTGAACACCCGGCGGGAAACACATTGACCACGGTTCTGGCCGTCTGGAGGTCCAGAACCGTGGTTAGCTGGACCACGGTCCGGAATCGGCAGAAAGTAACGTCTGTCACCTCTGCTGGACCCGGACCCCAATGCGGGATCCGGCACAGTGGCCGGATCCGTGGCCCGGATCCCGGTGCGTGGTTGGACGTGCCCAGTGCACGTCTGAAATTCCCCAAGGATAGGAGATCCTTGGCACAAATCTATCACCCTAAGCACCCCCAGCCCTTGGATCTTGTACTAATTTCAAAAGTGACCCCCCCCCCCCCCCCACCAGGAGAGAAAAGGCTCCTCACTCCTGGCATAAATCCATGCTCCGGACCCCCTCCCCTTCCTTTCACCATTCTGAGCAGAACCCCTTCAGCACCTGCAACTCCTGTCCAGCCCACGGAGCCTGCAAGGATTTTCAAAGTAGTTTGCAGGAAAGAAGAGCTTCCTTACCCCTGGTAGGGGTGAGCAGCAAGATTAGGTGAAAAGTGAAACTGGGCTCTCCGCTCGCTCCTTCCAAGGTCATCGCCTACAGTTAACATTTTGTGTCTTTTGTTATATTATTCATACTGTTTGTCGGTGAATTGGGCCAAATTCTCTGTTGTTGTAAATGGGAGAAACTCTATTGCAGGCAATGGACCTGCACTCCCTAACGCCAGCAGAGAAATCCGCCTCCTGACTTTTATTTTGACTGTAGCTAACTGCTTTTCTGCAGCATGGAAGGCATCGTTTCCCTTTACCCGCACCGCTTTCCCTTAGCCAGGGCCATGCTGGAAGAGGGACAGATCTGTGTGATCCGGTGACAGCACACAAATACCGCTTGCTCCTTTTAAGTTTTCCTTTGTATGGAAGCTCTCCTTGCCTTCCTGACTCCTGTGAAACACCTGGCAGAGCTAGCACTTCCTTCCCTCCCCAAACCCACAGCCACTAATTGAGTTGTGTTGCTTCACACACTCTTTTATGTCTATCCTTGGAATGCAGGGGAAGGTAGAAGCTTATGGCTCATCTGAGTCATGGAAAGAGCTCTCCATAGGAAATGATTTAGTTTATTTGCTTAAAAAGCAGGCACTCTTTCTAACCATAATGCTTCCCCAGACTTTGAGGTCTAGATTTTCCAAGACACTTAGCTTCTTCCTCTGCCTTCCTGGCTCCCTCGCCAAAATACAGATGTTAAGTTCCTTGAACCTCTGTGAAGTACCTCATAGTCCTATAGATCTAGTTCCCAGCCTGGCCGTCACTATAGTGACCTAATTTTCCATCATCTGATGGGTTAGTGACAAAAACAACATTTAAGTAATAGCCTCTTGCTGCAGCATTTGGGTGATAATGGTTCCTAATAAAGTAAAGTGCTATACTGAATCGGACCCATGGTTCTTATGGAGTGATTCATTCCCCGCTGTTGCTCACTCTTCTCAGCAAGAGACTGCCACGGGTTTCTAAAGACTGTTCTGCTTGAGGGAGCGTAAAAACAAGATGGCTCTTCTGGAAAGTGTCACACATTTGTTCACTTTGCTTATTGAAGAGCATCTTTATTCCAGATACTGTGGGCTTAGTTTGTGAGCCACTGAGTTAGTTACACAGGAGTGCTGCTGCCTATGGGGAAAATTGGAGAAACTGTGGCAATTGTGCATGACAATTTGTGGTGATGGGAGGTTGGGGGGTGAAGAGGGGAGAAGCGAAGTGAAGTGAAGTGCAGAGCAAGTCCATACATGCCAACATTTGAGACAGAAAAATAGATGTACTTCATACCACACCTGACTTTTAATAAATTTGCATTTCTTCATGGAAATTTGTAATAGCCCTCTGACTAACTTTGGGAATGAGCTGGGGGGGGAAATGGATGTCTGTGTGAGAGGATTGTATGTGCCGGACTGATGGTTCAAGTTACAATTCAGCCTATTAAGTCAAGATTCTCAATGTTTGCATTGACTTTGGCTCTAAAGTTTTAGTCTTAAAGTCACTCAGAGAATCACAGATGGCAATAGTGATTGCAGCAAGCTAAAGAATCCTCTCACAAAAACACTCGCACACCTCCTGAGTCCTAACTTTTTCAAGTTTTCATCTTGTTCCCAGGCGCACAGTTTCCCCCCTCCTGCTTGGGTGTTTATCTGTAATAACAACATAATAACAAGTTATGTTAACAATAGTGGCAGCAGCTGTTAACGTTGGCAAGTCCCGGTTCTTTCTCCTGCTGTATTAATGAAATCTTAATGACTCCCTTTGTCTGTTGAACCCAGCACAAACTGTACATTGCAGGGAGTCTGGTACAAGATAACAGAACCTGTTACTGTACTGGGTGAAAAGGTACTACTATTGCTGGGGATGAAAATCTCTCTCCATTGCAGAAATGGGTTCAGTTGGTAGATGAGTCCCATGTGGAAATATCAGGCTCTTCCAAGACAGAAGTGGGGAATCTTTTCCCTCCTATAGACCCCTTTTGAAAATTAGTACAAGCCCTGCGGGCTGGATGGAAGTTGGGGCAGGAAGTGCAGTTGCTTGGGATGGAGGAAGTAAGGGGGGGGCTCTAGATGTTGGATTCATTCCCTATCCAGGAGTGCATGGCCTCCCTTCCCCTGAGTTCACTCTTTCAGCGCTGGAGGATAGGGACTTGGATCCACAAGCCAAATCTAGGATTTCATGAGTGAAATTTCATGAGTGAAATTGCATCCTCCTCCTCCCTCAGAATCTCTTCCCTGTAACTAAGTTAAGCACGTGCACCTGCCTCTTCTCAAACTCATGAATGTATCGTTGTCTCTCCTGATGTTCACCTTTCCCTTATCTCTTGGATTGTAAGCCCTTTGGGGTAGGGACCTGTCTGTAACTGCAGACTGTACAGTGCCAGGTACATCGCTGCCACTATATATATATATATATATATATCATTATAATTATAAAGTAGCCAAAGGCCAAAAGCCACATCTGGCTCATGAGCTGTAGGTTCCCAATTTTATCGCTGCCACTATATATATATATATATATATCATTATAATTATAAAGTAGCTAAAGGCCAAAAGCCACATCTGGCTCATGAGCTGTAGGTTCCCAATTTTGGACTAAGATTAGTCTGAGTAGAGCCCAGGCAATTCCCCTGGAAGGAGCAAGCCTGTGTTTGTGCGCGCACACATGCATTGTGCAGGATACAGTATGTGACCCAGGACAGCTTTTAATGTCTCATTTCTGTTTATCTAATTGTGGAAACCCCACCCGGGGTCTCTTGTAAAGTCCAGCCACTCTCTGCGGGAGGTCTGCCCATCCCCTGCGGACAGATTACCGCTCAGGCGAAAGCAGCAGCCCGAAGAGCCCAGCCTCCAGCTGCCACAGTCTTCTCATTTACGCTGTGCAGTTGTCACCACTTTGAAAAGGAAATGGCAGAGGAGGGGGAATTTGGCCTCCTGGCTGCCCCTTGTTTGCTCATCAAGAATTCCAGCAGCGAAGGGGGCAACGGAGGACAAGGCAGTGTCCTGCCAAGAGTCTGAGTGACAGGAGGACTTGACAGTGCGGCTCAGATTTGGGCTTGGTGGATGAAAAAGCAGCACTGGAATGGTTTTTGGAGGAGCTAGCAGCACTTGCAAGTGCAACTTCTAATGGAAAGTGCTGGGTGCTCAGACCACCCATACGGCCTCTTTTATCCTCTTTGGTAGGAGCTGTGCGTGTGAGCTGCAGGCCCTGTTCTGTTCCCATTGTTTGACAGATGAAACAGCTCTGCTTCAGATGGGATTGAGTCCTGCAGAGTGGCAGATCTGGCTGGATTAAATGCCTAACTCAGGGATGAAGGCTGGACTTCTCTACTGACTGCAGCGCAAATGTCAGCCAGAGAGAGCTTTCCAGGGGAGACTCCAAGGATGCTTTGCACTTGGCAATCTGCAGTCTCTAAAGGCAGTAAATGTACAAGATACTGTTACATTGAGAGAAATCAGTTACTTTCCTGTTTTGATTCGGAGAGTTGAGGGATCTAACATCATTTCATTTCTGAACTGGAGCAAAAAGAAATTTCTCTTACAAAGTTTGGAGAGTCGAATTGATCTGCAATAGAATACCCTCCCCTTCCAATATTTGGACATAAGAGAGGTGTCCAGATATGGGAGGGCCATAAAGCACATCAGGAGTGATATAAAACCTGCTACTTCCCTCATAACCCTTTATGAACTCTCCTCTCCCCCCCCCCCCCAAAAAAAAAATGCTTTTACTGTCCCTAACTCCTCACCCCTGTAGATTGCTCCTTTTTTTCTCCTCATTATACAGTTTCACCCTTCAGGAGCCCCCTCCTCCCTTGTAAATAAGCTAAGCACATTAAACCTGAAACTTCTCACTTCAACAATGTCTCCCTGTCTCTCCCTACGTGCTCCTCTCCTTGTCCGTTCTGGATTGTAAGCCCTTTGGGGCAGGGTTCTTTCTATATAATCATGACTCTTCAGTGCCGGGACTATTGCTTGTGCTATATAAAGAATAGTAATAATACTGAGGGAGAGCCAGGCATGGGAAGTAATACTGTATATTTGGCTATCCAGAACAGCTGTAGTACACCCTGTTCAAAACCAAACAAAACCCCACCGTTTTTTTTAAAGCAAATATTAAGGTCCTACATTCAGCATGAATCTGTCTTCAGATGTATTCTGGCTGGATGAAAAAAAGTTAAAGCATTTTTATGAAAAATTCCAAATTGCTTTTGAAACAATCAAACAATTTTGAAAATGTTGACCTTTTTTGTTTTACTGTTCTCGACACTGCATGCCAGCAGCATCGGGAAAAATAATAAAATGAAAGAAAAAGCAGAATTTCAACATTGCCATTTAAAATGTTTTGGACATTTCAGAATTTTTCACACAAAAAAGAATTGAGTGCTTGAAAAAAAGAAAAACAAAAAAAAGCCAGTGAAATTTAATAAAAGATATAGCTCTTGCATCATTCCATGAGGAAGGCTCCTGTGTGGCCCGAAAACGTGCATCCTCGCTCACCAACGGGTTGGTCCAATAAAAGAGATCATCTCAATTACTTTGTCACCAGCTCATGAAAAATGTCGGTTCTGTCCCAACCCAATTGTACTCAACATTTCTCAAGATTTTGTGTTGACATTTCTAACCAGCTACAAACACACACACACACACACACACCGAGCCTTTTGGCATGAGATCACATTCCCAGTTTGGCAGGGAGACTCACCTCCTCCCGGATGAGTGCTGCTATTTCTGAGCTTATTTATTAGAACTAGTCATGGAACTCTCCTTCACGGGATCCCTTTACATGTTATGATTCCTTGGCATTGTACGCAGGCTTTGGGGTGGGGCCAGATATAAATGGAAATAAATAAATACATAAATAGCGATGGGGACAGGTACAGCTAGAGCCAAGTATCTGAACCAAAATAGCCTTTTTGCAAAATGCCCATCTTGCATGTACAAATCGGGTATTGGCATGCGTAACAAGGCACGCAAAATGGCACACGGTCCCTAAACAGTGTGAGATGTAGGGAAAGAGGAGGAGAATTATGTTTTGGAGATCTTAGAAACATGATCTCCTGCATCTGCTAATCGTTTCAGGTGTTGACTGGGGCCGAGCAGTTGATGGGAGTGAGACGGGGCGGCCGCGGTAAGGGTATCTTTCCACAAATGAGATGTCTAGTTAGACAAGGAGGCAGTCTCTGTCAGCTTTGGCAGAGAGATTCTGTGGCATCTCTGCTCATCTCTCTGTCTTGGGAAGCCAGAGAAAGCAGAGGTTTTGTGGCGATGAGGAGGCTCTGCATACGTTTAGTGTAATGTAACCTGAGAAACATGAGACCCTGTTTCCAGTGGGAAAACTGGGACTGCCATGCAAGTGTATGCAGTGTGATTGGCATCCTCAGATTTGGGCTGAACAGGGAAGAATCTTAGTGGTGTTTACATTCCTGTCTGAGCCTGCTTTTTGGCAGCTTCATAGGCCATTGTAGCTGAACGCCTTGGAGAGGGGTGATTGAAGTCAGCCTCTGAACTCCCGTGGCTGCAGCAGGAGTAGAAGATGGCTGCCTGGGGAGCCTCCCAGCAGGATCAGGTTCTCCGTTCGCCTCAGATGTTTGAAGGCTTGGCAGTAAACCTGAGGGCCTGCTGCCAGACCTCCAGCATTGTTCGCTCAGCAAGGTAGCTTGAGTCGTCTGTTGATTTGTGGTGAATCTGTTCTCGGCAGCAGGTACAGCTGCTTATCCTTCGCCTGAACAGAGCGGGCCTTTTATGACCAGGACTAGCGTGAGGTGTTTTGGTGTCCATGGCAAAACACCTTGGGTGGGTGCTCCTCACTCCCTCTTACTCCTGTATTGAAAGAAAGAGGGCAATTCTGTCAAGAGCGCTCCCTCAGACCACAACAAGAGGGTGCTGTAATTCGAGGACTGAGGGAGCTTGCGGGAAGAGCAAGGGAGAGGACTTGTTCTCATGAGCAAGGGTGGTTACTTTGGAAGCGTTAGGCCATGTTCCGATGAACAGAGAGAAACTGAAAGTAACTTCATTTCAGTCACGAATGTTCAGATGAACCGTACAAACACAAACTACTTCTTCAGTTTCATTAAACTGAAGTAATTGCACCACTTCAGGGGACATCCAGACAAACAGTATAAACTAAGTAGTACTGTGGCAATCTCCCACCTAGCTGAGACA
Organism: Sphenodon punctatus; assembly: GCA_003113815.1. Lineage (NCBI taxonomy): Eukaryota > Metazoa > Chordata > Lepidosauria > Sphenodontia > Sphenodontidae > Sphenodon > Sphenodon punctatus. The sequence continues at coordinate 4,390,554 of QEPC01004922.1, forward strand.
TACAGGGTACTTTTATATGTGATGGCACTGAGCTTCAGTCCTGTCCAGAGTGAAGACCCTCGCTCCGGGCAGGATTTGGCCTGGCTGCTGAACAAATATGATGGAGGGTGGGGTGATGTGCATCTGCAGAGCCCTGCCTCTGTGCTGCCAGGAGTGGCCCGCCCCCCTCCCTAATGGGCAGCCACAGCGGCCTATGAGGTTGCCCAGAACCACCATGGACCCGCACTGGGGTAAGTGCAAGCGGACCAACACACGTTATGGGCCGCTTTACCCCAGTCCAGACTCCTCTGCACAGGCTGTGGCAGCACTTAGCCCGAGCTGTTCCTCAGGGATGGTCTCAAGGAACAGACCAGGCTAAGCACTGTCGTGGCCTATGCAAACCCAGATTCCAACCCAGGCCAACATCTGGTGGCTGGTTTTTGATGTGACCACATCGTGGATGTCTACGTGGAAATCCATGGTACTGTCACGTTTGAAACACCCAAAGATTGCTGAACTGTGGTTGCCACGCTCCCACTGATATAGTTACTTTGAAATACAAACTGAAGGGGGGTATGTACTCCTGATTTATACATACAAACTTTGGTTTAGCATTCTGCTTGTACAAATACTTCAGGAGTAAAACTGAATAAGGCCGAACTACATTGAAGGAACTGTTTGATGGAATGTGACCTTATGCTGGAGCCACTATCTCCCTCCACTTCTGTTCTCACAAGCAGGAATTAAATAGCTCCTCCCTTCCCCTGATCTCCATGCTTGTGAATGTTCAGAGAACTGCCAGCAGGGGGGAGCTCGAATAACAGTCAGTGAGGTAGAGATGTTGGGTGGGGAAACACAAAAATAGGAAGTTCTGAGGCTTTCTGGAATTAGAAAGGACTCCGGCTGGGAGTGGGGGAGGGGGACTATCGCCCTGCATGTTCAGAAGATCATTCTCCTTCGAATTGTAACCACTCTCCCCACTTTAACATCACTTCTTTGCACAGATAAGTACCTCCCCTTAGCTTCACTTTAGTCCCCCTGCTCGTGCAAATACAGGGTAGGTTAGAGCGAGTTAGGAGGTACTTATCTCTCAAGAATACAAGTTCTGCTTGGGACATATGGACAGGAGGTGGCCATAGAGCTCATTCCTTCTGTTGCCATAATGGATGTGGCAGGAAAAAATGAGGCTGTGATAAATCCTGGTAGAAACTGACTTGTTTACGTCCCCTTCAGCTGGCATTGGATGCCTCCACGATCAAAGTCACACTTCCCTCACCATGACTCCAGCACACCTGAAGATCTAGCTTGTAAAACACTTGTCGCTGGTACAGCTGGCGTGCGTTTGAAAGAGCAATATTCTTTAAAGCTGTTGCTGTAGCCCCTGTGCCAGCTTTTGGCAAAGAGGGCGTGGGTGGCGAATTAAAGGCTCAGCTGCTGCTTTGCCACTTTGCTGACCCCTGCGGCTTTCAATCGATGTCAGGGATATCGCTTTCTCCATCTCGCTTCCTGCTGGGGTAAACAGTCAAGGCTGGGATTGGATTTGCCATTGAAAATCTCGGGCTGTTTTGAAAGACTCAGTCTGGTACATGTAAACAAAGACGTACCTTATTAGCACGTTGCTTGTACAGCGAAGTCAGTGACGCTGCACGCGGGAGGAACAATATGACTTCATGTCTGGCTGCTCTCCGCTTTAAATGATCCGTGATTTTAAGCAGCGCCAGTGACAGCAGAAATCATGATGTTGCAAATGGGTGTAACTTCCTCTTTAGCTGAAGCCCATATGTTGGCATAACAACACACTAGTTACTGCAGGAGTTCTTGATAGGAAAGCGTAATAAGCAATGGAAGAGGAATCTGCTATGCCTTCTGCAGAGAGTCTAAGGTAGGGAGGGGTGGGGAAGGACCCTCTGGTCTTTTTTCTTTTTTTTTTTTTTTGAGGGTGGGCGCTCTTTTAATTCCTGGATCTGTTCCCTCAAGAGCTGAAAGAATGAACTCAGGGCAAGGAAGAGGAGATGCGGGTCAGGCATGCATTCAAGTATAGGGGATGGATCCATGGATCCACCTTTTTCCCTCCTAGGGGCTACTTTGAAAATGAGTAGATGTGCTGAGGGCTGGAGAAATGTTGGGGGCAAGGGTACTTAAGGGGTGCGCTCAGGTAGAAAAGAGTCCATATCATGGATTCATCCCCAGTCCTTGTGTGCGTGCTCTCATCTCTGCTCCGTATCCCGAGCTCAGTTTCTCAGTGTTTCCGGGGGTAGGAACTGGATCCAGGGGCCAGATCCAGGAACTGGGAAGGGGCCACATTAAAAACCAGCTGTGGAAACTCAAACGTTTGCTATTCAGGGCAGAGAAAGCGGTGGAGAGAGTAAACCATGTTTTAACCAAGCACGAATACCTCTGGATGAAATGACATGAAATAGGCAGCAACCGGGAGGGGATTAGAGGAGGAAATGCTTCTCTCTTGAGTTGTCAAAATGTCATTCCTTTCCCCTGCTGCAGAGAATTATGGGAGCCCAAGAGACCAGCACAGCTGGAAGCTAGGAGCTTGCTAGGAGCTTGCTAGGAGTCTGAAGCACCTTTTCACCCGGCACTTAAACCCTTTCCATACTTAAACCCTTGTCTCTCCCTCTGTTCCCCTTCCTATGTCTCTCCCCAGCTCCCGTCTCTCAGACTGTAAGCCCTAGGGCAGGGTCCGTGTCTATTTTGTTACTTTGTAAAGTGCCAGGTACACTGCTGGCGCTATATAAATGTTTGTTAATAATATTAATAATTAATACTGATTCCCATTCCAAACTAGAGTCTGTCCGCTGAAGCCAGAAACTGGGCCCAACCAAGCTCGGGTTCTTCCAAGCCTACTCTCAAAATGACTGGCTGGCCCTGACTCTTCCCCCTGACCTACAGAGCATTGCGACGTCACAACTCTCTGTTGAAGGCAGGGCCATGGTGGAAAAAGGAGGAGACTAATATTATTAATAAATATTTATATAGCACCAGCAATGTACCTGATGCTGTTAAATTATAATTAGAGACAGGCCTCTACCACAAGGGGTTTACAAGCTAGGGGAGGCTAGGGAGACGTTCATGAAGTTGAGAAGTCGCAGGTGCACGTGCTTAGCTTGGGCCGCTTGCACACGAGACAGGAGGAGGGGGGAGTGCCACAAGCAGGGATCGGTCCAGGGGGAATTGCGGGTAGCTCTGCTCGTGCACGGGGGGAGGGGGGTTAGCCCGTTTCTGGCACAATGTCCCTCACGGATTACAGGGCTGGATTGCGCCAGTCCCTCCTGCCTCGTGTGCAAGCAGTCTTGGTTACCAAGGAGAAGGGACAGCATCAGTGGGCAGTCTGGGGCGGGGAGGTGAGTCGCTAAAGGAAGGAGGTAGGAGCTTGTGGTGAATGTGTTCGGGTAGAGGGAGCCAGTGGAGGGAGGCGAGGAGAGGCTGAACATGGTCAAAGTGATAGGCCAGGTGACTGGCTCTGGCAGCAGAGTAAGGGGGGCCAGGTGAGAGCATGGGAGGCCAATAAGGAGGAGGTTGCAGTAGTCCAAGCGAGAGAGTACTATAAATTTGGCACCGGAAGCAGGAAGGAAGGGATGAATTAGAGCATCTCCTGCCCTTTAGTGACCTAATCCTGCCCCCTCTGGAGCATCGTGACATCATGGTGCTTTGCAAGGACCAACACCTCCTGCAACTACAGCTTCCGGCCCTAGCCTCAGACCAGTTGGGGGTCAGGTTACAGTCCTCTGTTCCAAACAACCGTCCATCCTCCCCCTGCCCCCTCTCCACTAGTTGAGTTTTACTGCGTCTCTGTTTAGGAGTCTGTCTCCTGCACAGTACATTTCTCCACAGCAGAGCCATCTCCCGTCCCCCTGCAGGACAGCCTGACATTTGTTTTTGTTCCGAATTGCCTCCAGGCCATGGCGAGTGCCACTGTGGGGAATGCAAGTGCCAGACGGGTTACATCGGGGACAACTGCAATTGCTCCACGGAGACGGACAGCTGTGTTTCCAACGATGGGCAGATGTGCAGCGGCCGGGGCAACTGCGTCTGTGGAAGGTGTCAGTGCACAGAACCTGGAGCCTTTGGAGAGACCTGTGAAAAATGCCCCACCTGCCCTGGGGTTTGCAGCACTAAAAGGTACTGTACCAGTGGGTGTTTCCAGATAGCACGGATTTGACGATAACTCAGGACCATCCCTGAGGAACAGCCCGGGCTAAGCATTTCCACAACCCATGCAACGGACACTGGACTGGGGTAAAGTGGGCTGTCATGTTTGATGGCCCACTTACCTCGGTCTGGCTCTGTGGTGCTTCCAGGCAGCAATGGCGACCTCATTGGCCCCCTGTCAGGGAGGGGGGCAGGCTGCTTCGAGCAGCACAGGGCCGGGGCTGTGCAGACGCATGTCCGTGCGTCATGTCGCCCCCTCCCCAGGCCGCTGTCACTCGTGTTTGATGCCAGGCCGAATCTTGCCCGGAGCGAGGGCCTCAGGATTAAAGTGTGACGGCGCTCAGCGCCATCATGAAAACACCCAGTGATGCTCATGGGTGATTTGTCTGAGGTAACAAAAGTGAACAATGCTTTTGGTTTAAAAGTCTTTTCAATAAAGACCTTCTGCCTTTAGTGGCTCTTAGGCTGCCTTGAGCGGCTGACCTGCCACATGTACTACTTCCCTGGTTTAGTCGCTCTTGGGCCTGTCTCGGCGTAGGCATGAGACTAGTGCACTAAATTCAAACACAAGGAAATGAGCGCAGCCAAGGCTGCTGTTACCTTTACTTGAGCCCTTGCTTTCTGGCTCCGGGCTTCTGCAGTGGTGCCTCTTCCCCTGAGGCAAGGCTGTGAAGCCTGTTGGGCAGAACTTAGATCTGCACGTCAGTGGGACTCGTGCTTGATCTCCCACCGTTTGGGGGAGCCCTGGCACCTCTCTTGGGCCAGCTGAGCGAGGTGACTGATGCTGGGTGTATTGTGTAATGACTGCCACGCAGAGGTGCTCTGTACTGCTTGTGATGATTGGTTTGTTTGAATGACTGCTGTGCTGTGTTGCAGAGAGGGAGCTAGGAAGTGAAGGGTGACCGATTTGATTTATGAGACTAAAAATAAATTGGGGAAGACACTTGGTTTAATTAAAATAATTGTCATCCTAGAGGAAGTATTTATAGGGCCTTGCTTGCGTGGGGCTATCCGCAAACACAATGCCACTGTCAGCCATTTTAGAGGTGGGCCCAGACCAGACCTATGGATCCAAATACTCCCAAAGTTAGTTCAGCAAATAGTTCTGGAGGTAAACTTAGCAGCTGACAAGGTTGTCGGCTAACCTGGCTTCCATCTCCATAGCAGACCAAACCAAAGTCTGAAGTGTAGATACCTCAAACTGAAGCAAAACATTTACCTCAGACTATAAAGTGTTGCTGGGGTCGGAAATTTGGTTCAAATGCCACTGGGTTCTTGTGAGCTCAGACCTGATGTGTCCGGGTGCTCTCCCACTCCCCATGGAGCACTCTTGACGACATTGTGCTCCGTAAGGAGTGGGGTTACGTCATGTCCCTACATGGTGTCATGGCAACACAGCACTTTGTAGGGGCCGCTTGCAACTGGGGGAGCCCGTCATGACTTTGGGCAGAGAGTGCACTCAACTCAGGTTCAATGCAACCAGTTGAGTTCTGTCTGGCTCAGCTTGCTGCAGGCCTTTTCCCCTCAGATATGTTTCCAGGGCTGATCTGTTCTTGAATTGAAGCTGTTTATGCAATGCAAACATGCAGCCCCTTGCCCAACTGTAAGAGTCTGAGTGCCCTGTCCCAATACAGGGATGTTCGAAGGGATGTTGACTACAGCTAAAATATATACCCCACTCCCCAAAAGGGTAAATCTGTAGGATCTGCACTACCCGAACTGAAAATGGCAGTTTGGGGAACAGTATCCATTTACGTTCCATCAGGCAATAATTTTGGTTATTCTATTTCAGGGTTTGGTTATTTTTGTGTTTCCAGTTCTTTTTTCAGCTTGGTTATTTTGGTGTTTCGGTCATTTCTGTATTTTGGTCATGTCATCTCGGTAATATTTGCATTATCCCACGCATGCAATTGCTGAAAACGACACAACTGAAATGGCTGAAATGCCAAGATAACCAAGCCGCAAAGCTGAAACAGAATACCACCCAAAAAAAATCAGTTATGCGAGTACCCATTTTTGGCCATGGATATTTCTTGGGTACGCCAAAATGTGAATAATTGTGAATAATAACTGTGAGCATCGATGATTTCTCTCTCTGTTGTTCTTTTGAAGGGATTGCATTGAGTGCATGTTGTTTAACTCAGGAAGACTGGCTGATAACCAAACCTGCCACAAGCACTGTAAGGACGAGATCATTACCCGTGTGGACGTCCTCCGTAAGTACCGCAAAGTAGGACCATGAGGGAGGCCCTCAAATTGTTCCAGAGAGCAGTTAAGCCAGCGGTGTCCAAGCTTTCCCACTGCCCGATCCGATTTTGATATACACATAGATGTGTATAAGAGACAGGGTCAGGCATGCATTCAAGTATAGGGGATGGATCCATCTTTTTCCCTCCTAGGGGCTACTTTGAAAATGAGTAGATGTGCTGAGGGCTGGAGAAATGTTGGGGGCAAGGGTACTTAAGGGGTGCGCTCAGGTAGAAAAGAGTCCATATCATGGATTCATCCCCAGTCCTTGTGTGCGTGCTCTCATCTCTGCTCCGTATCCCGAGCTCAGTTTCTCAGTGTTTCCGGGGGTAGGAACTGGATCCAGGGGCCAGATCCAGGAACTGGGAAGGGGCCACATTAAAAACCAGCTGTGGAAACTCAAACGTTTGCTATTCAGGGCAGAGAAAGCGGTGGAGAGAGTAAACCATGTTTTAACCAAGCACGAATACCTCTGGATGAAATGACATGAAATAGGCAGCAACCGGGAGGGGATTAGAGGAGGAAATGCTTCTCTCTTGAGTTGTCAAAATGTCAT
>QEPC01004922.1:4408624-4448125 GCA_003113815.1 Sphenodon punctatus
CAGGAGACATAGTTTAAACACATCCAGGCTGGCCAATTATCATCACAATCCCATCCTGCAGCACTGAGACAGGGGACATAAGAGAATCTCTATTGACTCTTTCCTAAACAGACGCTTCTGACTTCCCAGAAACAAATGGGGGAGATATGTTGGGATGGTCCCAGCACAGAATAAGGATATTTGGTTGACATTTCTGTTGGCCAATTCGCATCACAAACCGATCTTATACCACAGCGACATAAGAGAATCCCAGGCATAGGCCCCTTCTCTACATATGTTGTACAGGCATATAAAATTGGAACCCTTTATACAATCTTTCTGATATTTGGGAGAGATGATCATGAAAGTGTAATATATAGCCCAGCCAAATTTCATGTACACTGGTTGGACTACAAAGATGTTATAGTCAGACATACAGTGTTATGTTAATTGCTTATATCACCAAGACCCTTTTTCCAATCCTTCTGAAATTTCACAAAGCTAGTAAATATGGGGGAAGGGGTATAAACCGGACAAGTTTCACCTACATTAGATGTGAGGCAAAGAAGTTACAGCGAAGAATGTTTATGTAGAATATTGCAAAATACAATAATTCAGTTGCTTCTAAAATCGGATTCCTTTATCCAATCGTTTTGAAATTTGGTATAGGCATCCCAATTTTCAGCCACATAGCATAAAAAAACAAAAACGTTACAGCCGATAATGTGTTTTTCATTGAAACCAATGGAAATTCAATTCTGAACTCACTGAACGCATCGGAACCGAACGTTCGAATTCAAGTTTGGTTCACACGTTTGGTTCGGTCGATCGAACTATTCGAGTTCGGTCTGAACTTCCGAACCGCGTTCACCCATCCCTAGAAATTGCACCGAAAATTTGAGCTGGTCAGTTTCAAATTTAAAATACAGGGTTTCATTTCTCGCTACCTTGTGTGGCTTAAGAGATCTTGAGCACTCATTCCCTGCCTTGTCTGCCAAACCTGGGGACAAACTTAATTGTCGCGTCACAACTGCGACACTATGCGCGACAATAGACGTGTGGCTGCTCCCCTGCCCGACGGGGTTGTGGAAGATGGTCGCTGCCACCCTTGGGGCTGTGTCGGGGCACAGAATAAACGTGCGCCCGACCGGGCCAGCTGGCAAGTCCTCCCTCGCCTGACAAGGAACGTAACAAACATGCGGATGGGGGAGCCTCGCTCCCAGTGCCCCCTGCCCCTGCCATGACGGGCAGCCATGGCGGTCCTGAATCCTCTGCAGGGGTGGGATTGAAAATAGACATGCCGGCCCACCTTTGCAACCCTTGGTTCAGGCTGTGGGCCCGGGGGACCAGTTCTGGGCCCGCTGCCTACCCAGGCTGGGCTGGCAGCAGCAGGTCCATGGAGCCAGGGCAACGGTGGGTGGCATAACCCAGCAGCAAGGAGTTCCAAGGGTTAATGTTGGATGGTCATTACATTACTTAATCAAGCAATTTCAGTTAAGTTAGGCAGGTTATAATCCCCTCCTCTGCCAGGTTTAAAAGCAGGCAGACAGCCTTACACCTTACTTACAAGCAGTTTTAACAAAGACACACACACACGTAGCAGAGGTTAAGAACGCTGCTTCAGAAAGAAGGGACTTGCTGCATGTATGTTGGAGGGACCCCAATCCCAAGCAGTATTCTTGCCCTCTGGTGTGTGTGTGTGGGGGGGGGAGGGGGCGGATTTCAAGGCCCATGAATCACCAGACTCACAGTTACATCTCGGGATCTCAAAAGCATCCCATTTACAGCATTGTGAACTGGAACCTAAAGATCTCCAGACTCACAGTTACAGGGGGCAGGGTGGGGGGACCCTCAGGGGGTGGGGGCAGGGATCACTTAACTGGTTGCTGCTCCGGTGGTCTTCGGCGGCCCAGGCTGCAGGCAGAGGTTGGGGGGGCGGGCGGAGACTTGTTTTTAAATTGCCTGTGTGTCCTGCAGGCAATTTAAAATATTATTTTTTAAAAGGTCCCTGCCTTGCCACTCCCCCGTTTCTCTGAGCGGCAGATTGGGGGGAGGGGGGGAGCAGCAATGGCAGGGTCCAGGAAGTGGCTGAGGTTGGCGGTGCACTGTTGAGAGCACGCCACCAGCCTTGCTCCTGACTCCACATGTGACTGAGGCAGCGCACATGCGCGCTGCTCCCTGCCTCAGTCACCCGGCCCAAAGCGTCTCTCCTGGATGCTTGCAACAAGCGCCCAGGCGAGAGGTTCCATTGCGCCCATTAGGCGTAATGGAAGGCTAGCCCCTCCCGCCACAGCACGTCCTACGCGTGCTGTGGACTGAAGGGCTCAGCCGCCCAAATCGCGTTTTCAATAGAAAATGCGGTTTAGACGGCTGAGCAGCTCAGCCTTTTTGTCCCTTCCGGGACCCACTCTCAGAGCGGCTCTGAGAGTGAGTCCCGGAAGGGAGATGGAGATCAGTCACTGACAGCAGCAGCAGCCTGAAGCAGGTCAGACTCGGGCTGCTGCTGCTGTCAGAAGCGGTGGCGCCGCGGCGGGTTTTTTTCTTTTTTTAATACTAGCAGCATGGCGGGGGTCCCCCACGGTGCTAAGGGGGCAGTGCCCCAAATTCTCTGCAGGGGGAACCGCCCCTGACAAGCTCCAAGGCCACATAGAAGTTGGGGGTGGGGGTTGTGCACTCATGAAGAGGAGGATCCACATTGTGGAGCTTTCCCCTCTCCTTTTGTGCACATCTATCTTCCTTCCTTCCTTCCACTGAGCTCAGTCTTTCAGTGCTTGGGGATAGCAACTGGAAAGAGGCCACATAAAGACTAGCCATGAGCTCCCTTTGGCCCCTGGGCCTGAGGTTCCCCACCCCTGTGATATACCCAGATGCTTCAGGCAGTTTGTCAGTTGCATGAATGTACAAGGGTGTTGTGCTTCCTACTCTACTGCAGGAGCAGGCCGGTTATTCTAGGCGACAGCACCGTAGGTTGTGTTTTCATAATGCTGTGCAATATATAATTCCCCATGACCCCCCCCCCCCTTCATGAAAGAGTTATGTCAATCAGGGAGTGGGAACCTTTTCCCTCCCAGGGGCCACTTTGAAAATTAGTACAAGCTCCAAGGGCTGCGTAGAAGTAGGGGGCAGAAGTGCGGAAAGGGTGCACTCAGGAAGAGGACGGTGCAGATCATAGATCTGTGCCATGGATCCGTCCCCCTATCCTTGTGCGCATGGGCCTCATCTCTGCTCCTTATCCTGAGCTTAGTTTTTCAGTATTTGGTGGTAGAAACTGGATCTAGGGGACCAGATCTGGGTCAAATAAAAACTAACCGGAGGTCCCATTTAGCCCCCAAGCCTGAGACTTCCCACTCTTAGTGTAAAAACAATACAACCCACGGCACTAACCAGATCCAATCTTGGCTGGGAACATACGGCAGCTCTGCTGATGTTGATCAGCCGGTTACTGACGATCAGCATAACTGAAGCTGGTCTGTCCCTACCCTGGGCTGAGTCTGGCACTGCTGCCGGCTGCATGCCTCTGCCCCACCCCCACCCCCTTTCCCCTCAAGAGGAGGGCCAGCCTGGACCAAGGACAAACTACAGCCAAGAAATGCAGACCTCATGAATGAGGGAGCCCCAGAATTCGGAGGTGTCTGGATTTTGTAGGGCTCAGATTCATGCTGAATTTCTGTGGTTGATAGTTAGAGATCTATTTTGGGAGTGAGATTTGCCATGAAATAGGCCAGGTTTTTTTCCACAGTAAAAGAAAGAACAGCCCTTATCCTAAGTAAATATGCTGGGTGTGGACATCTCTTCAAAACTTTAGTTTAAAATACAGACAGTAAATTTCCAGCCCATTGGCCAAATCAGAGCCATGGTTTTGTATCTGACCCAGCCCCTGCTCCCCCTCCAGTTCCTGGACGTGGCCAGTGGATCCAGTCTCTGCCCTCAAATGTTGAAATTGTGAGCTCAGGGGAAGGGAGCAGAGAGGCGGACAGGCACTCAAGGACAAGGGATGGATCCGTAGCAGACAGATGCTTGTTTAGCCACAAAAAACATCCAGGAGATTCCAAACCCTCCCCAGGCAACCTATCCCATTGCTCAACTGTTCTTACAGTTGCTTTTCTGAGTATTTAACATAGCTAGACCTTGCTGCAAAGTCTATTCCCTCTTGTGCCATCTTCTGTAACAGTGGAGAACAATTGTTCCCTCTCTCTATTTTGTGGCAATCTTTTAGATACTGTATTTGGTCATTGCTATCATGTTCCCCTCTTAGGAGTCAATCCTCCACCCATTGAAGCCAACAGCCAAATTCCCATTGACTTTAATGGCGGAGGAGCGTCCTGCTAGTCTTCTTTTCTGTAGGCTAAACATTTCCCATGTCTGTCAGCCTTTGTACATATGACTTGCATTCCAGCAGCCCCTCACCCATGTCTGAGCAGCCTGGGGTCTGCCTGACTTGGAGCTTTCAGTAGGCAGTGGCCTCAATATAACCCATCTTCGCTGCGTTTTCCCCATTGCTGCCAGTGGGAAAACAGGACGCAGGTCCCTGATCCTAACAGCCTTCTCCTGCTCCTTTTCAGAGTGTGGCTCTGCACCGGATGCCCTGACAATCTTGCTGGCGGTGGTGGGCAGCATCTTGCTCATAGGCATTGTCCTTCTGGCCATCTGGAAACTGCTCGTCACCATCCACGACAGGCGGGAGTTTGCCAGATTCCAAAGCGAACGCTCCCGGGCCAGATATGAGATGGTGAGTAGAGTATCGCGGTAGAGCAGATGATGACTTGGGGATGGGAGCAAAGAGTATATGGAGACTAGGGAGGAGGGCGTCAGACTTACAGAAAGGTGCTTAACAAGGGGACGCTCCATGAAACTAACTGGAAGCAGATGTAAAACAAATAAAAGTATTTTTTTACTCAACCCACAATTAGCTTGTGGAATTTGTTGCCAGAGGATGTAGTCACGGTCAGTAGCATAACTGGGTTTAAAAACAGATTGGATACACTGACCGTCGGGCGGTGGGAGTGAACAGCAGGGAATGGATCATTCCATTATGGCCTGTTGGGTACTTCTCCAAAGCAACCAAGAATGGCCATTGTCGGAGACAGGATGCTGGGCTTGACGGACCATTGGTCTGACCCAGTATGTCACTTACGACTTGATGTGAAAACACCATGGGCAAATTCCAGCTGTTGTGCTCAGACCAAGGGCATATGTTGTTTATGCATTTATTTATTTATTGGGATTGCTATCCTGCTCTTCCCCAAAGACACAGGACAGATCATATAATGAAATAGCCATACATATATACAGACATTTTAAACCCAATAAAATATAAGCTATGTAAAAATATGGAATTACAACAAATCCGCAAACCCTATCCCCACCTGCTAAACGCCTGGCCAAATAAGTTTTACATTGCCTCTGGATGCTTGTTACGAAAAACCTGTAGGGTAAGGGAGTTCCAGAGCTACAAGACAGCCACCAAGAATGACTCTCTGCGTGCTTGTGCCATAGGAACACAGTGGAATTATTATTATTAAATATTTATCAGTGCAAGCTGTGTACCTGGTGCTTTATAGTTGTTGTTAATGGAGACGGGTCCCTGCCCAGTGGGCTTACAAGCTAAGGCCCTCTTTACACAGGCAGTGGTGGGTGGGGGGATGGGTATGCTGACACGGGGGGTTGAGGTGGGTGTGTCCCCTTTCCCACGGGCACACACCCATCTCCACCCATGGAGCCTTCTCAATTTTTTCAGATCGCTCCATGGGTGGGTGATGGGTGGAGATGGGTATGCGTCGGGAGCGCGCATGCACCTCCACCCACCGCTCGTGGTGTTCACACGGGCAAACAGTGGTAGAACACCCATCCCCCGCCATGCTGTTTCCATGGATGCCCCCACCGGTGGAACACCGTCCTGCGCACCCGGTGGGGGGAGAAGAGGAGGAGAGGGGAGGGCAGCATCCACGTAAAAATGGCCTAAGATGGACATGGGTGAGGAGACCACTGGGAGAGACGCGCACACACATTCCTGCTTTACAGATGGGGAACTGAGGCTGAGAGGTTGTGACTTGCCCAAGGCCATCCAGGGAGTTCATGGCTAGGGGCAGGATTCAAACTCTGGCTTCCCAGGCCCAAGTCCAGCACCTTAGCCATTACATTACACTGGCTCTTGGTGCAATGATGTAACTTGATCTGGGATTATGTTGGAGTCCAGGAAGAAGGCGATCTTTTAGATATGTCAGGCCCAAGCTGTTACGTAAACCCAGCCAAACGCTAATTGAATATGGTCTCCTAGCATTGCGTGGCTGCTATTCGAGCTCTGAAGGCTGCTCTTTGGAGAGTCACTACCCAAAATAAGAGCACAAACCCAATATTTGGTGAGATTTTGCCCTGCTAATAGCAGAGCCCCACTGCATAGTTAGAGACAGTGGGTGTTACCAGATGGAACACTAGCCATTTGGTTTCAGCGTTAGACACATTGGGCATTACGTATTTGTGGAAATGCGCATCCCAATATGTTCGTATCCTAGACTGGGATCCAAGAAACCATGGTTGCATTCGTGGTTACATGCATCCGCTGCTACCGTGTAGCCGCTGTTAGGTATAGTTAAGTGCACAGCGCCACTTCTGGTCTGTGGCAGTCCAAGAGCCTATAGAAACATCTGGGCAACAGCTGGTGACAGGAGACTCGGGTAGCTGCTAGATCTCCATGGATTATTATGTCTGGTGATACCAAGTTCCTGCTCGACTTCAGTCCCCGAAGCATTGCATCAACACACGCCCCATTTGATTCAGTGGCGCTTGCACTGACACAGGGCTCTGAGGATCAGACTGTTTATGGATAAGGCAAACAAAAGGGGTGGAGTGGGAGGGGACGCAGGCTCAGAAGGTGCCCAAAATTTCCCTGCAAGACAGTCGACCACTGGCGATGCTCATTCCATATTGTGTGGGTATCTCCATGGCACTGCCTTCAAATAGAGGGTGGGTGTTAATAAACATGACACTGCCTGCTATGGCCTTCCTGGACCAGAACCGGACCCAGGCCGCCAGGTGTGGGCCAGCCACAGTCCCCAACTGGGTAGGTGGCTGCCCAGGAATCGTGGACCTGGAAGGAACTAGGCCATCACAGTTCACACTGCCATCACCATGGCTGCCCATTATGGCAGGGGGGTGGGATACTGGAGCCAGCCAGCCTCATGTCTCTTCCAGCCCCCCTTCCCATCCTGGTCGATGGGAACGTTTATTCTGTTCTCCGACCTGACCCAGCAAGGGTTGGCCTCGCTCCCGGGGACGTGTAGCCAGCACACCGGCTGCACGTTAATTAACACCCACTGTTGCTCGTTATGCGGCTTCCAAGGCATTGCAAAGGGGCTTACCCATCCTCCACGGGCAGAAATGAGTAGCATTACTATGTATGTCCCTTGGGTATTTGGCCATTACCATTGTTAATCTCAGTGCAAAGCCAACAGCTTATTGATTTCATCACAATGCCCCTTCATATTCTTTTCTTAATGCTTTCTCTAGGCGTCCAATCCACTTTACCGAAAGCCTATCTCTACGCATAGCTTAGATTTCACATTCAACAAGCTGAACAAGTCCTACAACGGTACGGTTGATTGACTGGACGAAGCCAGGACTGGAACGCTGCAGACAATTGCTTGACTTTATTGCTGCTTCCCAAATTGAAGATGGAAACCTCTTCAGCAGAGAATCCCTTGAAGCAAGACTGGGCTTTGGGCTGTTGTTTGCACAGTAAGGATGATAAACTGCCCAACAGCGCAGGTGCTGTCTGGCTCCTGGACACAAAGCCACATGGGTGGGCTCGCTGCTTGCAGTGCGGGGAAATCTCTCTTCGGGTACCTTTACAAATCACCAGCCGAGCGAACAAAGTGCCATATTGCAGCTTCAGACGTATCCAGGTAGAAAGGGCGATTGGGCCAAATTCTGGGGGATACCCTCCCATTGCAAGATTTTACAGGGGGGGTTGGGGAATTCGCTTCGGCGGGGACATTGGAAGCCTTTCTGTAAGGAACTAGGAGCCGGGTGTTCTGCAGCCTTTAGAATAAATCTTTTTTTATATATAAAAAATAAATAAAACGATTGTGCATACATGATGCTGACTATCATCCAGTATTTCTCTGATGTTCCCTCTGTGTTCTTCCAGCAACTCGATTCAGTTGCACCATAGGAGTTCACAGCTGCAGCCAGTGGTAGTTCAGACCCTTTTAGAGCAGTCACCCATTGACTAGCACTCTTTCCCTCTCCCCTTTTGGGAAGGGGATGAAGCTGTTTAGTGTTCCAAGACCAAAGTGAGGGCAGTGAGTGGCCGCTGACCTTTGTTGCGTTCACCTGCGCTTCCGTGAGATCGTTAGGAACCATGCTTTGTGAATGCGGCTTCCATCAATCTCCTGTTTTCGGTTGAGAGCATTAGTTTAGTTTAGTCGCTCCCAAAGTTTTTGGCTGTGTGACTCCATTAAATATAATTGTGACCGCCCCCCCAGCAAAGACCCCAGTCAGGATCGTGACCTTGTCCACATCCAACATGTTTCCTGTTCGTAATCCCAAGTTTAGCTAATACAGTTTTCTAGGATAGACTTTTTGTTGCAAACACAAATGGACACCGCCATCTCAAAGAGCCCTGGTTCCAGGTAAGTAACCATTCTTTGGTGAAGAGCAGCTGCCTTTAATATTTTGAAGTCTAGTGGGATCATCTTTGGAGCCTTATAAACAGAGCAGTTTATAGACAATCACAGCCAATAGCAATGGCTGAAAATGTACAGTGTAATAGCATAACTGGACCTAAAAGAAAGGATTAAGTAAATTCTTGGAGTATAGGTCTGTAAAGCGGCTGTTAATCTGGTCGGCCAGGGGAACAAGGCCTGTTTGAGTGAACAGCAAGAAACTGATCACTCCATTGCAACCCATCTACTACCTTGAAGCAACTGCAGCTGCCACTGCGAGAGACTGGCTAGATGGCCCATTGGTCTGACCGAGTGTGGCACTTCCTGGATATTAGGGGTGGGCAAAGTTCCCAAGCCCAAGAACCCCAGACCAAAATGTTCTTATCACCTAGAGCCTCAAGACACATGACATTGGGCATTTTACCACACACTTAAAGTTCTGGATTTTTCAATCTTCTGGGTTTACAAGTCCACAAGTAAGTTCTGGGTGCAGTTCGTTCGTTCTTTCTCTCTCACACTCACTCTCTCTCGCACACACCCCTGAGGCAGTTCCTGGATGCATTCTTCACACACACACACTGCCCTGAGGCAGCCTAAAGTAGCCACAGCTGCAGACGTGAGGGGCATGGAAACCAAGTGACCACAGCTGCCTGGAGCAAAGCAGTTTACCAGGAGAACATTTTTGCACACAAACGTTCTGGGAGCTCTATGCAGAAGGTCAAAAAGCCAGATGTTTAAGATCTGGGTGAGTGATTCAGACACACAAAGTTCAGAATGTAACAGCAAACATGCAGGAGAAGTGTGTGTGTAAAAACACCCATTGATTGCTGCCTCCACGACTGCGGGGACAGGGCAGCACAGCTTCTCCCAACTCCTCCACCCCCCCCAACAAAGTCTGGCTCATTGACATTATGGTAGGTTTGGGCAGCAGCAAGAGCAGTGCAGGGCCGTCCACTCCCACAGCCCCCAGGAAGCTCTGGCAGCAGAAATGGCAGCTTGGCTCCTTTTGGGAACTGCATGGACATTGCCCCCGCCCCCCAGCAGCCACTTCTGTTGTGAGCTGCAGTAGGGTGCCCGAGAGCCACATTCAGCTCTTGGGCCACCATTGGCCCATCTCTGCTATGTCATTCCGTGTCCCTCTAATGGCTTGGGGCTAGCAAATCCGCCTCCTACTTACAACAGAAGTGGTGGTTTGTGCTTTAGGTACCAAATGTTTCTGGCTTAATGCATGGCAATACGGGCATGACTCCGTCCAGGAGCTCTATGGGAGTCAGAGACTGAATTTTCCCATCCATGACCATGCAGCTGGATTTACTCCTGCAGCCTTGGCCAACCAATGCTGGCGTTTCAGTAGAACCTTGGCAGAAGCCAGTGCAAAATAAGCACAAGCTGTTGCTTGGTTGTGCACCATTTATCTGGCATGATCTGCTTGAAGGGGTCAGTCGCTTGCTGAAAGCTGGCCAGGAAGAAACAAAAACAAATAATTTTCATTGTTTTGACTTGCCTTTCCCACTGGGACAAGGCCATGTTCATATCTATCACCAGCCATTTATTTCTGTCTTTGTAAGCGGAAGCACTTATTTGCTGCCCATAAACTGCTGCTCCTGAAGGATGTTTACAGTCGCTCTTATCTGCTAGTGGGGCCGCAGAGGTGGCCCAATAGACACTACTAAAAATAGTTCGGCAGAGACAGGAATTGAGAATAAGGGTGACTATGTTCTGCGTCGGCCGTGGCCCTTTTCAAGCATCCTTCCTGGCCTCCCGCTGAATGGGTCTGTTTGAGGACGAAGCACCAGGGGCTCAAGGAGTTATGTGACTCTTGACCATACGTGGCTGCAGGATTAGGGCCTCGGTAAGCCCTGGTGAGGATTCAGTCCTCCGGAGTAGCTGGGAGTCACTGTACCTTTAAAGGGAGTTGGCTGCCTCCCCAGGCCACACCCCTCCTGGGCATATAAGCACAGAAGGTGCTCTGCAGTAAGAAGGTGCTCAGCAGCTGGTCAAGGTGCTAACTCGACCTGGTGGGAGAACAGGCTGGATGCCTTGAGACTAGCTTGCTGCAACATCCTAGTGGGAGGTTTTGGAATTGTATATTTGGATCTTGGTATGTCTGGACCATCGTACTGTAAATAAACCTGCACTTGATAACGGAAAGTGGTTGGAGTGGTGTGGTTCATTGGAGCTCTGATCTTGACAAACTCCATAGCCCAAGGCCACCCTACCACAGTAGTAATAGTTTTCTAAATTTACTCCATCTGCTCTACAAGGACAGTGGAGGTGCAATGCTGCCACAATACACAGCAACCATGGGGCAGGAATTCTATAAAGAAAAATTGCATTGGTGGCAATGTGCCACTGGCAAGGGTCATGTTAATACAGCCTCTCCTGGTATGGTAAAGCAAATGCTCTTCCTGGAGAGCGATGATTGTGTGCAACTGATTACAGTAAGTGACTGGAATGAGTTTTCCTGTTAGAAAGACCCAAGGCTCCAATTTCATATGAAACAGATCTTTGCAGCCAAATGAAACAAAAAATAACCCACAGAGAAAGCAGCTCTCTAGAAGGCATGCAGTGGTTCTGTCTCTACAAACCAAGGTGGATGACGACAACTTTGGATCAGCAGCAGCTGGCCTCAGACTAGACCGAACTAACCGAACCCTGCAAAATCAGAATTAGAGCATGTGTCCCCTCACTTTTTCTGGCTTCATGTTGCTAGGGTGGCCACTGGTCCCCTATGCAACTTTTCAAGAAACACTTATGAAAAATACAAGTTGCAGGGCCTGCATTGGCACCAGTGCAGGCCCTGCAACATGTATTTTTCATAAGTGTTCCTTGAAAAGTTGCATAGGTGGCCACCCTACATGCTGCACCCAGGAGCCTGCATACATTTTGCCAGTAAAGAGCATCTTTAAATCTAGGAAGTATCAGAAACTTCATGTCTCCTATGCCCTACTTCTCTGCCGTTTGGCCAAGCGACGTGCAGACGAGATACAATCTACGGGGATGTTTCAGTGTTGCCAGCTGTGACCATCGCAAACTTTGCAACACTGCATGCACTTCTTACGGCTCTAGTTTTCAGCAGCAGGTGAGAACAGGACTATCTTAGTTTGAGCGGTTTCGTTTTTTCGTTCCCTTTCTCTGCTGCGCCCTTTTTAAAAAAAACCAACAGCAGCAGCATGAACATTGAAATCTAAAAACCAGAAAGGTAAATGGTAGTATCAAGAAATTATTTTTTAAATTCACCTCACACTTCAGAAGCATTTCACAAATACTCAAAACCAGTGAGTTGGGCCACAGCAGTAACAGAGCGGCAGCCCCAGTAATGGCTCTGGGGCCTGCTGGCAGGAGGTGCAGGCTTCTTGCTTGTAGGACTGGTCATGTGGACATGTACCCCTCACCATGTCTTCCACTCCTGAAGTGAACTGGGAGGTGAGGCCTGCCAAAAAGCTTGCTTCAGGGCCTGCTTGGGGAGTCTGACTGCACCAGGTAACCCCAATTTTCAACCCCTTCATTCAATTGCTCCTGCTCCAATCTGACTTACTAAAATAACTACATAATTGCCTAATTTTCTCCCCAAAATGTCCTTGGAGAAGAACTTCAATGCTGCATTGCCCTCTGCTGGGCTTGGTTCAGGTAAACAGAGCACGCAATGTGAACTTTGCCTGGCTTGTTTTCTGGTGAGTCCATTTGTGCTTTTTAGCAAAATCCTAGAGCCCTGTCCCAGAGTACACGGTAGGGCCTCTGTCCTGCAAAGCACTTATCATTAAGTGAATGATTAGTTCCCTTAGCATAACAATTTTCTGAACGAAGGTGAATTTGTTTAAATCATCTTCTGTGCTGTTTGGGCGTACTATCTCAAGTCTCTTTCGTTAAGTGTAAAACGGTAGCGTTATACTGATTGCATCAGAATTGTACAACACTGAACGGTCCAATTAACGAGAGTCTAATGAAAGCCAATTAGCACTAGTCTAAAAAGGTTGAGGGTCTAACATAAGTTTCCTGATTGTATAACCAAGAGCAAGCTACCTTGGCTCCTCTCAAGCATCCGTCTGTGCCTCAGCTGGCCCAGTTGAAAGGGAAAAAATGGAAATAGGTTTTCCTACCTCACTGATGCTGTGTAGACACATTCTTTACAGGTACTAGAGGGAACTGCACTATAGAAAACCCTATAAATAAAGGGTTCCCTAGCCTATAAAGAAATGGCATTGGTCATGTCACAGGAATCAGCTGTGTCGTACAATAGTTATAGCCTGTGCATGTAGTTTAGAAAAAGGGGAAATACTGAAAAAGAGGGCTAAGACATTAATCTTGCTACACAGGCCTCTTGCAGAGCCCTGGGAATCTTACCCCGGAGCTAAAGCCTTGCTTGTGCATACGTAAAAGTGTCATGTGGTGTTGGCTGACCACAGCTAACGCTCCTAGAGGAAACAGTCCTTCCGTCACAGGCCGTGGAAAATGGCTAAGCCAGAGCCAAAATAGCATTATACCAAACTAGTCTTCTGGTTTTCACCACTCAAAAGCAGAACTAGACTGCAGACTTTGGGCTTTTAAGGAGGGCAGGGGTTGTTGAAGTCCACATTCACTAGGAGATTAAAGTGCAGCAGGCGCCAGCTTTATTATTAGTATTATAAGCTTTTATATAGCGCCTGCGATGTACCTGGCACTTTACAGAGAATACGATAGACACGGTCCCTGCCCAAGAGCTTACAATCTAAGGCAGAGAAAGTTTTGCTTCAACATGCCAAACCAGCATGACCTGATAATGATCCTGCTTTGAACCGGTGTAGGGTTTGTGTGGGTACTATTACGTTTAAGGTTTAAATATTTATGTGCAACTGTTCACCGCCTGAATACTGATATGCAATAACTCCATAGAACACATTTCATGCATTACTGACATTCCCTGGCCTTTAGTTTGGAGAGACAATTCCAGAGTTCATATGCGCTGGCTAACCAAACTACACTGAGCATGCATCATGTCTCAACTCTGAAGAATGCCTTTGTGCCAACTGCAGAGAACAGTGAAGTGTCTATTTGCATTTAGTCCCAAACATCTGTGTGTTGTAGGGCTGAAATTAAGTCTTTGGAAAATTTCAGAATTCGGCAACTATTACAGTATTTGGTTCGAAAAGTCTGAATTTCAAAGTTCTGAGGACCAAGGCCATTATTCAGAAAACTTCAGAAAGCGCTACATTCATGGGGGGGCTGTGGACAGTTGAACTTCCCCGCTGGACATGAAACTTAGTGCCATATTTGGTAGGAGGAGGGTGTCCTGTCCATAGGGCCAATGCTTGGGGGGTTACCTTTACCATGCCATGCAGTTTAAAAATAATTGGGTGCCACATTGCTTCTAGTTCTGTCTGTTGCTTGGTTGGCACTTGGCACCATGAGGCAAGAGGTATCTCTCTGCCTGGCTCCACGTCCCCTTGCCTGGTCTGTTCAAATTACCAGTGCCACAGTACCAATGCCATGCCAAGAGAGTGCCCCTGGGCAGGAGCGGTAGGGAATAGCTGGTTTCTTAATTTTGTGACTGCTGCAGGCTGGGTTTCTCCATGCAGTTGCAGACTGTTTTGCAGGGTTGCTATATTCTTCTTGAGTTAATGTCCCTTGCTTGCCTACATTTTTGTGCACTGCTTGGTTGGCATAATGATTAAAGTGGGTGCACTCACTGCTGATGGTGGGCTGTGCTGTGGGTATACTACGGTTGTTTTGGGGGATTTCTTTAAGCAGTTGCACTTTTGTGGGGTTGTTTTCTGGAGCAACCGCCCCACACTTGCTCGCCTGCTTTTCTTGGCTGTGGGTTCAAGAACTTTGCAACAACTGTACAAAGTTTCCAAAGTTTTCCGGGGTCCGGAATTCCAAAAACTTTGGAAATAGTACTGAAAGGCTGCCGAGTACTCAGGCCGATTATTTAGAACTTCAGTATTCGGCCCAAGTACTCAAAGTACTATTCAGTACAGCCCTAGTGTTGTGTAGAACAATAAAGGGTTGAGATGTGTTTTATATACTACAAACTGATCTAGACACCCAGGCCAGACTTTAGCCGGCAATGACTTTTGCTCACTCACGGATGCCCTAATCTGAACTTGGGACTTTTTAGAACTGCATTGACCCTCCATTTTGATAAAACTTAAAGATGATGATTGAGGAGGCAACCTTAAATGGAGAAAAGCCAACTGCCAGCCTGTTACATAAGGAGGTCAGATTAGGTCACCTATGTGGGACCTTCCAATCTTCGTCTATAACTACAATAATGTTCATGTCACTACTGCATCTGACCCTGCTGCAACAAAGACAGTTGTGCCCACAAAACAAGCATGAGGTCAACCAGGGTTTAACATCTGTACCAGCTATGCTGCTGGCTGGACTTATGCCAGTGCATTCTGGGAAAATCTGTCCAGCTTCCCCCACAGTGCTTTTTAAATGGAACAAAGTGGCTGAATGTACACAGCAATGCTACCAGCCCACAGGCTCGCACGCAATAAGCTGAGACAGAGTAGGATATCAGGAGGCCCAGCCAAAGTGATTAAATAGACACTTTTCTGTCTAGAACTCACAAAGTGCCTCAGACCACCTGCAGGTACACAGACCTGCAGGCATCCTTGGTTGTTGTCAAACAGTCGGTTTCCATAGTTCTTGAGCAAGTATTAATCACGCTGGGTGTGCAACAAATTGTGCTGAAAACCAACTGGATCACAAAAGTGAGTCCAAACTATACTCTATGCAGAATCTTAACCCGGCTGAGTTTGTTACGTTCCTTCCCAGGTGGTAGCCTTTTCCCTGGAGTAGCTGCCCTCCCCAAGCAAGCTTCTAACCAAGCTTGATCAGGGCATGTCCCTTTTGTTTGGTGCAAACCTTTTCCTGCTGTTAGTGTTTGTGTTGCTTCCTATAATACTCCCTAATGAGTATTTTAAATGTAATTATATTAAATGACCCACAACCGCAATTTTATATATGCCACAGCTGACTCATTTCCTAGCTTTAAGCTGAAAGCAATCGGACTCTGTAGGCTTCGGCACAAGCCTTGCATACCAGCAACATCAACTGCAGGATAAGCACGATCAATTATAATTAATGTTTTTAATTGAGACTATCCTATTGCATAATAGTCTCTCCTAATTAAAGAGCTTATTACTCCACAATATCCCAGAATCAGATCATTCTCCCCCTTTAAAGACAAATCCACAATCAACATTAGTGGACTGAACAAAAATGCAACTAGTACCATAGCCTGACTTTATATGAAGCTTCTGCAAAACTTCTGTGGTAGAAGATCAGAGTTGCATCTGTCTAAAGTGTTCAACCCACTCCCAGGTTTCTTGCATACCTTGACAAGTCTTTTAACGTATTTATACACACAGCACTGTAGTGACGTATAGCCAGCTGTGTCTTCATATAATCTGTTGACATCAGCCAAATAAGTCATCATTAAATCAAGTTCCATAACTTGCAGGACCAAGAAGGTATCGTTGAAAAAAAAAAATTACACTGCCTCATCAGAAGACTTAACCATTTGTCTCTTTAGAACAAAAATAGGGTCTTCGTAAAAACTGGCAATAAAGAGATACTATCTTGATTCAACTTTTACCTTTCCCACCTGCTGAACTTTAGTGTAAGAACTGAAGTACAATTCGTTTTTAGCCTTCACCAGTTAAACCCATGTCTGTATCATGAAAAAACTGAATGCAATGGGTTACTCTTTGCATTACTTGATTTAGTAATTTACTAGTATTTTATTACTGTAATTCTCCCACAGATACTGTAATAGGAGATTAGACAGTCTTTTGCTCTTTTTTAGGGCTGGTTCAAGTTTATTTATTTATCCACCATTTCAAAACAGCAGGCAGACTTTTGATTGAAATTCCACTGTTTCGATTTTTAATGTAGTAATATGTCCACTCATTTCTGTTTGTTCTGTTTGCGTAATTCTCAATCATGTAATTGTGTCCATTTGCAGACAAACCTGGATGAAAAAAGACAAGCGCAATGGTGTGATCAGAATCGGAAAACCGAAAAGTGAGACCAAGATCAGAAAAAATCAGTTTCTATCAGAGTGGCTGATTTCTGTTGAAACTGAATTCTACCTGGAATTTGATTCATCTTTATTTTCTTTGGTCAATAGCCCCCTATTCCAACCCTTCCAGCTCTGTGCCAGAAGAATGCCTATGCTTTTGTCCATTTGAATATACTTACACCAGAGTCCTGGCTTGTTGTAAAGAACTTGAACTTAAGTGGATAAGGTTCTCAGCCGTTGGCGTCAATGGGAGTTTTGCCATTGATTTTAGTGGATTTAGGATTGCCGTCAAAGTAGTCGATACCATTTTGCTGGAGAAACTTCTGTTGGTGACCATGTGCAAGCCTGAACTCCAGAAGTTCTAAAATTTGCCAACAGAAGTTGTTTTAATAAAAGATCTCTCATATGCTCGGCCCTTAATACAGCAGCCACACTCCAAACACCATTGCTGAACATGACCAGTTGTCGTAATTAGCACAATGTAAAAGTAATTCACCTGAAAGTTTAGACAAAAACTAAAGTGTCAACTAAAGGTGAAACCATGCCAGAACTAACAGCTGCGAAGCACAGAATTAGCAAACATGATTGTGTGCAATAGTTCAGTTACAGGAAAGTTTTGTTGGCTCATCTAGGCTACACTATAAAAGAGAGGAACAAATTACTTCCATATCTGTATTCAGAGTACTCATCATGCTTTATAGACACCGCTTGAGTTGAGCAAGTCACGTAATGTATGCCAGATGCCTGCTTTGAAATGGAAGCAATGCTCCTTGCATACCTGAGATGCTAGAGGATGTTAGCACAGTTCAATGAGTCTTCTTCAGGTGGTGTTTTTAAACAACACAACTCCATGCACGCCCCCCCATCCCCAGCCATGTGGAAAGCCATTCATTTGAAGTTGGTGCATGGAGACGTGTGCTTCAGTGATCCACAAACCGGCCACCAGTCCGCACATGGCGCACGCCTGAAAAATCCCGAGTGCCCTGTGCAGAGACTCAGGCCGGTGTGTGGACGGGGCACCCACGTAAGGAGCTGCCTGTGTGAAGCGCTGCCCCCACACAGGAAGTGTGTGGATACCCCACACCCACCAATCACGCCCCCCCTCTCCCGTCTTGTGTAAAAACACCCAGCCTAAGTGGTCTGGGGACTGCAGTCAATGCCATATGGTAAAGGGTTAAGAATTATTAGTGGAGCACAAACCATGCAAAAGAAACATTTCATCTCTTTATCCAATATAATTAAAGTATCCTTGTACCCAGTTTGACTAGCTATGGGTTTCATTTGTTTTATGGAACTTCTGAAGATTGATGTTTCCAGAATCAAGTAGCTGATGGACTACATAAAAATCTAGTCCATCTCCCTCCCAAACTGAAAAGTTCTTGCA
Organism: Sphenodon punctatus; assembly: GCA_003113815.1. Classification (NCBI taxonomy): domain Eukaryota; kingdom Metazoa; phylum Chordata; class Lepidosauria; order Sphenodontia; family Sphenodontidae; genus Sphenodon; species Sphenodon punctatus. Next base: position 4,426,662 of record QEPC01004922.1, read on the forward strand.
ATTCATTTTCTGTCCCAATCAGAGTTGCACATTGTGATGCAAATGAGTTTTGTAAATTGTGACCTAGTTCCCATGTTAGACACACAGTTCTGACCAACGGGAGGAACTACGCTCCAAAGAATGTAAACAGCAGGGGCAAGCAAGGAAAATTAACATTGTTCCTAATTTGAAATGGATTTCATCATTTGCAGGTGCCTGAATGCAAGTCATTGTGGCCCTGGGTCAGCGGTGCACATGCTTGGTTACTGAAAGAGTTTCAATTATGGAAGTACATATTGGGGGGGATAATCGGGATGTGCTGACTAATTGAAATGTTTGATGGCTGAAAGCTAAAGACAGAACACCAGAATATGAAATGTACAGTAAGAAATTAATGCAGCGATGAGCAACCAAGAGCAATTCTCTACAGCTGAATGATTGTGTAAATTCACAAAACAGAAAGCCACATTTTTTTATAGAAAAAGGAATTCAAGTAGGCTCTCCCTATCCTATTTGAAAGGTAATTTCCCTGATAACACAAGAGAGATTAGCTGACGGACAAAGAATCATGTGTGTCTGATTTCTATTTTTCCAGTGTAACGTAACAGGACTTGGGAAAACAATGGACTTCAAAAAATTTGTTATGCTCCCTCAAGTGTCCTAGCCAGGACAGGATTTCCTAGGAGCAACTATTTGCTCATTATAATCAATCATACAAATCCCTGCAACTCGCCTTAGCACTATGAAATCTGGGCTATTAAGAGACCGTGCTCACAACCTTGTTGGTGTCCAAGAGAGTCTACACAGTCTATTTATCAATGTACTTGGAGGGGTTTTGCCTTGTGGGCCCATCAACACCACATACAGTTTTTACAGGAGGAGCTGGACAAGGGGCCGAGACCTAATACACGTTCTAGGCAGGTTGCAGCCCTCAATAGTATTTTGGCGTAATAAGGGACCGTAAACTGTTAGCTCACCCTCATGTTAAAAGGTTCTTGCGAGCTGCTCTTCAGCTGTCCCCGCCTGTAATTCATAGACTTCCCTCCTAGACCTAAAATATGGTGCTGAAGTCCCTCACCAACCCTGCCTTTGAACCTTTGCCGGAGGAGGTCTCTACTTATCTTTTGTCTAGTAAATTGGCTTTTTTTATTGCAATTACTTCAGCCCAGAGGGTTTCTGAATTAGGGGCCTTGGCCGTAGATCCTCTTCTGTCCATTTTCAAAGAAGAGTCTGTCGTGCTGCACTTGGATCCTTCTTTTTTCTACCTAAGATTAATTCTTATTTTCATAGGGAACAGGAAGTTATTCTTCCATCCTTTTGCCCACAATCTACTCATCCTTTAGAGAAATGTTGCCACACTCTGGATGTGAGGCAGGCCCTCAAGAGGACCGAGACCTTCGGTAGGTCTTTGGCTCTCTTTATATGCTATGACCGCCGCAGGAGGGGTTTGAAGGCATCTAAGGCCATAATCGCTAAGTGGGTATCTTCCTGCATTCAGGAAGCCTACAGAGCAGCTGACTTGCCCCCCCTAGGGAATGGTCACATTCTACTAGGGGCACAGCTGCAACAGGCCCATGCTCCTTATGGCGAGAGCTGCAGGGCAGCCCTGCGGAAGTATGTTCCTACATTCATCAAACACGATACGGTTGATATATTCGATTCAGCAGGAGGATTCTTCAGGGGGTCCTTGGCTAGTGACCAGGATAGCCCCTCTCTCTTTCTACTTTTCCTCTGAGATGCAGGGAATTTTCCTTCAGTTTTTATAGCCCTCCCATTTTTTTATTGGGGAAATACTGCTCTGTGACTCCCCAAGGTGGAGAATGCCCAGCCTGAAAGAAGGCTTAGAAAAGACAAATTGGGTTACTTGGTGAATTGTCTTTCAATGTATTCTGAAGGCTGGGCATTCGGCCCAGCCGTTGTCTCTTTGTGTTTTCCTTTGGAGACATTTTTTCTATAGTTCTTTATGGGAAATAATTTTGAAAAGGGGACAGAACCCTGGTGACAGTGAAAAGCCTCCCCAACTAAAGGGAAACTGACAAAACTGAAAAAGCAGCAAAAAAGATTTATTTATTTATTTATAAATATTTATTAGCCACCCCCTCATGCCAGCAGCATCTCGGGGCAGCGTACAACAGATAAAACAATCACGTTTTACAAATTATCAAAAATTAGCTCCCAGCCACCACTTTTTAATGTATCTTTTAAAAACCAAAACAACCCCATCTACCCTCCCCTTCCACCCTCCCCTCCGACAGCCTGGGCAAACAGCCAGGTCTTGCAGGCTCAGCCAAATGCCAGTAGACCCGGACCAGGCAGGCTTCCTCTGGGAGGGAATTCTAAAGCCACGGCCCGGCCACCGAGAACGCCCTTTCCATTGTGGCCCCCCCGCTTAACACGGGGGACCTCCAGGAAGGCACCCCCGGCAGACCGAAGGAATTGCTCTGAGGCGCGGAGGGCGAGGTGGTCCCCGAGGTATGAGGGGCCCAGACCATATAGGGCTTTATAGATCAAAACTAACACCTTGAATCTGGCTCGGTACGCTATAGGCAGCCAGTGCAGAGCACGGACCACAGGTGTTATGTGCTCCCGCCGCCCCATCAGGAGACGGGCCGCCGCATTCTGCACTAGCTGCAGCCTCTGGCCCAGAAACAGGGGAAGCCCCACGTAGAGCGCATTGCAGTAGTCTAGCCTCGAGGTGATAAAGGCATGAATGAGTGTGGCCAGGTTGGGCCCGGAAATGTATGACTAGAACCTTTTTACCAGATATAGCTGGCGAAAAGCGGCTTTAGCCACCACCTTCACCTGCCAGTCCAGACGGAGGTCCGAATCCAATGCCACCCCCAGACTCCAAGCCTGCTGGGCTACAGGTGGGCGGACCCCTCCTACCAGAGGAGCCAGCACCTGCCTTGCCCTTCCCATCACCATTACCTCTGTCTTATCGGGATTGAACTTTAGCCTGCTCTGCCGCATCTAATGTGCCACGGCCTCCAAACATTGGGAAAGTAACGAGACAGCAGGACCTGGGTCAGTTGAAAATGACAGGTACAACTGAGTATCATCAGCATATTGGTGGCATCGCACCCCAAGCCCTCTCACGATCTCCCCCAGGGGCTGCATATACACATTAAATAATAGTGGAGACAGAATCAAACCCTGCGGATCGCCGCAGGTCAAGACCTGGGGGCTAGATGTTTCAGCCCCCAACACCACTCACTGGCTTCTCCCCAAGATGAACCACCCCAGGACAGTCCCATCCAGACCCCCCAGGTCTTGCAGCCATCTCAACAGCAGCCCATTGTCCACGGTATCAAAAGTGGCCAAGAGATCTAGCAGGATCAGAAATGTTGAACATCCTGCATCCATCTTCCGGCGGAGATCATCCACCAAGGCCACCAGCGCCGTCTCAGTACCATAGCCGGGGCGGAACCCAGACTGAAACGGGTCAAGGAAACTGATACTATCCAGCTGCGCCTGGAGCTGCAGTGCCACTGCCCGTTCAATAACCTTCCCTAAAAAGGGAAGATTAGAGATGGGGCGGAAGCTGGCAAGTGCGTCCACATCCAAAGATGGCTTCTTCAACAGAGCGCGCACCACAGCCTCCTTGAGACCGGGTGACAGCCTCCCCTGCTGGAGGGACGCGTTGACCACCCTTGCCAGCACCGTCCCCAACGTCTCCCTGGAGACTTTCACCAACCAGGATGAGCACGGATCTAATTCGCAACTAGTGGCCCTGACTGACCCCAGGACATCCACCGCATCGGCCAGCGTCACTTCCTGAAACTCCTCCCAGAAAGATCGACCAGACGGTGCTTCCATAACCTCGTGCTCCTCGCCTACTGCTTCCAAACCAGTGTCAAAGTTACTCTGGATCTGAGCGATCTTGTCCGCAAAGTAGATGGCAAACTCCTCACAGCGGGCCTGGGACAAGTCCCCGTCCAGGCGGAGGGAGGCTGGACTGACCAACCCCCGGAACAGCTCCGCTGGATGCGACTTTGCAGACGCTATGAGGGCAGCAAAGAACTCTTTCTTTGCTGTCCTCACAGCCTCAACATAGGACCGCAAATGGGTCCTATGGAAAAGTTGGTCAGATTCAGAGTGAGTCTGACGTCCGCGTCGCTCTAGTCTCCTGCCTACCTGCTTCATACACCGCATATACATTAAAATCTATAGCTATCCTTCATACAAGATGGGAAGGATAGGTATAGATTTTAATTACCAACGGTACAAGAAATACAAAAGTGATCTGTATAAACACATACACTCAGTAGAAATGTATATCTAAAAATGTCAACCTATTGCATATACTAACTAAACACATACAATCATATTGTCATAAGACAACCCCATTGTCATAAAACAATCCCAGATGCGTTTTGGGGACCTAGCCCCTTTCTCAATGGGATAAAGTTTTTGGGAGGCTCAAAAAGCTATATTAAAAAAGTAAAAGACTAATGCTTAGGAGAAAAAGAAAAAATATAATATATTTTGGAATTATTCCTTCTGAGGGAAATGTAATTAATGTATATGTGATATTTTAACTCAGTTCAACAAACCCAATGGGTCCTTGTAATTCAGTGTGGGGTTTCCAAAAAGAACTAATCTGTAAAAAAACGATTGCAACAAACCACAATGAATTGCAATATATCATGAGAGGGGTTTTCTTTTACATAAAAAACCAATGTTTTTGTGTATATATATTACATAGTGTCAGATGATCATTATTCAGGCTTTCCAAATCCAATAGTGAATGCTATCAAGGTCACTTTAGCATCAATTCGTACTGTATAAAGATAAATGTTACAAGTTAGAAGCAAATCTTCCCCAAAACAAATATACCCCTTCCTATCAAAATCTAAGAGACAATTTATCACGGTTAAACATCCCCCATTTACTACACAACCTCAAAACGTCTTAATCTCAATGCAGCAACGTCACTCTCAACAGAGAGCAACACTTGCAAAAGTTATTATAAACATACTGCATCCCATGGAAAACACACCACCACCTCTTGAGTTTGACCATATTGCTTCTAAATGCCAATGCAGTAATTCACAGCTCTCTACAGATGGCACCATTTACAAGTCTTTTATAATGAGCATCAGCCTTGAAAATATCTTCACCTGCAGATGCACTCATCCATACTTCTTACAATTGATTGGAGTTCATTCTCAATGAATCCATCTCAGATGGTGCAATCTTCTAAGAGAAGTTTCTACTCAACCCACACCTCCATCAGCTGGATATCAGGGAGGTGAATAGCTTTATATAAATTCCCAAACGTCTAAAATAAACTATATCATATGAAAAGCCCAAGTTTTCCCAAGGCAAAAAACAATGAAATATAAACCAACAAATTAATTTTGTTGGGGTACTAATGTCAATAAACAGAACAAATAAAAATATATACCATTCTTATTCTGGCAATCAAGCACCAGAAGGACCTTAAAGCAATGACTCATTAGAAACTCCCTGATTTCTCTCAGAGAACTCAAAGTGTTTATGCACATATTATACTCTGTCACCTAAGGGTAAAAAGAAACACAAACCAACAATGAGAAAAACATGTATTAAAGAAAAATAGACCAATTATTGTCTCCATTTAGACCACTGGGTGTTAATGGGTTCAGATTATGTATCCAGAAGACCTCTCTCCTAAGAAGCTGATTGAGATTCCTCTGTTTGCAAGACAAGACCGTCACCCTCAATGCATAAATATCTTAGGTCTTCCAATTTATGTTGCTCTTGAATAAAATGGGAGACCAAGGTTCTTTAATAACTTTTCCTGATGTTACTGCAATGCTCACTAATTCTTGTTTTTACAGGTCTAGCTGTAAAGCCACATAAATAAGGTTACAAGGGCACAGAATCTGATATATCACATGTGTTGTTGAATAAGTTAGAGAAAGGTCTAAGTGGGTATTTTCTCCCAGTGGACAAAGCCTTTTGTAGGGTTACGATACCTACACAAGGCACATCTACCACATTTAAAATGCCCCACAGAAGGCATCAATTGTGTAGAGACCATTGTTATGTTCTCAGAATATTTAATATCAGTATGAACCAAAATGTCCTTAATTTATTTTGTCTTTTTATAAGCAAACATAGTTTGTATACCTACATCCAGGTATATTCTCTACTAAATACCAGTGTTTGCAAATAGCCCTTTTTATGGCTGCTGATCCAGGACAAAAAGTAATAGGAGAGATCATTCTCTCTCATAACTTCTGCTTTTCTTTTGGAATAAGGAGGGATTCCCTTGATAAATTAAAGACATTTTTCTTCCATATTTTTTTTTAAGGGTACCCTCTCTCCTTTTAAATTTCCTTCAAGATATTTGCCTGATCCATGAAAATTGTCAGGCTACTACAATTACGACTGAGTCTTAGTAATTGGCCAAAAGGGAGATTTTCTTTCAAATGCTTGGGGTGAGGCAACTAAAATGAAGCAGTGAATTAACACCAGTTTCTTTCCTATACGTAGCAGTAGAACTGTTCCCTGGACTATAGTCAATGACGATATCTTAAAAAATGAATCACTTTTGAATCATACTGTAAGTCAAACTTCAAATTAGGACAACAGGAATTCAAATAATCATGGAACTTTTATTAGTTCCTCTGTAGTGCCTGTCCAGAAAAATATAAGGTCATCAATATAGCGTTTATTAAAAAAATGTTAATTAAATCTATTCCTTAATACGTCCTACATAAAAGTCCTCTCAAAGAGATCCATATCGAGATTAGTCAATTGCGGGGCTACTGTACAGTCCATTGACACATTTATCTGCAGAAAAAGTTGATTGTTGAACTCAAACCTTTTTGTCAATACCAATTCAGCAATCTGGACCAAGAAAACCAACAGATAGAAAGAAGGTTTACAGGATGAATCTCTACATTTGAAAGTGTCTTCAATAACGACCAAAGCTTCTTCCTGAGGAATATTGGTGTACAAGGAGGTTTATATCCATAGTCACCAGGAGCAATTCATCATTCACAGATTCTAGATCCAAATTATCTAAGATGTTAAGAAAATCTTGTGAATCTCTAATATATTATTTTAATGATGGAACAAAAAGTCTCAAAAAGGAATCTAAATACTGGGATAATGGTTCTAAAATTGAACCATTCCCAGACACTATAAGTCTACCTGGTTTTTTTTTTTTTAATTATTCTTATGGATCTTGGGAAGCATAAAGAGTGATTTTTGGTTAGAGAGTGATGAGAGAATGCCAAATTCCTGCTGGCCAGTCATTAACCCTTCATAAACCAATATATTGATATTCTGTTTCAAATCTTCTATAAATTGCTTATTTATGATCCTATAATTGATTACCTAACTGTAAAATAGCTTCTGCTAAAGAACAGTCCTTGTCCCAAATAACTGTTGCCCCACCTTTTATCTGTTGGCTTCACAATAATACTTGGATCCTTATTCAGCGATTCCAGTGCCAATCTCTCTGTCCGGTTTACATTCTGCCATACTCATTTGGGAGCAACATCTATTTTCTTTAGTTCAGCATCAAGTAATTCCTCAAACACTTTAATCCTAGGATTATTAAGTAAGTGGAAAAAAAGGTTGATTTAGGACTAAAATTCAACCCTGGAGAGGTCTCATTTGGATCAATGTTATTGGTTTTTAACCCAATTATGCAAATTAATCTTCCTGCAAAACTTGAACATTTCTATTCTATTACGAAAAGCATCATAACGAGGAATAGGAACACGACAGCCCTTTCTCTAAAACGATCTTCTCAGCTTGTGTCAAATTCCTGTTAGATAAATTAACTATTAATGTGTTCGTTTTTGTTTTCTGGGAAAATTGGACAGAGTCGTCATGAAAGTGTTCTTTTGTCCTTGTTCTTCCTGAAAGGCTGGCCTAAAAAAAGATTCCCTATGTGGCCCTGTCTTAGGTCGGACTATCCATCTCCTCATTGTCTGTTCTATTACCACTACCGTCCTCACGCATAGTAAGATCAAAATTTACAGTTTTATTGAATCTAGTCTTTGAACAAAATACGGCCTACACTTGGAGAAGGAATAACTCATAGTCTCTAATAATCTCTGAAGCTTGTCCATAAATTTCTAATCACCCAAAAATGTCTTAACACTTCACTCAACTTCCTCTTTTTTTAGATGTCTCAATAATCGTGACAATGTTTTATGACAATGGGGTTGTCTTATGACAATATGATTGTATGTTTTTAGTTAGTATATGCAAAAGGTTGACATTTTTAGATATACATTTCTATGGATTGTATTTGTTTATACAGATCATTTTTTTATTTCTTGTATCGCTTAAAATTAAAATATATAGCTTTCCTTCCCATCTTTTTTGCTGCTTTTTCAGATGATAAATTCTGACCATTACAGATAAGAGGGGAGTGAAATTAACTTTCCCTAGAATCAGAATTTTCTTTTGGTCGCTCCTGGTCAGTGAGTTAGTGACAGTATGTTTACGTAGATCAATTGATAGGGTAGGATGTTGTTTTTTACTTGATCATTTATAGGTTATTCACACTTATAGCTTTGTTACAATTGGAGATTGAGGTGGGGGGTGTTCTCACACATGCCCAGTTGAACACTTTGCTGCCTTCTCGCTGGACATGATAGGGAACACCCCAAGGTGGAGAATGACCGTCCTTCAGAAGCCATAGAAAGACAATTCACCAACTAAGTGACCCAATTGTCCTTTTTGTTGCACATTGGGTGAACAGTAACAATGCATCCATGATAAAATTACAAAGTAGAATTTTAAGAAGCACAATAGCACCACTTGGTGGAGGAAGTAGGTTCCCACAAGGCAAGTGAACTTGAAGAGAACCATGTCAGGAATTTTTTTCTTCCCTAGGGTACTAAAGACAATGGTGCTTTTTGTAAGAAAGGAACCTGGCAATTACATCTTTAGCATTAAACTGCTATAGGCCTCTGTGATACATGCTACTATCCATCTTGATATATTAGTCTTGGAGGCTGTGTCACCTACCTTGTGTGATTTAAAATGAATAAACAGGGCTGTGGACTTTCTAAATGTTGACGTCCTTTTGATATAAGCTTTGAGGATTTGCCTGACATCTAAATGATGCCAGTTTCTCCTGCTCATACTTAGGATGGGGGCAGAAGGAGGGTAGAGATATTTCTTGCTCCCTATGAAACCTTGTGTTAACTTTGGGAATAAATTCCTCATCTAGTCTGAGCACAACTGAGTCTTCCCTAAAAATAAATATATTGGGGTCAATAGATAGGGCCCAAAGCTTGGAGACCCTCCTAGCAGAAGTAATGCACACCAAAAATGCTAATTTGATGGTCAAAAAAACCAGGGAGATGTCCTGGATAGGCTCGAAGGGGGACTTAAGTAACACCTGAAGGACTATATTGAGGTCCCATGTTGGGAAGCGATGAATCACAGGTGGGGCTCTTAATCAGGCTGCTCTCAGAAACTTCCTCACATGAGATGATAAGGCCAGTCTGTCCTGAAACTGTGAGCTGAGCGTGTTGCCTAAGGCTGCTACCTGGGGAGTCAGCCCTTTTTGTAAGCCAGCCTGCAGGAAACCCAGAATGTCTTTGATGCCTGGAGAACAAGGATCTATTGAGCACTCTGAACACAAGGAGGCAAACGTCTTCCACGTATGCTGGTATATTCTTCTGGTGGATTTGGGTTTGTCCGCTAACAAGGTGGTAATCACGGAGTTTGAATACCCTAGCTGTTTTAAAGAGCGCAGCTCAATCTCCAGGCTGTCAGACTGAATATGTGAGGTTTTGGATGGTGCACGGGTCCCTGAGTTAGCAGATCGTGGTTTACTGGAAGAGTGAGCAGGGGTTTGATCTGTAGATTTACCAGATCTGAGAACCATAGTCTGCGAGGACACCTTGGTGCCACCAAGATTATCTGTGCCCTCTCTCTGCGTATCTTGTTGATGGTTTTTGTGAGGAGGGGCAGAGGAGGTTTAGGGCATCGCATGTAAGCGCTTTTGGGTGGCTGAAACGGGATATGATTCTTGGAAGCTTGCGGTTCTTGTTGGAGGCGAAAAGGTTGGTGTCTGGGAGTCCGAATGTTTGGACGATTAGGTTGAACGCTGTTTGGGATAAGGACCACTCTCCTGAGTCTATCTTTTGCCTGCTCAGCCGGTCGGCGTGCACATTGCAGAGACCCTTTACGTGTAGTGTTTGGATGGAAAGAATGCTTTCTTCTGCCCATTTGATTAGTAGGGATGCTTCCTTGAATAAGGTTTTGGATTTTGATCCACCCTGATCGTTCACATATGCCCTGGCCATGGTGTTGTCGGTGTGGATCAGGATGTGTCCCCCACACAGATGGGGGGAAAAGTGGAGTAGGGCTAATCGTATGGCCCTTAGCTTCAACCAGTTTATGCGTTGGGCTTTTTCTGAGCGTGACCAGATCCCCTGAGCAGATATCCCTCTCAAACGCGCCCCCCCAACCTAAGGGACTGACGTCTGTGACTAGCGTCATCCTTACTGGGTCTGAGAGTGGGGTATCCTGCGTTAGTCTGTGAGGTGTGGTGTGAGCCACCACTGTAGCGTTGGGTGTATTGTGTGCAGTACCACGACAGGGAAGTCTCGTCCCTCGCAAAACTGTTGCTGAAACTGGTGCAGGAAATTCTGCAATGGTCTCAGGTGAAATCTCGCCCATGGAATGAGTTGAATGCAGGATACCATCATCCCCAGAAGGCTTGTCAGAGTTTTGAGGGTGGATTGGAGTCTGGATGTCACCTGTTGGAGGAGCTCTGAGATCTTGTCTCAGAGCTAGGTGAGCTAGTTCCTGCGTGGGCGTCGGGTGACTTTGTTTGGTATTTATGACAAAGCCGTAGTGTGTTAAGAGCGCTGTTGTTCTGTTCAGGTCCTGTATTGCTCGGTCGTACAAGGATCTAATCAGCAGATCGTCTAAGTAGGGATAGACTTTGATTCCTTCCGTCCTGAACTGGGCTATCAACACGATCAATACCTTGGAAAACGTTCGGTATGCAGATGCCAGTCCGAACAGGAAGGCTCGGTATTGCCAATGCTGATGGCTATAAGAGAACTGGAGCCACCTTCTGTGATTCAGGCATATGGGCATGTGTAAGTATGCTTCCCTTAGGTCTACTGATGTCAGCCAGTCCCCTTGAAAGATGGTTCTGCATATTGACCTCTGCATTTCCATTCTGAATGGTGCCACCCGTACCAATTTGTTTAGGGTTTTGAGATCCAGGACGGCTCGCCAGTCTCTGGATTTTTTGGGGACCAGGAAGAGGATCGAGTAAAGGCCCTGGGATAAGGGAACTGGGGCTCTTACCGTGAGTCTCTGTTCTGCTCAGGCTAGGCCAGTCCAGCTCATGGGTGACACTGCGCTTGTCCAGCAGGAGGCAGGAATCAAAGAAACTGACTGCGCATGCGTGGGGTCACCCTCTTGCGCAACTCAGTTGTAGTATAGCCAACGATCTGCAATGCACTCAAGACATGGTTAACGCACTCCGAGAATCCGCTGCACTGTTGGAAGACCCCCCGCTGGCGGGAGGGCCGCTGGACTGGCCTAGCCCTGAGCAGAACAGGGACTCACAGTAAGAGCCCCAGTTCCCTTTTCTGCTCAGGGCTTCGGCTAGTCCAGTTTATGGGATGTACCCAAGCGGTACCACCAGAATAGGGAGGGAGACAGCGGCACTATGGTAGCACAGATTGAAGGACCCGCCTACCGAAGGAGGCATCCGCAGACTGGAACGTGTTCAGTTTGTAGTGCCTGGTGAAGGTATGCAGGGAGACCCAGGTGGCGGCCCTGCACACCTCCTTGTAGGGAGCTCTGGCCGCAAAGGCGGCCGAAGTGGCCACTCCCCGGGTGGAGTGTGGCCAGATTTTTTGTGGGGGAACCTTCCCCTTTCCCTTATAGGCCTTTGTGATGTAAGCCACCACCCACCTGGAGAGATGACTACTTTTGAAGCCTTGGATCCATTCATCCCGTGCCGTATGTTAACGAATAGGGCCAAGGACAAACAGAATGTGGTCGTACGCTTTAAGTAAATGCGCAGGGCCCGTCTGACATCCAGTGAATGCCAGTCCTTTTCCCCGGGGTGAGTGGGGTGCGGGCAGGAGGGGAGGATGATCTCCTGACTTCTGTGGAACAGGGAGTTGACCTTTGGGAGGAAGGCCTGGTTCAACCGGAGCACCACCGAGTCCCGGTTAAACTGGCAGAAACTGTCCTCTATGGAGAGAGCCCCCAGCTCGGACATCTGCCTAGCGGATGTGATGGCTACCAGGAAGGCGACCTTGATGGGCATAAAGAATAGCGAGACCTTCCTGAGAGGTTCGAATGGGTGGGACTGGAGCGCCCCGAGGATGAGGTTGAGGCTCCACGAGGGGAACCTGTGAACCACTGGCGGGGAGATTGCCCTGGCTCCCCTCATGAACCTCCAGATCAGGGGATGCCCTGCTACCTTGATCCCTTTGGCTGGGAGAAACACTGAGTCCAGGGCGGAGACCTGCCTGGAGAGGGTGTTGGGCTTAAGGCCGCAGTCTAGGCCCTCATGTAGGAACTCCAGAATTTGGGGGATCTGGGCCTGTTCAGGGTTGAGGGACCTTTTCTGACACCATGCCCTGACGGCCCTTCACGTGGATTGGTAAATCCAGCGTGTGGAGGGTCTTCTGAATGCTGAGGGTGCTCATCAGAGCCTCTGAGCAGCCCTGTTCCCTTAGCGCTGCGCGTCCAATGTCCATGCAGCTAGTCTCAGGTGGGCCAAATCCTCGAATTGGAATGGGCCCTGTGGCAGGAGGTTCAGGGTTTGTGGGAGGAACAGAGGTGAAGATACTGCTAGCTCCACAATGTCCGAGAACCATAGCCTTCTCGGCCAAAATGGAGCCACTAGGATGAGGAGTGCTCCCTCTGCCCTGGCTTTTGCCAGGGTCCTTCCGATCAGCGGGAATGGGGGGAAGGCGTACAGAAGTGTCGGTGGCCAGGGAGCACTGAGAGCGACCACCCCGTGATCCCTGCACCCTTGGGCCTGTTTTTTGTTGGAAGCCATGTCTGTTTTGGGAAGAGGATCTGCCCCGTTGTTGCCATCTGGGGCAGCCTGTCATCTCTCTGTAAGAGGGGGCCCCTCGTCCGTAAGGATAACTCTACGAGGAGGGTGTTCTAGGGAAGGGACAACAATTGCATTTTGTAGTGCAAACCTGCTGAAGGGAGTGCTTTTTGAACTTGTCTGCCACTTTATCAAGGCCGACTCCAAAGTTTGAATCCCTGGAAGGCACCCGATATTAGTAGGTTTTTAGCATGTGAGTCTGCCTTCCATGCTCTAAGTCAGAGGTGTCTGCGTGCTGCCACATTGGCAGGCATTGCCTTGGCAGCCCAGGCTAAGATGTCAGTTGTTGAGTTGGTTAGGAGGGAGATGCCCAGCAGTAATCTGGAAGACAAAAATTCTAGCTTTCCTGTTAGTGAGGTCAGGGTCTTGGGCCTCCCGCATCCATTTTAGTAGGGCCCTGGAACAGTACGAGAACATAATTGCCATCCTTAGGGCTGTGGCAGAGGCCTCAGTCTCGTCTGAGGCTAGCCTCCATGCCTCTATCACAGAGGTCTTTAGGATATAGGTCCCCTTCAGAAGGGAAGGCAAATTGTCTCACTAGTGAGGATGCTGTGGTGCCCACTTTGGGGACCTTGAACATATCTGCCTTTGATTTGGCCATAGCATACATGGAGTCAGGGAGTGCCCATTCCAGCCAGATCAGACTCTCAAAAGATTTATCTAGGGGCAATCCCCTCTGAGTCAGATTTGGGAAGGTATTCCCTGGCAATCTTCATCAGAGGAGTCTAACAATGGTTCCTCCTTTAATAAGTCTGGGTAGGGGCTCCCTGAACTCCTGGGAGAATACCCTTTAGTTTTACTCTGACTGTTAGGGTTCTGTCCCTCTTCTAAGGATGCCCCTGCCCCCTCCGCTTCAGCTGTCTTGCTGAGAGTTCACTTTATCCCTCCCCATCTTTCTGTTCTCTATGGGGGGGGGGGGGCAGTTCCTCAGAGCCTCTATGGCCCTGGCTAGGTCTATTTGGTCCCTCGGGGGGTGGGGGGGGGGAGAAGGCTCCCTATCACTTTGATTCAGATGAGTCTAGGAGAAGGAGCTTGAGCTTTTTGCCAGGAGCCTTGCTCTTTCCTGCTTTCTGGGACTTGCCCTTACCGGTCCAGCTGCGGGAAGGGGAGCGTTTTCTGCTCCTTTTCGGCTTTCGCTTTCTTCTTGGGCCTGCCCATCTTGTGGAAAGCGTGTTAGTCTTTCTAGGGATAGTAGCATACTATTTAGCACTGACATTTGGTGTGCTGCTGCTTGCGGTTCAGTGTGGACTCACCCGGAGGCTTCCTCCTCCTCGTCTCCCAGTTGTTCACACGGGACTTACCAGTGCATCCTTGTTTTGGGGCGAGCTGCTCTTTGCTGGCGCCATTGTGAGGCGTTTGTGGAGTTTTCTCTGTGTTTTGGGGTTAACGTCCCCTAGTGGGGCTCGCAGCAGGCGCGGACAGACAGATGCGGGGCTGGGGTCTGTGAGGCCGCAGGACTCCATTCCCAAGCTAAGAAGCCATTTATTGGCTTGTGAGTGGTGCCAGGAGGATTTTTGGTGAGGGATTGCTTTTTTGCCCCTTTCCTGCCAAATTTGTTGAGGCTCTGGGCCTGTCTAATGGCTGCGCTGCTCGCTACACTTGTGCCTGGTCAGAGGAAGCAAGAGGGGGTCGGGGGGGGGAGGGGTCCCTTGTCAGATATACCAGAGACAGAAGATTAATGCTGCCTCCTGCTGGCTGACAGACCTTTCTCCATGAGCACTGAATTTGCAGAGAGTGACTGTCCTGGACTCATGGAGGAAAAAATTTCACTAGCCTATTGGATATTAAAGTAGTTTCTCAAGGCAAAACTGGTTTAAAAGACTCACTCAAATTCAGGTTTTTGCGATGTGTGTTCTCTACCACTACAATCCTTTAACTTACTAAAAAGAACTTCACATGAGTTTGGCTGGTGATCGTTCCCCCAGCGTACAAGAATCAATTTAATTCTTGTTTTTCTGTCAATTTAATTTCCACAAATGCTCAGGGGTAAATGGAGGTCACCCAGCTTTCATAACCTCCAGGAACTCAGAAGATGAAAATAGCCATTGAAAATACTAAAAAAGTTCTCTGCAATAACTAAACTATTTCAGCAGCAGTAGCAGCATATATTTAGGAAGTTGTAGTTCTGCCCTTTTCATTAGCAAAGCCTAAGCTTTTATCCAGGCCCGTTTCACATTAGGTTAAACAACAACTAAAGCTGCAACTCTACAATAGCAAAGTAAGAATTTACAATCCTAAGAACCCCCCACCCTCCCCACCAACCAGAGGAGCAGTTATGGACATACCAAAAACCTAAGAAGATGTACCAGCTAAAACGTTGAGGCCAAGATGTGTAGTCTATAAGTGTTTTACAATAACATTTACAACCAATGATAGAGATATGACTGGAAATAGTCAATATACACACAATTAAGTGAAAACATTTATTGAAAAGCACATTAATTCATTTCACACATTGCGTAATTCAAAATTGTGTCTGATATTTGGTAGATTAAAGTGTCTGTTGTGCTAGTTTGGTTCCAGTAAGGAATGAAAGCGGCAGAAAGCAGCAAGCAGGTGCCACCTAGAGTGTATTAATTTATTTTCTAAACTAAGCAACAGGTGATCCAGTTTCAAGGGGATGAATCAAGTAAAGCTGGATGGTACCTTTTGGATTCACATGCTCAAATGCCAAGTAGCAATGGTCACCACCCATGTGCGCTTTGCCTTTGCACGTTTTCCTGACTTTTATTCAGTAGTAGATTTTCCTTTCCAAAATATTCAACTGAGTTAACAGCAGATATCAATAGCAATTCCATCTAATCAATAAGGGGAAAACTATCTCTGAACAATTCCAGCTTCTAGAACGCATCAACTTTGTTTGTACAAGGAAATCCTTGGTCCAGATTAGTTTTGTGCATGACTGCCAACTCTGCGTAAGTAGCTCGTCCACGCTGCTTTTCTGTACCTCTCCGCTTCCTCTAGACGATTTGATGCAGAGAGAATGCCTCGTCCCACAACAATAATATCGGAGCCTTTGTTGCCAATAACTTCTTGTGGACTTAAGTACTTCTGTCCAAGGTTATCCCCTGAAACATATTACATACACTACATCATTTTCTGTTTTAAGTAATGCCATCTGATAAAGGTTCTACATGTGGATGCATTCCATTTTCTTAGCGAGTTTAAACAGGTTTCCTACAACTACATAAAGATGAAGTTTTCTGCATTTCCTGCAAGGTATTTTGTGTAAAGCAAGCTGCTTTCACCGTACGGAACAACAACAAAAAGCCTGTGGTTAGCAAAAACAAGAGGAATTTAAAATGTTTAAGACTTAAACAGCAGTATCTATATGGTGTATACTAAACAACAGCTGACGTAGCCCAAGTATTATGATCAAATTGACAGCTAAACATTCGTGTACGTTTTCTGCATTCACATGAAGAATTTTGCCATGCTGGCCTTTGCCACCACTACCCACTTGCATAAAGCAGCTATTGATACAACAAACGTCTCAGACATGGAAAATGCATTATTAGAAAATAATAACATAATTAGTGCCATACTGGGTCAGACCAATGGTCCATCAAACCCAGCATCCTGTCGCGGTGGCCAATGTTTTATTCAACTTATAAATCAACTTATTCAGCTTAATAAAAATTATCACAAGTATTTTGTAATAAGTAGAATGAAGTACAAAGGTCCATCACGACTGGAATTTCATATCCTCAATTATTATGAGGTGTACTTACATGCTTATGACTAGTGTATGCTGATTTCCTCTACCAGATAAGCTGAAACAAAACTATGAACCCTTCCCCCATAGACTTTGGCTGGTGCCAGCAAACCTGCCCGTTGTACCCAGGTTTGTGTGCGCCTTTCACAAGAGAGACAAGCTACAGCCAGTACAAATTTTCCTGGCATGGATGTAACCCCAGATTAGGTCAACATCATCAAAATGCATCAGAAGACTCCAACCGAATGCCACTACTGCTACACGGCAGGCTTATTGGATGACACAAGCCCATCAAGATTTACAATTGGATCCCAACCCAATTCAGTTGTGAACCACTGCACTAGGAGAGATTAAAAGCTCTTCAACTCCAATCCCTGTTTGGACCTGCTGCCCACAAGCCACTGTGCCTCTACACCTTTACCACAAACAGCCATAGGGGCCAAAACCATCTCCAACACTGGCACAGTAGTGAAGAGTTTTCACTGGCGAAAGCAAATTTCTACACAAGACCCAAGGGTGCTCTCTCTTCTCAATTTCCCCAAAGTTATTTCCCTTGAGAAAAAGTTTGTTATACTAAGGTAAGACACCTTTTGTCCACTGTAAATTATAAGTACAAACAAGCATTTGAAGGATCAAAAGTTGTGGAAGTTATTTCTGAGATAACCCAACGCGAGACCTTTCATGATAAATTCCACACTGGCACAGGTTGTTTGCTTACCTCCAGCTTGCAACTGGACCCCTGGAGTCAAATAAAGAAATTCGGGTTTTTCATTAACTCTAGAGCCAGAGATGAAGCCAAACACAAAATCCGAGTTTTCTTCAGCCATTTTTACCTAAAATACACACTCAAGGTTACACAGTTCACAGACAGAACAAAGCTTGGCCAAAGAACTCCCTCAGACCATGCTATCTGCATACTTGATATTCAATGTTTTGGGGTAACAATCCTTGAAGTATAGACTTCACCCTAAGCCTCGACTAAGGAGCACACAGAACTGACAACTACTTGTAAGTAAGACTACAATTTTGTCACAGAGGTCATGGATTCCCTGATTTTAAGAGAGATGTACAAGTTCCATTAGAGTTTAAGGGAGTGGATCTCCCGCTCCCAATCCAGCTGCCCCAGCACCACCACGGTCCATAAGCTCCATGCTGGATGGGTTGGGAGAGGCAACCCCTTGCAGTGTAGCACCCTGCATGAGTACATGTCCCTGCACTGGGTATGATGTGGGAGAGGTACCCCCTTGTGGCTCCCTGTCATCCAGTTTCCACTGCCGTCTCTCCTGTCCCTGCTGCTGCCGCAGCAAAACTCTGTGCTGGATCAGAGACAGCTAGGACACACCTCTCCTGCAGGTTGAAGAGGATGCCTCTCCCATCCCAGATTCTGATGCCCCTGCTGATGAGCTTTGCAGCTGGATTGGGTGTGGCAGGGATGGGTATGTACATTTTTGTGATTTATTGATCGTTCCCCATGTCCTTTCTGCGATTTTCAATAAAGATATCTGTGCCAAAATTGTAGCCCTACTGATAAAGGGACCCACTGCATTTTCAAACCACGTCCCTGAGTATAGCTGTAACTGATGGCTGTATGACAGAAGACCCAACGCTAGATTAGTATTGTGGGACAAAAGCTACAAACATTTGTTGCTATAACAAGTAGTAAAGAGCAAGAAACTTTAGCAGCAGTCATGGTTCCTCAGAACTAGCCAATAAGGCTCTGGACCAGTCGTAAGCTGCAGGTCACCTCAAATTTTTAAGATCTATAAAGTAATGCTTTGAAAACATTGCAGAATTAGGTATATTTCTACTCGACTTGAAAGTATGGACACTACGACAAAGTGTGTACTGTTAGTCAGACGGAGTTGGAAAAAAGCTCCTACTTACTGCCGCCTTCGTATAGTCACCAGTGGCCAACGACCCTTGGGAGCTCATTTCAGCAACCAGAAGACAGCCTCGTTGTAAAGGAATCCCTACTTCTTTCATCCCTTTTACATCGCCAGAGCCTGGAACTACATGGGCATTAACTATATCTGACCAGGAAGCTATTTTGAATACACCACCTGAAAAGGGAGACACAGGAAGGCAGACATTTTCAGCTGTGTGCCATTTAATTTTTCAAACAGGACTGATTCTAGCAAGTTAGAAGCAGGGCATTAAATTTCAGATCAAACTGCTGCAGCAAAAAAAAAAAAAAAAAAGATATTCAGTTGCCAGGCTTTATCCTGATATTAAACTGTTCTCGCCCCACTACACCCCCTGAACCAGTCACCAACGGCTCCCAGGCGCCTGCAAATTTTGTGCCCTGTTACAAGCATCTTAAACACTCAGACTTTTAAAACAGGTTAACTACTGTTGTTACAAGTATAGTTTGTGGTCCAAAATTAAGCCACACTTTTTCATCAGCAGTTAGGTAGGAGACTAGTAAGGGATGACATAGGCTACCACATCATCCAGTTTGTTTGCAGCAAATGTCAAGAATTTTACTCGTCACTGTTGATCAAGTTGTTTAGCTAACATTAGCAAAAGCAAGCTCTAAGCTATCTGATTTCAGGGAGAGTGTACAACCAAACAATCAGAAAAGCAGATTAGAGTGCTAATCACCTATGCAGTTACCCCCTGAAACATACGGGTGACTACAAACTAAAAATCAAACAATTATTTATAAAATGTAGTTTTAAAATATCGATCTAGGAAGTTATGCAGTCCTTAGTAGTGAGCACCTTCATACTGATGTTTCACAGTATTCCCAATGTCTGCAAACTTGCGATCTTCAAATATCAGGAACTCATGCTGCTCTGCAAGCATTTTCAGCTTCTTCGTTACCTCTTGGGTGAAATCACTCAGGATATCTATATGAGTCTTTAAGATACAAATCAGAGGGCCCAAAGTGGCAGCCAACTGCAAAAGTTCTTTGGCATTCGTAACATCGGCAGAGAGGCACAAGTTCGACTGTTTCTTCTCCATGAGCTTGAGGAGGCGCACTGCAACAGGATGGGTCCCAGGCAGCTCTGCGCGAGCACTAAAGCTCATTTCTTGGCATATTCTTTTCATGGAAGCAGCACCATTTCCCGCTGCAGGTTTACAGACATTTTCCTGAATGAATTTCTTAACTTTTTCCACCATCTCAGATTCAACCTTTTTCTGCTGCTGAAGGATCTCTAGCATCTTGGACAAGGTACATACAGAATGTAAGCGAATTCCATGTTCTTCTAAATTGGCCTTTCCCCCTTGCTCTCTGTCCAAAAACACTATGGCATCAGTGATTTTCAGTCCCTCCTTCTGAAGAACCTCCACAGTTTCCAAAATGCTTGACCCACTTGTGACCACATCCTCAATGATCAAACAGTTTTCTCCTGGGTTAATGGTACCTTCCACGAGCCTCTTTGTACCTGTAAAAGCAAAAGATACACAAGAATCTTATTGCAAAAGAACTGCAATAAGACTATTTCCACTAAAGCTAAATTTAATATGCAAAATAAGAAATCACTACTATGAATGCAGTCTAAACATTATTTTTTTTTGGCTGGCTTTTGTTCGGCACTAGGAATCCACATCCATACCGACCCAGAAGTCACTTCAGCCTTGCTTGAAGCGTGTAGAACATGTACATACATTCAGAAATGTGCAAAATGTATTAATCTGTGAAAGTTTTAGAGATCTTTACAATTTATTGCTTTTATACATTTCAGAACCACACAAAGGCACTTTACACTTATATTAATTTATTTTACCATAATCCTTTGCTTCCTTCCTGCGTATTAGCATTGGTATCTGATTGGTTGAACACATGATTGTAGCCAATGGTAACGCTGTATAAGGAACACCACACACCAAGTCATACTTGATTCCAACCTCTTTTCCAGTTTGAAAGAGAAGAGCGGCAACCTATAACATGTATCACATTTAAAATATTATACAAGGAAACAAGTGTGCCTAAAGTCCAAGACAGACTATTTAGCACATCGCCAGAAACGAGTTCAGCTTCCTCATATCCAGTCCCCAAAAGCCTGCTTAAAGCCTTCTACCAGACACGCCTCAATCCATAACCAGAGCTCCAGGTTCCCTTCACCCAGACCCAACTACTCGGACTCCTACCCCTTTCCCCAGATCTCTCTCAAACCCCTCACCTGCAGCAAAGCCCTTCATTTCTAACCAGGACTCCAAACCTCCCACGCCGTCCCAGATCTGCACACACTCCCAGTTCCAGCCAGGATTCCAGCCTCTCAGCGCCACTCCCGTCTCATCCCCTCCTCTTCTATTCCCTGTCCAGACACCAGCTTTCCTCATCCCCCAGCTCCATGCCACTACCCTGGGCCACTCTTCTTAATCAGGACTCCAGCCCCCTCCCCTACTTCCTTTCCCTAATTCCAGCCTCCATTCCCAGCCAGGCCTCCAGCTTCCCCCAGGCACTCCTGCACACACCCCTTTTGGAGTCCAGCCTCCCTTCCCCTATGCCTGCCCTGCCTCCATTTCCAATCAGATTTCCTGCCTCTCTCAGCAGTATGCCCATTCTCCCCTCCACTTTTATTAAAGGCATCTTAAGACCAACCCCCCCCCCCTTTTTGCAGCTAAGACTCCAGCATCTCAGTAACCCCTCACACCCATCACTCTGTTCCATTCCCAGCCGACTCCAGCCTCTCATACCCCCTTATCGCCTATAACCCCCCCCATTTCTAGCCACGTCTACAGCCCCTCCCCCCCCCCCCCCCC
>QEPC01004922.1:4449695-4465709 GCA_003113815.1 Sphenodon punctatus
GCGCTCTCATTCCCCCAGTCAGCCCTCCCCCGCGCTCTCATTCCCAGTCAGCCCCCGCCCCAATCCAGGTTTCCAGACACACTCGTCCCCTCCAGGCCGGCTGCCCCATCCCCGAGACAGAGCAGGGCGGGTACCTGGTTGAGCAGAGCCGGGTGGGAGACGATGACCCGCAGGTCGATGTAGACTGGGGAGGCGATGCCGCTCTTGAGCACGAAGTCCCCGAAGCGCAGCGCCTGCGCGCGGTATAAGCCCGACACCAGCTCCTCTAACGGCTCCATCCCCTCTTGTCCACACGCGCTAAGTCAACCACCACCACGCGCACGAGCGCCTAGGCGCGGGGCGATGACGCAGCACACAGGGCGCCTAGACGGGAGGGCCCACGGCGGAGTCAGTGGGCGTTGCTGCGCGTGCGCAGTGAGGAAGCGAGAGGGGGGGTGTGCGGTTAGAATGACGCACGCGTTTTGGGATCGCGCGGCGCTGGTGGGGGCGGGGCTCTCGAGGGGGACAGGGTCTCCCTGTGGAGATTATGCCCTGCATAAGGTCTAGGAGGCCCAAGGAGTCTCGCCGCCTGGGCTGCCCCCCCCCGCTTGGGAATCTGGCTCAGTCAAGGAAGGGAGGCTTAAAAACCCAAAATACGTTTAAAATTCCTCCGTGCCCCTAAGCGGCCCCATCCTTTCTCTTCGGCTGACGAAAGACCCCCAGGGGCACCGCGGAGCATGCTGGGAAAGGTGGGTCTTTCAAATAGGGGGGGCTGGAGCATTTGCTTATTTCAGTTTTTATCCGGCCTTTCCCTTCTTCCCAAATGTTCAGGGTGGCTGACAAAAGATACGCACGGATACAAACCTAGAAAAGCAATTTAAAAACCAACCTAAGCCCCAATAAAAACTCTCACCGGCATCTCAAAATATCCCCCACACCCATCTCCAGAAACCCAACCAGCCCCTATTCCCTCCCACCAAATGCTGTCTCAAATCGACATTTATTTTACATCACCTCCGGAAGATGCTTAGGTTCAAGCAAACTGTCACGGGGTTGGGGGTCCACTACCCCACTTTTCTGGGTTAGGTGACTCAGGGTACTTTCAGACATGATGCTAACCACCCTTGGTGGTCATTTATGCATGTTGCAGGGCTGCATGGGGCACCAATACAGTCCTGCAACATGCATAAATAACCACCAAGGGTGGTTAAAGGGTGGTTAGCATCATGTCTGAAAGTACCCCATGTTTCAGGGCTGCATAGGGCACCAATACAGTCCTGCAACATGCATAAATAACCACCAAGGGTGGTTAAAGGGTGGTTAGCATCATGTCTGAAAGTACCCCCAGTTTCCCTCACTTGCAGCCCCACTGAATCAGTTCTCGGTCTTAGCCGATTCAGCCCTGCAAAAGGGACAACAAACACTTTTGTCACCCAAGTTCCGGAGACGTCCCGTTCTCAGACTCGCCCTCTGGGTTCGCAAGTGCTTGAGGGCACAAGAGACTCAGACTGTGTTCCCCAATGTGAGACAACAGAAAGCACTTCTTAGTAAAGAAGAAAGTTTATTAATTACATAAACAAAGATAGTTTGAACACAGAGTGGCAAATAAAACAAAAGTAAATAACGCAATCCGAGTCTGTTTTGAGTAAGTCCCCAGTTAAGATCTTACCCTACAGGCGTCTATTTCTCAGCCCGATGTAGTGGGGCTGGGCTTTTGTCCTTAGCTGGTTAGCCAGCAAAATTTCTTATCCCAACTGAGCCTCAGGGAAAAAGTCTCCTCCCTTTAAATATCTTTTCAAGCTTCTTTGTGTGACTTTCCCGCCTGGACGACTCTGTGTTTCTCCTCACGTAGGTAGGAAGAAATCCATTTGCAACTGAATGGTTTTTTCTGTCTGGCTTCTGCAGAGGTGTTGCCAGGCTTCTCCAAATACACGTTCGGCCTGGGTTTGTCTTCATTGCATTGCATGAAGTGAGTTTCCAGTTCTCAGCTTTTACATTACATACATGTTTAACCTTTACTTTTACATATTTGTTAGACCTGTGGTCTACATGTAGCCCAGTGTCTCTTTGTGACAGCTCCCCCTCTTCCAAAACATGTGAAGGATGCAGAACACAACCTGTATCTGGAACATGTTGAAGTGGTTGGTGTATTGTGTTGGTGGGAGTAAGGCTATGCCACTGTCCCATCTTGTTTCCCTTTGCTTGATTCATGTTCCAGTTATAGATGTGGTTCTTCAAACACTCTGTTAGCATCGTGGAGCTAGCATGTTCACTTGTTTTCAACCCTTGTACGGTGGAGTGATCATCAGGACTCACGCTTTCTGGGTTCACTGTCTTGTAGGGGTATACACTGAGGTGTCTAGTTACCTCCACCCCTTGTTGCATGTGGGGGTTCCCCTTGCACATAACCTTCAAGGTATATCAGTATGGGTGATGGGGTTCTTGGGTTTTTGCACAAGAATGTGGCAAAAGGGTCACAACGCCATGCTAGCATCCTTTGTTCCCCTTTTACAAAATTTGGCCATGTTTCCAAGTTAAATAAATAAAAATAAATGTATTTTATCAAATTTCTACCCCGCCCCTCCTAAAACAGCTCAGGGTGGCTTACAAACAAAAAACAAACAAATAAATATAAAATACATTTTAAAACAATTAAAACATTCAAAAATACTACCCTTAAAACAGGACCGGGCATCACAATAAAACAGTAAATAAGGGTAAGGGGAGATAAAAACCCCACTAACACACACCGCCCCCCAGGCCTGGGCGAACAGCCAGGTTTTACAACTTCGCCGAAATGTCAAAAGGCTTGGGGCCAGGCGAGCTTCCTCTGGGAGGGGGTTCCAAAGGCGCGGCCACCGAGAATGCCCTCTCCATTGTGGCCCCCCGCTTAATGCGGGGGACCTCCAAGAAGGCACCCACGGCAGACCAAAGGAGCCGCTCTGGTAGCTTAGGTAGTTTACTATAGTTTCTTGTTGACCTTATGTCATTTGTGCATGTCATCTTTTCCTTCCCTGATCTACCTGGACTGGCCAGACCGTAGATCGTAAGCCTCAGTAGAAAACACAAAAGAGGGTGTATGCAGTAAGTGTGAAACCTTTTGCATTGCTCAGTAACCCCATCATCTTGTCTGTGTTACTCTGCATTTTAAAAACCTTGTCACCTGGAGAATTGCCGTCATTCCCAGACAGGAAAGAATTGTTTTCTAGTCTTTGCATTTCCCGTGTCTGTAATGCTTATTCCAGGCAGGGGGGGTTCCTTGCTATGGTTGTTTCCAAATCACAGGGCAGAAGGCTCTACAGGCACACGGTGGGGGGGAGCATGCGCTCCCCTCCACACACACCCCATCAGCTTTCTAGTGGCAATAGGATCGGGCCTACAGCATAACAGGAGTCCAGACATCCAGTCCCATGTGGCCGGATCCTTAGCCCAATTCGTGATGTGGAATGACTGATGATGGGGTGTGTGTGTGCTAATTTGAACTGCCGTTCCCACTTACAGTTGCCTTCGCCCTCCCTGGAGCAGGTAGGGGATTGGATCTGCCCTGTCTCAGGTGGCTTTACCCACCGAGTGAGTGAGTGAGATAGGATGACCAACTCAAGGATAGTCTTTTGCAGGGCACAGAATTTGCAATTGAGGAACGCGCTTGAAATGAAACCATTGAAACAAAACCATTGATAACCATATAAAACTGATTTTTTGTCATAAAAATCTGGCCATTTCTAATAACATAAGTTTGTTTTTTTTATTGAAAAATGTTTGCAAAGGGACACAAAGCAAAGCAAGGAGGGACCCTGCAGTGGTGGCTGGTGAAGGGGGTGAGAAGGCAAGGGGGACTGTAAGTGGGTTTATGAGTCCATGTGTAAAGGAATAAATGAGGTGGCGTGCCTCAGTTTACCCAAACGGGATCGAAGGTTGCAATTAACAAGCCAAAGTATATAGGTAAAACTCAGTTTTATTGGATAGACACTTAACATCCGGACATGGCAGCGTTCTCAGTTACAAACCCCAGTAACCCAAGCTATCTTATGTGTCAGAGGTACAGTCCGAGATGCAGGCTGCTTCAGGGGAGAGGGCCCAGCAGATGGCTGGCCCGGGGGTCTCTGGATCTTTTGAGAGTGACGGTAAGGGTCAAAAGCCCACACGGCTCACTGCAATGCTAGTGGCCGCTAGCGCTAATGACAAGGGGCACAGGTCTGAACTTTCCCTTTTATAGCTTCATTTATTGGGGATACATGTTGCAGGGTCCCCTTTGCCAGGTGCAGAGAATAAGCTGGCTATTCATAATGCTATCACTTGGAGCATGGCGGCCGATCTGGCGTATATCACGGAGACACTGAGTCAGGGCTAATTTTGCCTGACCTTGTTCCAGCTGGGTACTCCATGCAGCATCAACTGCAGACAGAGGAATGGGGGAGGTGGGGCAGTGTAGCCATTGTTTTTAGGAATACTTGGTTCATTTGGAGATATCCTGTGCAGACACCATCTGGGATAGATGGCCTTCATCTTGTGGTTGATTTGGCTCCTGGAGACAAATTAGGGCTACTGCTTATATACTGTGCACCTTCCTGTATCCTGCATCTCTACCTGCTCTAGCCGATCTGGTGTCGGAGGTGGTCTTGTGGTCCCCAAGGCTGGTGGTCTTAGGGGACTTCAGCATACACGCTGATACCAGTCTTAAGGGGGTGGAGCAAGAATTCATGGCAACAATGGACCTGTCTCAAGTGGTTTGTGGCCTGACACGAGGGTGGGCATACTCTCGATTTGGAGTTCTGCACAGGCCTTGAGGTGTGGAGGGGATCTGTTAGTAGGGGAGGTGTCATCTGCCCTTTGTCATGGACAGACCATTATCTTCTTCGGGGCCAGTCTTCCGGTGCATGTCTGCCCCCGGCAGGGTATGGAGCCCATTCATCTGGTTCCCCCACGGAGACTTATGAAATTGGAATGGTTCCAGAATGCTCTGGTGATATACCTTCCGACCTTGATGGCCAACCGCTCAATGACCTTGTTGCTTTTTGGAACACCTTGCTAACTGAGGCCATCGACCGGATGACTCCCAGGTGTCTGCTCCCTGCGCATAGACGGCGCAGGGCCTCATGGTTCACAGAAGACCTGCGTCGGCTGAAGCAGGAGGGGAGACGGTTAGAGCAACCTTTAGGGTGGCATCAGAACCCTACTGAAGCTGACCAATTGCGGCATAGAACTGCTTTGAAAGCCTATGCCGGCAGTGAAGAAGGATTTCTTTGCTACCATCATATTGTCCGCAAGGTCTTATCCAGCTGAGCTTTTCTGGGTGGTGAAGGGACTGACCAGTGCAGCCTCTCTCTGCCTGGAACTGGAGTCTTCCAGTGCTTGCTGTGACATGTTTATTGACTATTTTATGGATAAAATCACTCGTATTCACCACTGCTTCAACACTGCACTTGAGGCAGTAGATGTACCTGAGGTTATGGATGCCCAGCTTGTCCAGTTTTGTGAGACTGGTTTCAGTTGGTGTTGTCTGCTGATGTGGTTGAGGTGCTGGGGGCAGTGGCTGGTGGGGGTTGTCAATGCCTCCCTTGGGGAGGACAAGGTCTCAGGATGCCTTAATTTATTTTATTTATTTGTTATATTTTTACCCCACCCCTCTCGCAAGCGACTCAGGGCAGCTAACATTAATAAAAAATAAAACACAATTTCAATATAAAAGTACAACACACATATATATAAAAATAACAATCTAAAACCAATACAACTAGTGACTTGTGCTAAATCCCACCCCCCCTCCGCCAGCCTTAAGGAGGCCGTGGTGCAACCTTTGCTCAAGAAGCCATCTCTTGACATTGACTCCCTGGCCAGTTATCGGCCTGTCTCTAACCTTCCCTTTTTAGGGAAGGTTATTGAACCAGTAGCGGCCCAGCAGCTAGGAGCATCTGATCTGCATCGGTTTCCTTGATCCCTCACAGTCTGGCTTTCATCCGGGTTATGGCACTGAGATTGCGCTTGTGGCCTTGGTCAACGATCTACGCCGTAAGTTGGACTGAGGTTGGTCCACTCCATTGATTCTATGAGATTTGTCAGCGACTTTTGACACTGTTGACCATGAGATGTTGGTGACTCGCCTGTGGGACTCTGCCGGGATGGGTGGAATGGTTCTGCGCTTTCGTGGCCAGAAGAACTCAACAAGTGATACTGGGGGATTGTTCATTGTTTCCCCAGGATCTCACATGTGGAGTTCCGCAGGGTTCCATTCTGTGTCCTCTCTTGTTCAATGTGTACATGTAGCCTTTGGGTGAGATTGTGAGAGGGTTTGAGGTTCGGTGTCGTCGATATGCTGACGACACCCGACTTTACCTCTCCTTTTCATCTGACCCAGGCCCTGCAGTCTCAGTGTTTACTGCAGTTTACTGCAGTCTGGCTACAGTGGGGCATTGGATGAGTTTGAGCCGTATGAAGCTGAATCCTGATAAGACAAGACGGAGGTGATGTTGGTGGGAAGGGGTGAGGGGGTGGAGGCTCCCATCATTGATGGGATGCATCCTTCCTTGGTCCCTCAGGTTCAGAGTCTGGGTGTACTCCTTGATTCACAGCTCTGCCTGGATATTCAGGTGGCAGCTGTGTCAAGGAGTGCATTTTGTATATTACATCTGGTCTACCGTATTCGGCCTTATATTTCCATCCCCGATCTTGCAACTGTCATCCATGCATTCATCACCTCAAGATTGGACTACTGTATCCTGCTCTATGTGGGGCTACCCTTGGTGATAATCTGGAGACTGCAGCTGGTGCAGAATGTGGCGGCCCCCCTCCTGTCAAGGATGGGCCACTGAGAGCACATACCACTGGTACTCTGTTCTCTGCACTGGCTGCCTATAGTCTTCTGAGCCTGATTCATCGTGGTGGTTATTACCTTTGAAGTTTTATACGACTTGGGCTCCATTTACCACTTACCTGCGGGAATGCCTCATCCCGCAGGGGACAAGCTGATGGGGATGAGCCGACGGGAGCATATTACTCCTGTGCACTGCACTGGCTGCCTATAGCGTACCGAGCCAGATTCAAGGTGTTGGTTTTGGCCTATAAATCCCTACACGGTCTTGGCCCCTCGTACCTCAGGGTCCGCCTCACCTTCTGCACCCTGGAGCGACCCCTTCGGTCTGCTGGGGGCACCTTCTTGGAGGTCCCCCCGTGTAAAGTGGGGGGCCACAAGGGACAGGGCATTCTCGGTGGCCGGGCTGCAACTATGGAACTCCGTCCCGGAGAAAGCCCATCTGGCCCCACGTCTGATGGCCTTCTGCCGGGGCTGTAAAACCTGGCTGTTCTCCCAGGCCTTTGGAGGTTGGGATAAAAGTTTGGGTGGTGGTTGTTTTTAGGTGGTTATTTAGATGTTGTAATTTTTGTGTTTTATTGTTATTTTAATCATTGTTATTTTTTATCTTGTAAGCTGCCCCGAGATGCCATGGGCATGAGGGGGCGGCTAAGAAATATAACTAAATAATTATAGGGGCTAGGGGGCTGCTAAGGCTTCCAGGATAAGGAGACTTCCCCAGCCTCCTACCTAAGACTGCAGGTGGTGAATCTTCTGTAGCTTCAGCACTTTTCATTATGTCTTTTGTGATCATGCCGTATCACTCCAGTTCTCTGCATGCCTGGTTGACTAACTCTTACAGATAGCAGTTTAACCCAGATCCTGGAGATGATGTTTGAAAACCGCCAGGTGGTGGTAACCCTAGGCATAACGGTCGCCAGACATTTATTTAGGCTGCAATCCACAGGCCACTTACTTCAGAGCTACTCTGAAGTGGTTTGTGGATTGCAGCTTTATCTAAATTTGTGTTCTGCCCTATAATGAAAGCTTGGGGCAGGTAACAGCATATAAAAACATATCAGCATATAACACATTCAAATCCCCTAGCCACCGCCCTGACAAATGCCTGGCCAAATAAGACATCTGTACAACATCCCTGGGAAATATTCAGGCTTTGGTGCTACTGGAAGATGTTGAAGATCAGGCCATTTCAAATGGACCGCAGCACCCTGCAGTGCGTGGGGGGATGGGTAGGCGCCTTGGTGGTTGTGCGGTGAGGGGTATTCCCATGGACGCACACCCACCTCCATGCAACGGAGCATTGGAGAAGACCATTGCTCTGGGCGTGGGAGGTTGGGGGGATGCACCCCCAACCACCGGCCGTGGCGTTCCCACAGACGCCCGCCCACCTGCTGCGGTGATTGCACGGACCCCCCCTGCCCCCACATGTAGGCAAGGGGCATCCATGCAAAAAGGGCCTTTATCGCAGAAAAGCCGAGTTTTTTTGTCAAGTTCACTAGCTGGGCTTTAGGAAAAACACCTACATTGATGCATGTTAGACAAACAAACCATTTGCTGTTGGCAATATTAGAGCAAACCTACAGCCAGGCACCCTTGCTGTAAAAGGTGCAAGTTATTTACGTTGTGGAATGCTAAGGCTGCTAGAAAGTCTAGGACACAACCACTGCTTTCAGCGTTTTTCAAGTAGGACTGACTCAGTTTTCTCTCAACAATGGTCTTTAAAATAAAACAGACTCAAACTGCATCTTTTATATACTGTCTTTATATGGAATGCAATGACAAGATGTACATTCTGAAGCTTCATCTGGAGATAACATATATACCATAGTATAGTCATAATGTGACAGCAGGTAATCACTTTACAATGTTACACATGAGCAATTAGACTTACAAATAAAATATTTACAAACTTACCTTTACAAAACACCAGTGTGTGTGTGCATACAAAATGAATTTTGCAATAAAACAGAAGATACACTTAAGGCAGACCAGCAAGACACTGAAATAATTAAGGCTGTGGAATTAGTTTGCACCTTCAAAATGCTGAGCTCTTAGAAATACTAGGTATTCCTCCCTTCATTCAGATGGCTGTTGCAAAGAGTGAAAAATATTGCTATTTTTTCAACTGTCTGCTCTTAGACCACTGCCATCCCTCAATGAATAAGCTGTGTTCTGAGATTTCACTGCAGGTTGCAGTTTTGACATATGCCTGCCTTATGATCATCATCTTAGCAGAAGGCATATCTTGCCTTATTGACTTCATTGTCAGAGTAGAATGAACAGTAGTAGATTGAACAGTATTGAACAGTATTTATTAGAAAGAGAAATAAAAGCACCAGCATCAAAAAGTTGGACATGGAGGTGAAATATGGCTTAAGTGAGTAGAGAGATGTTTGTTTTCACTAGCTTCAGAGTAAAAGACCACATTTACAGCAAATATTCAGAATCCTGACGTTATGGTAACATTTACCACTATACTGATTCCAGAATAAGAATTATCACTTGATGGCAGTGTGCAACCAGCCTTGTAAAATGAGATTTTGATTTTGTTCCCTCAGGAAAGCACCATTTTCTGATGGAGAACAAATGGATGAACCAGATGAGAAATCTGAGTGCAGCCCTAGAGAGGAATTTGCCTCTCTAATGAATGGATTGGTAAGAAAACTGAACCGGTGTTGCTGTGAAAAATTGTGAGTCAGCTTCCCCCACCCCCCGTTGTAAAAATAAGCATATTTGCCTTTGAGTATTGCATTATCTAGATTATTTATTTTTACCCTCTAATTTAGAAAGCATATTGTGGTTATAGCAACAACAACAAAAAAGGTTTTGTGGGGTTCTTTTGAGAATTGGGCCACTTATTTAGGTTCTTCAGTATGGCCAGCTCTCACCATGTTATCATGAATCTCAAAAGAACTGATGTTTTTAAAAATGTTTTTCGTGATAATCTCAGTCTTTATTTAAAGAATTTTCTAGTCCCCATGGTTTCAGAGAGAGGCTTAAAAACATGACCTCAAAAGGCTCAGAAACCAGACGGCAAATAAAAAGACCCAAAATAATATCATATTTTTAAAATCCCATGATTTATGAGGCCTAACTCCATTTTTTGATCCCTACTTGTGACTTTTGATCAATGTTTCTTAAGACGCCTGATAAAAAACAAACTCTCTTGGTCCTTATCTTCTTATCTCTCTAGACAAACGGGTGCCGGTGTACCATATCTCAGCCTGTACAGACAAAAAAAGTCCAAGTTCTTCCTGAACCATATAGCCATTGGGCTGGTATGGTTACAACATGCTGGTTTCTGAGGTGTACGTGCATGTGGCCAGCCCAGCACCAAGATCAACTGCCGCTGAATTCCCCAACCCAATGGATCAGGTCATCTTTTACAGATAGGTGGACAGGAGGCAGTTGAATCAGTCTCTCTCACCTCCCACTTCCTCGCACACAAAGGCTGTTTCTACATGAGTACAATTATCCCAGGATTAGCTATAATTCCAGGATGACATCCCGGGATTGTCATCCAGGGATAAGTGTCTACACAAGGCATTGGTTTTCAGGGATAAAGCACTATCCCGGGATGGCAGTGAAGATGCTTATCCCAGTATAAGACTCACAAAGAGGACTGCATCAATTCTTCCATGGTGCAGCGCCCTCCTTGAGCAATGGGCAGAGCTGGCTCGGAGGGGCACTTGGGAGGCTGAGGCTTCTGGCCATTTTAAGCAGAGCCTAAACTTTGGTGAACTGTGACTGTTGCTTTTGGCAGCCTCCTAAATGCAACTTGTTACTGATTTGGTTCCCGTTAAATGCAAACCATAGCGCTCTCTCTACAGCCCATGTGCCCCCCCAGGCAATAACCAGGCATTTCTAATTGCCAGCTTCCCACTTTGCACCCTGCTCTTGGATTACACTAAGAGCAGCCAGAAGGGAGTGCTGGGAATATCACAGGTGTAATCTGACCTGCGTGACCTCCCAAGACTGCAGAATACCATAGAGACGTTGGGTAAAGGGGAAGTAAACTCTACCTGCAATTCTCTATGGCAGACGGGGTAGGAGCCTTCATCCCAGGATAAGCGTCTACACAAGCACTATCCTGGTATTATTTTATCCCGGAATAAATAAAACCTGGAAATTCAGGTTTTATAATTTCAGGATAACACCAGGAAGCAGGAATTATTTATACCGGGATATTTGTCCACACGAACAACTAGATTCTGGGATTAGAGGGGTTTTTCATGGGATAATGCTCGTGTAGAAGCAGTCACAGACACTGAGTGAATGAGAGAGCGGGTTTGATAGTTTCAGTGGACCTGAATGTAAGTTACATTGACTGGATGCTTTCTTAGATCATGTGGCCTTATTCAGAGGGCTTCAAAGAGTCCCCATTGATCTGGTTCAGTCAGGTTCCTCTGCATCTACGGAAAAGGGGTCAAGATCAGCCCTGAATTACCTTGATGAGAGGAAGACTTATTTAATGTAAAATAGCACTCAGGACACAATTCTTCACCCATTGAAGTCCGTAGCAAAACTCACCTGGACTTGAATGGAGTTAGGTAGTCGCTGTGCATTCTTGGACAAAATGCTTATCTAAATCAGTGAGAGTTTTGACTTTTGTGGCAGGTGTGCAAGATCAGGCTTGTATTTCTGAGATAAACATTGGATTTAAAAGCTCAGATTTTGCTTGTGAGTTTATTGAAAGGCAAAGCAAACAGAAAACAGAACTTTCCAATGAGAAGATGGTCAAAGTAAAGGGGTAAAAAGCCCTGTGAAGTAAAAAAATCAAGAATTCTCAGGATCAGATTCTTCCAGCTTCCCCTGCTTTGTACCACATTTTTTAGTGTCAAGACCTGTTCCAGTGCCCTCTCCCACATGCTTTCCTCCCCATTTTAATTTATTTTTTGTGTCTCTGAAGGCCTACAAAATCCTCCCACCAATGTCATCTCCTGTTTTGTCTCCCCAAAGCAGTAGAAACATTTACATCACCCCATGTGGTAATTTGAGATCAGAATAGAAATTGGAAAAACAATAAGCTGCACCACTTTTATCAGAGCCAGAGGGATTTTTTTATCCACTCAGACCAACTAGGAATACTGCGGCATTGAAAATTATGCATCTTCTAAAAGCTGAGACTTTTATGGAGCACACACATCACTCTTTTTAAGGACAGCGGTGGATGGCTGACGTCTACTCAAGAGCTAGCTTTTACAAAGAGGGTGGAAGGGGAAAATATAAACAGTCCTATAGTGAGAAAGTATCTGAGAGCGGCACTGAGGAAACCCATCAGTGTCTCTAGTCCAGAGGATTTTCTGCTGCTAAGATTTAACGTCTTGCTTGAAGCACAAGTTTGTTCTCTGGTTTGTGGGAAGTGACACTGCACTGCTTAGAAAGTGGGTGGGCATCATCGGGAGGAGTTAAAGGGAATTCACATCTTCCAGAATTATTTGTTCCCTGACAGATTCACAGAGGAACTTCTACCTTGTATTCGGAGCACTTGATCTTCCATCATCATGGATGCAGCAGTTTTACATTGCATTTGTTTCTCTGTTAGCTTCCCTGGCCCCTCTAACTGCGAATCCCCTTATTCCGATGCCATTTGGATCCATTTTTATTCAAGCTGTATTTCTAATTTACATAGAACCAACATAGTCTCCTGCTACCAAACTATAAATATTGCAGCAGTGTCAATCTCCTGTCCACAAGCACAGCGTTAATGAAAACCATGCATGGAAGAACAGCCTCAAGCTGGACTAACAGTACCTCAGCCAATGTGGTTTTGCTGTTCGTTGGAAGCTTCTGGGACCCCATGCAAATGGAGTTTGGCCTTCCTAAATACCATGAATCTGTGTTTTGTAGAGAATCGGAGGGAGTGGAGTATGCTGACTCTGGGGGATCCTGGAGACACTACAGTAGTATTTGCACAACTCCATGGACTGGAAAAAGTGCTTTCTCCCTGTCCAGTTCCTGCAGGTTAACCCCAGAACACAGCCCAATTCATAGTTAGGATGGGTAACATTACCAGATCAATCTCATTTCTATGGACCAAGGGCTTATTACTACCTACCTCACTAATGCCGGCAGCCGCCCCGGGCTGCTTTGCAGGAGGGGCGGGGTATACATTTATTAAATAAATAAATAAATTAAATAATGGCAAGTTATTCTATATGTTTAAGGTACACCCAGAACTCTTATTTGAGCGTGATAGGTTTTAGCTGCATGCATAAGAAGGTAAGTATACCCCTTTGCTGATTATCGGATCCAACAAATAGATCCATCATATAGTAAACCTGTGACTTACAGCTTCCAAAAAGGGGGATGTGGGGTGGAGAGAAACAGCAGCAGGGCCAGAGAAAAGGGCAAGTCGTGGTCTAAGAAGCAGAAGGTTTCACCAGTCCATGAATCACTGGTTTATAAAAGGAACTCCTGGTGTCATTTTATATTGAAGGCTGGCCCTGCCACCATCATACCAATATGACTAAGTTGTAACTTGGCTAATAAGTATGGAATATTTAATTCCCTTTCCAGTGACTATTTTGTCATCTCAAAGTAAGCTTTGGACATAAAAAAATAGCATCACAGATACTTTGGTGACAGGGGCCATCTAGAGAGAGATGCATATTATTATTTACAAGTGTAGTAAGCAACCAGTCTTAAATCACTAAGACCCATTTTGAAACTGTAGCACAATGATGTACCCACTACTGCATTTGGACAGGATCAAGTCCAGCAATTTGAGACCTAGAAATGGAACAGAATCCTCATATACACAATATATGTAAATTGAACAAACCACCTCTGATAGAAAAAAAATCATTGTCATCTAGTTTACAGATACTTAGAAAATTGAACGTAACCTTTTCTCAATGCACAGGCTTTTGCAAAAGATTTCTGTACAATGTTTATAAAATGCTTTTTAAAAAACATCATTGTCTCATTGTGCTTAATCAAAAACACCTTTATGTTGCAGAGAATTCACTGACTTAACTGTAGCGTGTTGCTATGTTGTGTGTTAATTTGATACACCAGACAGCTCAGGAATCCAGGAGCATTTTTTTCTGTCTGATCTTCTGTAAACTTGAGCAATACCACATAAAGAAAGCAGAGCTAAATCACATCACAGGAAATGATGAAATTACAGCAATGAAAGGGCCTGAACCGGCAAGCCCCCCACAAGCTGAGTTCTCGTGAAAGCAACTGAAGTCCTGTGCCCAGTGAGCTTGCAAGACTTGATTCTTAATTAGGATTTGGTTAGCAGTGATTTCAACAAAATCTGAATACAATCCAGTTTTACAGTAATTGCTGACTGTGTATGGTCAGCCACGTTTTCTTTCTTTACTTACTGCTCTCTTTGAAATCCATTATTTAAATTTTGAATTAGTTCAGCAAGCTCCAAGGCTAATTTTGAAAGCCGCCTTTCCAAAAATAAGGCAATAGTTTTTGGTTCCCATTCTCAACTGCTGTTTCTTTTAAACACCTTCCATGTAATGTGACCATATTAGCAAACAGATTCTATTCCTCCCAAGAATAGGCTTGTCAAGAGGATGCATGAAAGCACCTAATTGGTGAGCTACTACAGCCACTGGAATGGTGCATATCCCTCTGCCTGAGACACCACATGAAATATAATACTTAATACAGTTATATACAGACAGATTCTGTCTTGTTTCTGTCCATACTTCATGACATGCCAGTGCAATATTGCATTATGTTCTCGGGTTTGTTCTGTTCATTATGAAACTCTTGACATTGGGAACTGGGCGTACATCAAACTGGTGTCTGCGGCGCTCAATGAAGCAAGCGAGACGTGAGGTATCCAGTGGGATTTTGGAATAGCTGCCATTGTGAGGCTGCAACCAAGGATGCTGTAAACAAGTGGCTGCCGTAGGCCGCCTCCTAAAGTCTTCCTGAATGATAACAGTAATGAAATCTCTGGCAGCGTGACTCACGCCACAAAAATACTCATGTGGGAAGCTGAAATCCACTCTGCACACATTTATGCAGGTCTCCTCTTTGCTTTCATCCAGAAAGGGAGAGACACCACTCAACATGACGTAGGTGAGAACCCCTATACTCCAGATGTCTGTTCCCAGGGAGACAGCAGCACCTTGGATAACTTCCGGAGCTGCAAATTCAGGATTTCCAAGCAGCTGATGAACGTGGTAATGACCCGTGATCTGAACCGCGTCTTCCAAGTCTATTAGCTTAACACGAGGCACTGGAATCCGTAAGTCAATGAGCAGGTTTTCTGGCTGTTGAAATTCAAAAAGGATTCAGTTGCAGGATTTTTCTTTTTGTAAATTAAATTTTAAGCCTTCATTTAATCCAACAATGAGCGCCACTTTTCATGCTTTGTAACTTATCAGTACTTATATTTATTCAAGTGATGCACTAATCATGTACTACACAGTAGCTGTAGCACTGGAGCTGCGTGATATGAGGGATAGTACTTCATAGTAGCTTCCCTGGCTTTCCCATGAGATAGTGAGGAGAGCGACTATGTCAGACCACTCTGTGAACAAGAATCCCACCCATTCACATTCCTCCAGCTATCCAAGGCCGGCTTTACCGCGGGGTGGCTGCCCCGGGCCCTCCTGCTGGGTGGGGCCCGCACTCGGAGCCCCCAGCTCCTGGCCTGACAGTGGCCAGGAGCTGGGGACCCTGAGTCTCGGCCAGGGAGTGAGGGAAAGGTGGGGCAGGCGCGGCGCCTCCTGCAGGGCGTTATGGGTGTTGCCCCCCAAAGCCCTGCAGGGGCACCGCTGCGGCTTTAACAGTTTAAAAAAAAACCAAAAAAAAAACCACGCTGCCGTTTATGACAGCTACAGCAGCCTCTGAGCTGCTGCAGAGGCTGCTGTAGCTGTCACTGAACTCTTTTTCCCTGGGGACCCACCCACTCCGCTGGGACAGGGAGCGGTCCCCGAAGGGACAAAAAGGTTCAGCAGCTCAGCCGCCCAAAGCGTTTTCCTATGGAAAACGCGATTAGGGCGGCTGAACTCCTCCGTCCACAGCACGTATGGGACGTGCTGTGGAGGGAGGGGTTACAGTCTTCCATTGTGCTCAATGGGCGCAATGGAAGATCTTGCCAGGGCGGTCGGGCTGACAGCCCTGGCAAAATAGCTTGGTCGGGGGACTGGGTAGGGAGCAGCGCACGCTCCTCCCCGCTCAGTCTGAAAGCCCACGCGCCTTCCTTCCGTTCCCCACGCTGCCGCTTCCCCCTGCGCTGCTGGGGGGGGGGG
>QEPC01004922.1:4466890-4491600 GCA_003113815.1 Sphenodon punctatus
TGTTTCCCTGTGTTTTGGATTTATACATTATTTTAAGCTTGATGTGCATGTAGACTGTTTTCTTCCATCCAATGTTAACCCTGGGAGCTCCTGGGTTGTGCCAGGGTTTTGCCACTGTTTCCCTTTTAAACTTGAAGTGCATTTTAGACTGGGTTTTCTTCCATCTGATGTTAACCCTGGGAACTCCTGGCTGCTGGGTTTTGCCCTGGCTCCGCCTACCGTTGCCCTGGCTCCGCCCACCAGCTCGCCGGCCCACCGCCGGCTTTGCTGCCGGCGGGCCAGACGGCCTTACTGCCCCTCCAAACTAAAAAGCCACCAGCCGCCCCCTGGGTGGGGGCCTCTGCCTCTCACTCCCTGGGCTGAGTCTGAGACAGGCAGGGGAGAGGGCCAGCGGGAGTGGGGGAGAAGCAGAGGCCTCGCCTCTCCCTCACTCCATGGGCCCCCCCCTCCACTGCCTGTCAGTCTCGGCCAGGGGGAATGTGGGAGAGGCGGGGCCTCTGCCTCTCATTCCCCCTGGCCAAGACAGCCAGGCAGTGGCAGGGGCCAGCGGGAGTGAGGGAGAGGCAGAGGCCCTGCCTCTCCCACACTTCCTGGCAACGTCCAGTGGTGGTGCGGCGGTGCCAGGATGGGGTAAGTGCCCCCAAAATGACGGTTTGGGGATAGGCGGAGGGGAGGGCCCCCCCGACCGAGTCAGGGAGTGCCTCTAGGCCTGTCGGCCTGCAGCACCTTTGCCACCAGCGGGAGAATAGGGCCCTTCATATCTCCCCCTCCCTGGGCCCCGCAACTGCTAAGGCCGGCCCTGCAGCTATCCCACAATCCTCTATTGAGGAATGTCTCTTGCTTTCATGCTGCGAGGGGATGAAGCATTGAGTAGCCTGCAGGATAGCAGGAGTGCATGTAAAAGTAAGAGAGAGCATTCAAGAGATCGCAAACAACAAACACTAGTTTGTGGCTCTTTTTACACAATCAGATTCACAGTTAATCCAAATGCATTCATTTGGGGTTATTATTCAGGAGTAAATGTTTACATGATCATTCTTAATCAGGAATAAGAATTAATCCCACTTTGCAATGTGAACAGGTTAATCCTGATTAGGAGTCACAAGGAAGACTGAGAAATCTCTTAGTGCAGCACAGCCAGATTTCAGCATCCTCTTCCACTCGGATTTCGGGAGTGCAGTGACAGCAACAGATACAGCAGTCACCTTGCAAAATGGAGGGTTTTCACCTTGGCACAGTGGATTTTAGACTTGGCATGCCAAGCACAGACTGCTGGAAAAACTGTGGGATACAACAGAGATACAGATGGCTAGAGGGGGAGACATGTCTATCTGCAGCACTCTATGGCACCTGCAACTCAGTCCAAATGAGCGAACAGTTAATTTGGACTAAGCTTAATCCACATTAAAATAAATCCTTGAAAATTAGGTTTCCAGAACCTGGTTTAAATTTTCATTAATTTGGACTAAAGCATTCACATGATCAATTTAATCCACATTAAGAGCCACTTAAATTCAGATTAATGTTTGTGTCCCATCTGTGGGTGTGGGGAGGGGGCTGTGTATCATGTTGGAAGGGGGGAACTGGGTGGTGGCCCTGTGAGAGTCATTAATATATGTTAATTTTAATTTATATGTATTTATCCAAATCGGGATAGTAGCAGAATGTCCCCTCTTTGAGGTTTTCAAACCTGGGTAACCCTACTTGAGCATCTCTGCCCCCAACTCTTCTTTGATCCTTGCAGTTTGAACTAATTTTCAAAGTGATACGTGAAAGGAAAAGATTTTCCACCCCTGGTATAATTTCTGTAGGTTCCTTCTGAAACTTCCAGCAGAGAATATAAACAAAATCATACTGAAGTGAAAAGCAACCCAGAAGACGTAGCCAGTTAGGTTGCACGATGGATGCAACACCTTGATACGTTATTGGGGGGGGGGGGGGGGAGATATTGTAGTACTCAAAGAACCCAAGTAACATCCAAAAAAGGACAAATTTCTGGTCATACGATTCAAGGAAACTTCTCTACTGAGCTGAATTTTCTACTAGGGTCTTAAAAGCTACTAAGCAGAGAGAGAATTTACGCAAGAGGGCAGTGTTGTTCCCTTTGTCTTCCTGTTAGATTAGCATTGCTTGCACTGTCACCTTAGAAACAATTGCAAAGCTGGGCTGGGCACCTGAGCCAAGACTGGACTTGCATAACTGAAATCCCACGAGCATCAGGGAGTATTCTCGTCACTGTATTCTCTACCAGTTATCTTCTATCAATCAAATGCCAGTAAATAAAACATTACAATAATGAATTCAGGACATGTAGTTGTATCACTGACAGAGCAGCTGCCTTCTGTCATGCATGCTAA
Organism: Sphenodon punctatus; assembly: GCA_003113815.1. NCBI lineage: Eukaryota > Metazoa > Chordata > Lepidosauria > Sphenodontia > Sphenodontidae > Sphenodon > Sphenodon punctatus. The sequence continues at coordinate 4,469,248 of QEPC01004922.1, forward strand.
GAAAACAAGGCTTGATTCATGTTCATGAAACTGACACTAGAGACCTTTCAGTTCTCTCTAATACCTCAGTGCAGCTGTGAAAATCTTTTTCCTTGCCTGTCATTATTACTAAGCCATACTCCTCTTTGAAGCTTTCCCATATTCCCTCTCTGTTTTCAGTTCAGTTTTGAACTTCTTGTTCCTACATTCTAGGCTTTGTATCAGGATGCATTTATCAGCATCCTGGTTCCATATTTTTCTTAATACCAATGTTGCTCTCTTTGTTCTACCCAAACCTATCCCACCTAATTCCTCACTAAGGCTGCTTTTAGGCGAGCGGGTCACCATCACGCAACCTGCTCACGCAATATTTCAAAACCCCACAAGACGAGATTACACAAGACGGAAGTAGGGGATCGTGTGCATAGAAAGCGGTTGTGCATTGTTTGCCAACCGCGAATTAAATACCTCAATGCGTGAGGTATTTAATTCGCGGTCAGCAAACAAGTTCAAGTGTTGCTCTCCATGTCCTTGGTATTGCCATAGAGCATGAGTGGAAACACCCTTTGCTTGTGCAGAACAGTCTCGCTGCAAGCTAAGTGCATAGCAGGATTGAGCCCTTACGTAAAAATAAATTAAAGAAACTCTCTGCACTACAGTGTCAAACTCTTTTGGCTACCAGGTATTTTATTTCTGACTGTAGAGCTTTTCTATTTAGACCGCTACAAGGAGTGTCTCAACATATTGGAGGTTGGATTAGATGCTCCTTCATGTCCCTTCCAACCGTAACATTTTATGATTCTGTTGTTAGCATATTGTCTATGCCCAACCAATATTTCCATCTGAAGATGAATAGTACTTTCATCCTCTCTTCTTCCTACCTTTATATCTAAATGAGCCACTCTGCAATTGTGAAGGTATTGCAAGGCTTCCATTGTGTCTCTTATGTAAAAAGCTACTTTCTCCTCCATCAGTTCATCATGATTCATAAGGTAGTCCAAGAGACGTCCATCATCCATCCTAAAACAAAAACAAAACCCAATTTAAAGTTTCCAGTAATTACTAATTTGAAAATATGACTGCAGGACAAATTAGTGCCTCAGAGAATAATTTACAGTAGGTTCACCAGCAGTAAACGACAACGTGTGTGCTAGCATATTTAATACAATTTAGTTAATTGTAAATCTAAGTCCTTGGGACTACTCACAAATACTTGGTTTCAGGATTGCAGCCCTAGTCACAAACGTGGTAACATAACACCAGAGAAAAAAATAAATCACATCATCAGCAATCTTTCAAAAAGAAATAAGAGCAGCTGTAATTTGCCCAAGGATTGATTCACCATACAAGGCAGTTTCCTTGAAAACAGATGCACTTATTTACTTGGAGTTGTGTATTTGTTTGAAGAGCTTGTTGATAAATGGGAGAAGACGGACCCATTGACTGAAATTTTCAAAAGGAAGTATTTTTCATTGGAACGTTTTCTCACTGAAAAATCTCCATCTGGCTCTATTACAGCAACAGCTCTATAGTTCAAGTGGCTTGCACTCTGTTAAAATCATGATTATAATCATAAAATTGAGATGATTTATCCTAGGTGGGTTACTTGGGTGAGGGGTACAATCTGTCAAAATGTCAGAGAAATCGGATGACAAACAAGAAAGTTACAGATGTTTAAAGTTTGGAGGCAGAAGAGAATGGTTATTCGTATGTAACATATATGTGTAGCATCTATGTATAATAGCCTGTCTACATGTATTCTACACATGAATACCCATTCTCTTCTCCTCTATACAGCAGCATAGAGGGAGATATACATAAAATCTACGTACATGTGTGACATAACTTGAAAAGCTAACTGAGTTACAAACTACACAATGGATTTTCAAAATCTAAGGCTGCTTTTAGATGAACGGGTCATGCTCATGCAATCCGCTCACGTGACTTTTGAAAATCTCGCAGGTTGGGATTAGAGGAGACATTTTGCGTGTTAAAGCCAGTCACGCGTTCTTTTAAAACTGTGAACTAAAGACCTCGATGTCGGGGTATTTAGTTCGCGGTTTTAAAAGAACACGCGACCGGCTTTACAATGCCTTGTCTAATCCTGGCCTGCAGGATTTTCAAAAGTCACGCGAGTGGATTGTGTGAGCACGACCAACTCGTCTAAAAGTGGCCTAAACTGGAACACACTAAATTGCATGCTTTAATTTTCTGACACCTCTACACCTCCATACAGATAACTTTAAGCACACTTTTGTCCATGAAGAGAAAAAGTTGCAAAAGGGAGAAAAAACACTTCTCTATGAGAGGATAGAGGGACAAAGTTAGAATGGGGGAGGGGGGCTGGGAGCCTGGACTCTCTAGGAGGGGAGTGGGGGTTAGTGAGTTAGAGAGGGGTAGCCAGGACTCCTGGGTTTTCTATTAGGGAGTTGGGAGCTAGTGCGTTAGAGCAAGGAGGAGCTGGGAGCCAGGACTCTTGGGTTCCCTCACAGGGAAGTGGGGGCTAGTGGGTTACAGAATGATATTTTAAAATTAAGTCAGAACGGACGTGAATTGTATGTACAAGAAACATGCATACATTTTATGTATGTGTGGTTTTACACTCGTAGAGAATAGAAGAGAGGGTAGAGGGACATTTACATAAAATGTATGCATGTTTCTTATATGTGCAATTCATGTCCATCCTGACAGAACTTGAAAATCTCATAGACATGTTACTCCAGCCGCTGCTGCTCTCAGGGAGGGCTGCAAACAGGCGGATGTTGGGCTGCAGACCTGGAGCTGTGAATGGGGCTCCCTATCGTTGAGTACAAACAGAGTCCAAGCCTGGAAGCTGCTGGGATGGGTACAAGATGTGTATGGGGGTTGTGTGGGAGTGGGGCCTAGTGGGTTAGAATGGATGGGTCTGGGAGCCAAGACTCCTGGGTTCTCAGGAAGAGTAGAGGGGGCTAATCTGTTAGAGCGGGGTCAGGCTGGTAGTCAGGACTCCTGGGTTCTCTGTTGGAGGGGAGTGGGTACTAGTGGGTTAGAGTGGAGTGAGGCTGGTAGTCAGGACTCCTGGGTTCTCTGTTGGAGGGGAGTAGGTACTAGTGGGTTAGACTGGGGAGGGGGCTCAGAGCCAGGACCCCCTGCAGTCTCTCAGAGGGGTGGGGGGTAGTGGATTAAAGCAGGGGGAGCTGGGAGCTCATAGAATTGTAGGAGGGAAAAATTTAGTGTATTTACAAAAACAGGGAAATTCTAGGATCAAAAAACCTGCGGTTTAAGAACGGAGCCAATTTAATTTAGTTGCTTTAGATTTTAAAGCTCTTACAATTTCCATGATTTTTGGAGCACAAGTGAATTTTATAAGTTTAGGCTCTCGCCTTAAATTCTGTGCCATGTAAGCAGTAAAGACGTACAGTCTCACACATTGTGCTTACTTACAACTTAGGCTCCATGCACCCACACTTAACCTTGGTCTTTCAGCCCCAATCCCATTCCTACAGGTTGTGTGAGCAACGCTGAAGCTGGGGAACAGCAGCTGTCCCCTGACCCCCTGCTTTCTCTATATGCTATCATTTGCATTGGGGAGAACAGAACAGTTGAGTACCATGGGGCTGTATGGGGGGGGGGGAGGGGGGACAAGGTTGATGGATGTAGGATATGTACAGGGAGACAAGATTGGGGGCATTCACGCAATAGGGTGTTTGTATCATGAGGGGGCAGCCAGGTGTTGTGGGAGTTTATATGGGGGAGAAATGGGTGATGCATATGTATGGACAAGGCTGGGGGGCAGGCAGGGGTGGAGGAAGTATATGTATCAGCACCAGCCACACAGGTGCCGGGTGGGGTGCATATTAGGGAACAAGCCTGAGAGATGGGTGCTGTTCCCCAAACCTTGTCCTCCATGCATACACCCAAGGTTTGTGCAACAGCAAGGGGTGAGGCAAAGTGTGCGTATGTTTTTCATATGCGATTTCAGTTGGGTTGGGTTGGGGACAGTGGGAAATCCAAGTACTGGTGGGGTGTATATGGGGGGAAACAAGGTTGATGGGTACGGGATGTGCACTGGCAGACAAGAGTGGTGGTAGCCAGGGGTGGGGAGCAGTGTGTGTATGGGGGGGGGCAAGGCTCAGAATCAGCCAAGGATAGGGAGAAGTGTGTTTATGGGGAAGGGCACCCAGGTGCTGGGTGGGGGTATGCATAGGGGGACACAGCTAAGAGATGCGTTTTCAGGGACAAGGTTTGGGGGACAGCCAGGTGTGTGTGTGTGTGTGTGTGTGTGTGTGTGTGTGTCTTATTAAAAACATGAAATATAAATATAATACACTGTGAGCCGCCCCGAGCTACTGATAGCAGGAGGGTACGGGATATTAAATTATATGAAATAAATAAATATTCAATTTTTGTCCCTATCACACACATATATATATATATATTATATATATATATATAAAAGCAGTAAAGACATTGTACAGCCTCACATGTTGTCCTCTCTTACAGCATAGGCTCCATGCACCCACACTTTGCCGTGTTCTTTCAACTCCAATCCTCTTCCTCTGCAGGTTGGGGGCAAGAAGCTGGGGATAGCAAGCTCCTCCCCACCCCATTAGGACTTGATTCCTGTCTCCACTGTAGCCACAATTTGTCCTTCATTTCTAGCTCCTCTTTCAGCAGCTTAGGTGCATCTGACAGAACAGTCCGATCTTACAGTGTCATCAAAGGGAGGGAAGGTTCGGGCCCAAAGGAACCCCTGCCAGGAGGGAGTTCCACAGTTTTGGTGTGGTCACTGAGGACACCCTCCTCATTGTTGCCACCCAAGAAACTGGGGGGACCTCAAGAAGGGTGCTCCCAGCTAACTGCAGGGGCCGCTCCAGGGCGTGGGGAATGAGATGGTCTCCAAGTACTGGGGGGGGGGAGGGGGGCAGGAAACAAGGCTGATGGGTATGGGATGGGTAGCTTGACCCCCTAATGAGGGCTGTACCTGAGGGGATAGCAAATGGTAATCAATCCTCAGCCAGGAACCACATCCCACAGCCAGCCAAATCTCTTTCCAATACAGTATAGTGCTCCAATGCGCGTGACATATACTAGGACAAATATTTGCTTGCCTTTAATCTGTGTAGTAAAAGGATGCACCTAAGCTGCTGAAAGAGGAGCTAGAAATGAAGGACAAATTGTGGCTACAGTGGAGACAGGAATCAAGTCCTAATGGGGTGGGGAGGAGCTTGCTATCCCCAGCTTCTTGCCCCCAACCTGCAGAGGAAGAGGATTGGAGTTGAAAGAACACGGCAAAGTGTGGGTGCATGGAGCCTATGCTGTAAGAGAGGACAACATGTAAGGCTGTACAATGTCTTTACTGCTTATATGGTGCACAAGGTAAGCTGGGAGCCTTAACGTACCATTTTCATGGTTTTTGGAGTATGAGTGAGTTTGTAAGGGCCTTAACTCCTCTCTTAAGCCATAGTTTTTTTTACCCTAGAATGGTATCTGTGTAAGTAAATATACCAGTAGCCCATGTGTATTTTATGGGACATCCTACATCAAAAAAGCATAAAAGAACCCACCCCTCCCACTCCCCTTAACAGGACTGGGAAGTGTGCTGCATTGTATTTATTGGTATAAAAGTCTCTGAACTAGGTTATCTATGCAAGCATTTGAGGACATAGTTTGAACAAATCCACAAAAGCAAACTTGATCGAATGTCCAATCCTTCATATAACTGCACTGACTTCAGTTGAATCAGGGATCAGTTTATCCCAATGATTTTGGTTTTCCTTTAGTCCACAGATGAGGGCAACAGAAATCCAGTGGGGACACTTTAGATCACACCATAATCAATAGAGGATTGAGCCTCTATTGTGACCTGATCCTGCAAAATACTTACAGTTCTAAAACTAAGATATAGGAGGTGGGCGACTCATAGGTATCATGGATAGTGATATACTGAGGGTGCTGCAAGTGTTGTAACATAGCTGCCTCGTGTGCCACCTGCTCTCTCTTTTTCATCTTTTTGTTGATGAATTTCACAGCCACGTCCTTCTTGGTGGCTTTGTGAATACATTTCTTCACTACAGCAAAGCGACCTCTGGAAAACATGGTAATGTAGGAGGATACATGAATAAATCATGTGTATTTTTCTCAGTGCAATCACAGTGATTTTCAAAGTGCTATTTGATTCAGTACATTAATATCTTACAAGAAAACCGATCTGTCAAGTTGTTCATAACCTTTCTCTACAAAGGAGCTCTATTCTTTATCCAGAGACTGTAGATTCTTTGGGGATTAGCAAAGAGGTAACAAATGGAGTAATTTCACTTTGTGCTGCAACTGTGCTATTGTCTAATGATCTCCCGCGGGTTCAGTTTTCTGCTGTGACTTTTTAGAATAGACTTTATAAAAATTCCTTTGTTAAAAAGGTGACAATTGGGAAAAAAACAACAAAAAACCCTCCAGAACTAAAAAGAAACCTTGCTTAATTTACAAATATTTTATAGATTCATTTAGCTGCTTGAGATATAAAGAGCAAATGACAAAGAAGGACAAATGAATCGTGCCACTTGTGAAATTCAGGCAAGATGGTTATCTGAAACTATCCACAATAGTTTCATAGTAGAAAAAGAGACGCGAAGAGGCTCCAGTCCTAGAAAAACCTACATCAGATGTTTAATTTTACTCATGAGTAGCCACGAGTAGACTATTCATGTGAATAAAAATAAGCGTGCGCTATGCTAGGGACTGAACCTGCGTTTTGGACTGAACCTGCAAAAAGGAATACACTCATTGAAATGATGGTACCTGTTTGGGCATTAGATGGTCCCCGTTTAATCCCCGACAAGTTACCGAATTACTGTCTTACTGTTTTCTGTTACCAAGTTACCATTTTCCATTGTGCAACATTGATCAACAGTTACCATTTTCTCATCCATCGCTATTCATCCATTGGTTGTTCCCTGGCCCTTATTGTGTGTGTGCATGATGATTAAAATGATAAACATGGAAATTCAAAAAAAGGTAAACAGGTAACACAGTAAATTGGAATAGGACAGTAAAATGGAAAGCCAGTTACACAGGTAACGGCAATGCCCAGTATTTTGGGTAGTTGCTTACCTATCTCAGTAGGGGGATACTGATGAGGTAACCAATAGGATACCTGAAACTGTAGGTATTACCCATGGATACAAAATTTGCTATCCATTTTGGCTTTAACGACGGGGCCCTTATTGGGTAGGTGACGAATCTATATTCTGAAAAACAGGCCGAATTAAGAGAGAACTTGCCCCCCTCCCTCCCATAGTCAGAATAGGATCCTAACTCTATAGTTTGGAAAAAAACATTGTAAAATTGGAGTCACAAAAGATGTCCTCTTACACTTCTATGGGAATGGTGGGTCCCATATCCTCTTTGTGAGTATGTAGACTGTATCTAGCCCATGGGTGGGGAAACATTTCTTCTCCATGGGCTACCTTGAAAATCAGTACAGGCTCTGCAGGCTGGATAGGAGTTAGGGATGGGGGTGCTTAAGGAATGTGTTCAAGATGGGAGAGGAGGGGGGTCTAGGTTGTGGATCTATGCTATAGATCCCTTCCCTGTTATTGCGTGCATGTCCCGATCTCTGCTCCCTTTCCTTGAGCTCATTCTTTCAGTGTTTGAGTGTAGGAACTAGATCTAGGAGTCAGGGCCAGGAATTGGAATGAAGCCAAATAAAAAACAGCTGGCGATTACCCATGTCTGCTTTTGCCCACGATTAAAGAGAATCTTTCATGCAGCATTTTCCAGTACTCAGTGGGTGCTTTTTAGACGGACAGCACCCATACCTCTGTGCCGCCTCACCCCCAGGTGTCCTGTCCATCTAAAGGGGGGCCGGCCTGCCAGATGCGCAGACAAAGCAGACAGCGGTGCTTTGGAACATCCAGGAGCACTGCCAGTGAAGTGGGCCATCCAAACTTGGGGCACTGGCCAGAGGCGAAGCTGTCCGTCTGCTTGGTGGATGGCCACTGCAGCTCCGCTCTCAGCTGGGGGGTGTCTCGGGCACTGCCATAGAGCTGTGGGCGGCAGCCTAGAGCGTCAGGTGATCTCCACCCATAGCTCTATTTTTAAAAAATTTATTTTTTATTTATAAAAGATTTTTATGTCGCCCCCTCCTGAGCAGCTCAGGGCGGCGAACAACAAATTAAAATAATAAAACAATAAAAGCAATTTAAAAGTTAAAAATCCCATATGCGGGAGAAAAAAACAACCCCTACAACCCATCCACCCTACCCCCCCCCCTCGCCAAAAGCCTGGCGGAACAGCCAGGTCTTACACAAACGTCGAAATGACAGGGGCGTGGGGGCCAACCGAGCCTCCTCCGGGAACGAGTTCCACAGCACAGGGGCAGCCACCGAAAAAGATCTAACATCGGTGGCCACCCATCTCGCCCAGGGAACCTCCAAAAAGGCTCCCACAGACGATCTCAGGGGTCACACGGGCACATGGGGAGTGAGGCGATCCCGCAGATAATTAGGGCCCAGGCCTTGAAGGGCTTTAAAGGTCAAAACCAGCACCTTGAACCTAGCCCGGTGCTTTATAGGCAGCCAGTGCAGAGCCCGGAGCACAGGTGTCATGTGCTCCCTGCAGCCTGCCCCCGTAAGCAGATGGGCCGCAGCATTCTGCACCAGCTGCAGCCTCCGGACCAGCTTCTCGGGAAGCCCCACGTAAAGTGCATTGCAGTAATTCAGCCTCAAGGTGATGGAGGCATGGATGACAGCGGCGAGGTCAGAGTCGGAGAGATACGGCCGAAGCCGCCGGACAAGATGTAACTGCCGAAACGCACTCCCTGCCACGGCCACAACCTGAGATTCCAGACTGAGTTGTGAATCAAGGAGCACACCCAGACTCCGCATCTGAGAGACAATGGGAGGGCGAACCCACCCCCCCTACAAGAGGAGATTCAACCACTCCCAGGCCCCCCAAACCCTCCCCCAACATCATCATCTCCGTCTTGTCAGGATTCAGCTGCAGATGGCTCAACCTCATCCAAGCCCCCCCAGCTGACAGGCACTGGGAAAATAAGGAGACTGCATGGCCTGGGTCAATGGAAAAAGAGAGGTAGAGCTGCGGGACTCCACACGTAAGGTCCCGGGGGGAAGATGTACATTCCCCCAAGACCACCCGGTGAGTTCTGGCCAGGAATGTACTAAACCAGTCCAAAATCGTTCCGCCAATCCCGGCACGGTCCCACAGGCGAGTCACCAACACCTCATGATAGACTGTCGAATGCAGCCAAAAGGTCTAACAGGACCAGTAAGGTCTGACGACCCATGTCAAACGCCAGATGGAGATAGTCAACCAAGGTCACCAATGCAGTCTCTGTACCATACCCAGGCTGAAAACCAGACTGAAAGGGGTCAAGGAAACCGGTGCGGTCCAGATGTTCCTGAAGCTGCAGTGCCACAGCCTGTTCAATAACCTTCCCTAAAAACGGAAGGTTAGAGACAAGCCGATAACTGGCAGGAGCATCAGCATCAAGAGATGGTTTCTTGAGCAGGGGCCTAACTACAGCCTCCTTCAGACATTCAGGCACCCTGCCCTCCCAACAGATCTATGATGTGGGAGAGGGGGATGCTGCGCAGGCGCACCATGGGCCATGGCAGCTACCGGGTCTGTGTAAACCTGGCACAGGCGGGTCTGGATGTGGAGCATGTGGGGCTGGGCACTCCTGGAGTAGGTCCGGGGGTGGCTAGCCCCGGGTTCAACTGAAGACACCCATTGTGTCCCTACACTGCAGCAAACCTTCCCTATTCAGCAAAGCACTTAACCTAGGATTTTGAGTATCTCCTCAAATGCTTTGCTCAGTAGGAGTACATTAAGCAGTTGCTTTAAGTTCTTTGCTGAATTAAGCACATCAGAAAGGCCAGATTACCATGGCTTTGAAAGCACAGATCGTGGGGTTTGAGCTGAACCCACAGAGTTCCTGGTTCTCCAGGATCCAGAGAGGACAAGATTAGGCTGCAGAAGAAGCAAAGACTCTGCAGCTCCTTAATAAGAACATGGTGCCCTATCTTTGTGCCCACATTACAGCTCTTCAGATCACATTTCACAAGCCACATCTAGTGCAGGCAAAATATTCTGAATGACATGCCCATCTTTCCACTCCCAACAGTGCAGTGCATCACATTCAGCCAGTCACTAAGAAGCTAGAATTCCCAGACGATAAAACTGGTCTTGAAAGAAATAGATGTTCAAAACAGATTGTGTGTGTTTAGTGAAAGAAATAGCATTTTGGAAAAAGCAACGAGTGCAGCAGTACTGCATTTCATGTCTAGTCCTAAAAAGCAACCTGAATGCTCTCCTGTTGAGAAAGTTTGTTACTGGTTTATGTTTTTATATTGCAGTAATTAGCAGCAATAGTATTACCTCCCAATCTCATTCAGTTCAGTGTAAGCCGAGTCAAAATTTTCTTTCCATGTAATAGTTGCGCCGTCAGCTGCAGAGTCTTTGGGAGAGGGGAAAAAAAAAAAAAACACACACACACACAAGATAGATCCTGGATAAGAAAAAATTTCTGTGTAATACAAAATATAGTCACATCTCACTGAAACAAAACCCTGTTTATAAAATGAACAATTCCCAGTTCAAGAGCCATTTCTACCCATTGCATATGGCCAAATCCTATTAATAGTGAACACCTTGATATACTGAACTTTCCTCTAGCCTTATTATAGGTTAGACTGTTTATTTGAATTATTATTTATCATTTAAAGAGTGTTGTGTGAATGAACCTTTCGTCTGACACATTCCAAAGAAATAGGATAAGCAGAGTGGAAGAAAGCACTATTGCCCCCATTTTGTAGCAGAGAAGTGGAGAGATTAGGGGTAAAAACACACATGACCGTGGCATGCTGCCATCGTGACCTGGCCTGGGTTAGGGCACCGACCATACATGGCTGCCCTGCCACCCACGTGGGCCGGGGAGGGCCGCCATAGACATGCAGTCGGCCCCAACTCCCATGCTGCTCCTAGCCCTCTGCCATGACGGGAAGGCATGGTGGCCAATTAGTTGGCTTAGTGAAAACATTGCTATTATTTCATCATCATCATCATCAGTTTATTGAACTGACCAATAGGTCTTGTGAAGACTATTATTTCAAAGTTTTTGTAATTATTGTCTAATAATCAGAACCACATAGTTTGAAGTGTTCTTGGTGTCCAGATACTCGCTTTTGGCAGAAGCTAGTTTAAATTTAGCCCAGAGGAGAAAAGAAAGGTTGCAATTCTGCCAGGACTTCGTGAAACTTAGATCATGTAGGGGTTGCTCTGAGCGGATATAGCTATTTCTCTTGTGTATTCATTATACAAATCTCAGCTCCCAAATAAAAAATTAAACTCTGACCAATCAATGAACAAATCTAGTTTTAAACACTGATTCGCAGCATTACATTTTGCTTCTTATCTAGAAATTAGTCTCTCTTTTTTTTGTCAAGTGCTCACCGTATTCAGGGAGTCTCACAAACTCCCACGGCTCACTAGGTAAACTAATTCCCCAGGGATTGCTGGCACTGACTCTGAACTGGTATTGGCACCCCGGTGAGAGATCTTCAATAACAAGATAGGTGTCCAAGGTTGAGGCTACCGACTGCTGCCAAACATGGGAGCCTGCATTTTAGGGAGAGAATAAGATAATGGGGGGAAATGAAGTGTTCAGATGACTTAGCAGAAAACTAGACTGCCAGCAAAGGCTACATAACACTATTGTTCACAGAGGTTATATACTAGTGTTCAGGCCCATTCAGTGAAGCATGCTTGCTTAAAGTGAACCATGTGAGTGAAAGCATGCTTGCTTCGATAGCTATTGGTTTGCAAGTGGTGCTGGATGTGCATGATTTAGCCTGCTCAAAAGTTTCTTAAATAGGAAAATTAAATAAAATTGAAGGGACAGCACAATTTCAAAGACACAGGGTGAAAACAGACATGACGCTAACCACCCTGGGTGGTTATTTATGCATGTTGCAGGGCTGTATTGGTGCCCTATGCAGCCCTGAAACATGCATAAATGAAAACCCAGGGTGGTTAGCGTCATGTCTGTTTTCACCCATAGATTGCACTCAGGTGTTTAACTCATAGTAAGTGACTACTTATTGAGTATTACCAAGAGTTAGACACTTATTACTATTTGAGACTTCTAGTAGCATTATTTCCCCTGTTAATATGTAGGTAATCTTGCCCCTCAGCCATGGAATATGCAGGGTTTTTTGGGGGTGTTTGTTTTTTGCTAAGGTACTTTCTCAACTGATTTGCTCAAGAAAGTTTTAAAGAACTAGGGTCTAATTCTCCCCACCTTTGGTTTTATGTTTAGGCTGACAAAGGGGTAGGCATATGGCTTCCTCTTGGTTTGAAACTGGTGTAAAGGAGTGGAGAATCAGGCCACTAGAACACTGACCTCCTACCACAGCCCTGGAGAAGTTTCTCCACAAGTAACACAGGTAGGTCATTTTTCTGACAGTGCATGCAAAATTTTTCCTTCTGAACATTTCATCCCAGAACACTGTTCTATAACCCTTGAACCTTCCTAAAATATGTGTCCCTCCAGACACTAGAAAACTAGAGAGAAGGGGACAAAGTAGTTCAGATGATCTAGAAAAATATTGCATAGTCTCACAACAGAAGCTGGTCCAATAAAAGAGATCATCTGAAGTACTTTGTCTCCATCTCCTACATTTGGAATCAACACAGCAACCACACTCTCTCTAGCAGCTATAGTCCCATTCCAAGCTAGTTGTTTATTCAAGCTACAGCTATGTAATCCTTTTACTCAATCCCTGCAGAGGAGTTCCTCCAACCTTCCCTTCATCACTTTGGTAGTGGTTTTCTGAATTCTCTTGAGATGGTCATCATCTTTCTGGTAGCATCGGATTTGCTGGATTGAACTTTGGTGGGCCGTGGCTCAGGTGGTAGAGCGCATGCTTTGCATGTACAAAAGGTCTCAAATTCAGTCCCCAGCATCTCTGATTCACGATCTCTAGTAGCATGCCTGGGTGAGGCCTCTGCCAGAGACCTTGGAGAGCCAGATTTCCTGCTGAAACTCTGCTGCCATGTCAGATTGTGACTAAGATGGACCATTGGTCTGACTCAGTTAGGCAGCTCTTTATATCCTCATGCTGTCATGCACTAGCACGCGTACGCAGTTTCAGCAGGTGTTAAATCATGTAAAGAAATGTGATACTGGCATGCTGATTCTCTCTCTTTGTTATAAAAATACACAGAGGGAAATTCTGTGTTGCATTATTTACAATAGTAAATGAGGGCTGGGCCTGAGGGCTTCTCCAAAGGACCTGACTGCAGTACATATTTTAGGGCCAGACATGGCTCTGGAATTAGTAATGAAGCCTATTCACTATCTATAAAAAAAAAAATGTAGACCCTTTCAGGGATAAAATTCATCTACAATTAATTTCCAAATGAACAACTGGCTGAAGTGCCAAAGGAATTGGCAGAGTGGGAAACAGTGTATTTGATGGCTTTTAAAAAAGCATATCTAGAGAGAGCGTGGTTGCTGTGTTGGCTGGTCCCACCTGTAAGAAATGGAGACAAAGTAGTTCAGGTGATCTCTTTTATTGGACAAACTTCTGTTGGTGAGAATAAGCAAGCTTCCAGGTTGCCTTACAAGACAGATATGCAGGGAGAAATTAGCAATCCTTGTGCAGTTGGCCAGTAGCAGAGTAATGTTCAAATGAAAGGAATATCCTTTTCTAATGCGCCAATCATATTGATGCAGGGAGGGCTAAGGCTCATAATTTGCTAGTGAAAAGATTAATACAGCTGTGTGATTAAAATTAAAATTTCTACCTATGCATTTTATTTCATTTTTGAATGATGAAAAGACTAAAGGGGTGGCCCACATACCCAACCCAAGGCATACTGTCCAGGAAACACCGTACCTTTGCTGGAAGGAGGCAACTAGGATTTGGACTCATTTCATACAACTTTGGCATGAACTATAGCTGTGCTTGGAGGACAACGGCACTTTGATGTATTTATTTATTTGTTGGGGGTTAGAGGCGAGGATACGGGAGTTGCGAAAGGTAGGAGAATATAGTGAAAAATACATGATGGATGTAGTTACTAGAACACAGGAAAAGGTATTAATTAGTTCATAAACAAACAGCAGCCGAAGGCTGCATCTACATCAGAGACATTTGTCTGCCTGCTTCATAACAGCATCGCAACAGATTGCAGACATCGGGTATGAAAACATTTGCGCTGCATAAATAAAATATCATGCCTTCATGATCTTTCCTGTTAAAAATCCATGAAAACGAATGAATCCCTACCTTCTTCTCTGTACTCTACAGTGTAGCCTGAAATGGTGCAATTTCCTGTACTGGATGGAGGAAGCCAGCGAAGAATCACTGAACTGCAGCTTCTTTCCTGAGCGATGGGGCGGTTTGGGGCTGCTGGGACACCTTTAACAGAATGACGGTAGTTACCGTTTGATTTGTGTTGTTAGATTTTTAAAAATAAAAATAAATAACACTTGTCCCAGAGATGGGTTTAGGAACTGAGAGACTGTGCAATATTTCACGTTGCACAGAAAGCAAAACTTCAGACCGTGTAGGTGTCGCATGTCACCAGTTCTTATGGCTGCAAATCTCAGGCTACAGTTATGGTCACAAATGTTTATTTGGACCTTTAATGAACAAAGTCCACAGGGCTCTTGAGATGAATGAATTCATGCTAAGGATTATGAAGTGACCAAAAGCTATCACGCCAAGATTTTCAATTGTTGGTGCTTAGATGCAGGCACCTGTTTAGGGTTAAGCACATGCAGCTCCTGGAAATGTTATTTATTGGATTAATTTTATTCTATTTTTATGCTGCCCCATCTTGCCAATGCAGCTCAGGGTGGCTTACAACATAATAAAATCAACATTAAAAAGTGCATATATATATAAACAACAAAAATCAGTAAAATCACAGTAAACAAACTACAAAAAGGCAGAGTTAAAAAGACTTAATACAAAAACAAGACAGACATCCTCCCCCCCCCAAATTACCTGTCTCCCTCCCCAAAAGCCTGGCGGCAACAGACAGGTCTTACATTTCTTATGAAAGGAGGGGAAGTTCAGGGCCAGGCAGAAATTTTGGCTGAATGAAAGATGCAAGATTTGGCTTCTTGGTCTTTTAATTTCTTTAGGACAGTTGCTTAGAGCTGCTTTCACACTGACTAGAAATAAAGTGATCCCAGCCTCACACGCACGTCATTGTCGAGAACAAAGGTTAGCTAAGGCACAAGCCCCTACCTTGCACTTTGATTGTAGCCGAGGTGGAGGCTGTCCCGTGTTCATTTGTTGCCACACAAGTGTAAATACCAGTGTCTTGGGGCATCATATTACAGATCTTCAGGGCAATTTCACCAGAATCACTAGAGGTGGTAGAATGGGGGGTCACATTTTAAAACGTTTCTTTGCCAGTTTACACACTAGCATCTCTTCCAGATTATGGAACAATAGTAATTTCTTTGAAGGTGCAATGGATTCAGGCATTGAGTAGCTGGAAAAGTAGACTTCACAAAAGCAGCTTACATCTGCTTATAGAAGGATGGTCTAATGTTTAGGGAACTGGGTTCAGGACAGCTGGGACCAATTCCTTGGCCAGCCTCAGGCTCCCAGCATGACCTTGGGAAGTAGGTGTGTTCAAACATCATGAGAAATTCCAGAAGCAGCACATAAAAGCTTATTAATTATTATTATTATTTATTAAGCATCAGCTATGTACCTGGCACTTGTACAATCAGTAGTTATAGACAAGTCCCTACCCCAAAGGGCTTACAATCTAAGCGAGACAATGGGGAGATGAGGATGTTGTAGCAAAGGTCGCTACACATTGATATTTTTCATGATGAGGAGATCTTCACTACATGGTAGCTCCAAGGCAATCTGCAATGTAGGCATCATGGAAATTATCCAATGTGCCTCTACTGAGGAGCATCTTGGGGTTACCACCCAGTAGATCCATTCAAATCCATGAAATGCCACCACATTGTGACTTAGGAGGAGTCCATAAAGGGCTTCCATGATGTCTGAATGTGCCTTTGATGTACGCTGTGCCCGAGTTCTGCATCTGCAAAATGGGGTCCACGTTTCCTCGCCTCACAGAAGTGTTGGGAAGATGCTTCTTAATGATTGCGATATCTATATATTCTATTGGTGAGGCGGGCCAGATAGGTACTTACAGAGTGAATTAGCTGTGTGGCAGCATGTATGTTTGTGGGGATGGGAGGGGGGAACTTAAAGGAGCAGAGGACAGATTTCCAATACTGGAGAACAAGCTAGTATGTAAAGGAAAATGATGAAAAACACTGTGTCTGTATGGAACTATCCTCTCTGTAAAAGCCACTAGAGAACATAGGAGGACAAATTAGAGAATTTTAAGAGAAGCCTTGTAAGTTTCCTCTTGATTGGGCAGAGTCCCTCTTTTATAGAAACCTGTAAAATGTCTTTTCCCCCCCTTTTCCTGAATTTTAATTTCTCTGACTTTGCATCTGCAGGTTTTCCCTTGGGCTGAGCTAGCCGTGCTAGAAATCACATGAGAAAACTTGCAGTCAGAGTTGCTGTTCAGTTTTGTCCACCCAAGTGGTGCAGGTAAACCATAGACAAGCTTCTGAATTCACCGTTTATTTGAATTAAACAAAGTCTGTAGCTCCTGAAAGGTTTAGTCTCTGTGGGAAATTAAGTGTTAAAAGCCCCCCTCCCCCCACTCCCAAATGATGCTTCTGAGGTTTGATACAGCATCATGAAAACTTTTCAGTCAAAGAAAAGCATGTCAGAGGATAACTTTTATTGGACCAACTTCGGTTGGTGAGAGTACGCAAAGCTTTCAGGCCACACAGGGTCATTTTGGTCCAAAAACTATATAATCTAAACTACTTGGTCTGCATCTTTTCCATTTGGGACCAACACGGCAGCCCCACTCTCTCTAGATGAGAGCCAAACATGGCTTCCCTTGGAGCCCATAATGGTTTTCCTTGGAACTGCTGGAGGAGGTTCTGTGAGCGCCACTCAGGACACACTGTCTTTTCCCAGAAGCAGAGTTCATTCCCAGTTCGCTTCTGCTGGGTAGCTGGAATCTGAGCCGAGGTTTTAAACTCTGGCACCTCTGAGCTGGCATAACCAACATACTGCTTTTTGAGAACATGAGGTTGGCGTAAACAGTCATATTTCAAGATGGTTTTCAGTCTGGCTGGTGCAATCACTAAGTTTTGTGGTAAGAAAGCTACCTCATTTGTGCCACAACAATACCAAATACTTTGAGAGTTAGTAGGAACTTACCAGGAGGAAACATTATACGTGGCCGTGCTGTTGTCATTGTCAAGGATATTTTGATCCGGTCCCTTCCAGGTTATGTTTGGCTTTGGCCGTCCACAGACTTTGCACTGCAACATCACCGTATCTCCGAGCAAGCAAGTAATGTCCACCAGGGGCATGAGGAACTCTGGAGCCACTGGAGCAAAACCCAAATTGCTTTAGCCAACGATTACTGGGAGTCAAGCATTTCATGACGCCGATCGCAGGGGAGTTTTATGAGGGGAGGCTATGCTTGGTGGATGCCTTGAAAACCCCTTACACCAAAGGTTGATGATATAAGATGCTGGAAGGAAAATCACTGAAAACACCATAGTCAATAAGGGGCAGACCATGAAGGCAGAGCCATGCGGGTGCAAGAGTCATGTGGGAAACTTCACAAGGGCCTTCGGGAACAGCACTTCCTTTGACATGAAAAACTTGGGGACTGCTCACTTCCTGCTCCCATCTGCCAGGAGAGTGGGGAGGAGACAGACAGGACCTTGTCCCTTGCAGCCTCTGGCACAGGGCATGAAAAATTGCACCAATTAGAAATTTGCTAGGGTTGTGGGGTGGGTGGGGAAGAGACACCCCCTAATTCCTGGGAGCTTTCCTAATGCACTCCCACCCTGCGCATTACTCTCCTTCCTTCCTCTGCCCCCTGGAAACACTCGTGTGTGTTGTGCCCTGCTGCAGGGTGGCCCCTGGAGCATATCTGCAGCCAAAAGGATATAGCCTGCCCTGGGCCCTTGAGCTGCCCGACGGTTTCCTGATTGCAGACATAAGCCTTGTTACTGCTTCTATTGGGCTGGGCAGCTCTGCTCCATGGGCCCACTGTACCAAGAACGGTGCTAGCTAACCCCAGCATTCTAGCACTGCCACTCAGGTACATGGGCTAAATTACTATATGTAGTATTTAAGTATATGGCAAATTGGGAGGAGCCCTTGTTGCTTGGGCTCTTGGATGGGGTATATTAAGAGTAGAAGGAGGCTTCCTTTCTGTACTGGCAAGATTACTTGGGTACTAGATTTGCCTAGAGTGTATCAGTATAATCCAACCCTATGAAATACTCTCTGCTTTTCAAAGCCCCATCGTGCAAACATTTTAGCGCACACCTCTCTAACTCACCTTCCTGGATGAAGTTTGGGTTGATTATCTGAAAGATATAAAGAAACAGAAAGACTTTTTTGTTTTTTTGACTGGCCAATAAATAGATGCTACTTCCTAGGCAAGGTGAAGCAGACAGATCTGAAATTGAGAAAGTTACTGGTGTCCACGAGACACGTTCAATATAACTACAATGCCCCAAAAATCTCAGTAAGGGTGTTTGGATTGGATAAAAGTTAACAATTTAACTTTTAATCAGTAGCTCATTTCAAAGCATATCTTAGTATCAGAGTTGGAAGTGTTCAGCCTCTGTTTGAAAGTCTCCAATGATGGAGAGCCTACAGTTTCCCTTGGTAACTTGTTCCGTTGTCAAGCAGATGTTTAACCAAAATCTACCTCCTTGTAATTAGAGCCCATTATTCCTAGTCCTGTCCTCTGTGGCAATGGAGAACAGTTGTTTGCAATCTTCTTTGTAGCAGACAGCAGTCTTCAAATACCTAAGATACAACTATCATGTCTCTCCTTACTCTTCTTTTCTCTAGGCTAAATATACCCAGCTCCTTCAATTATTCCTCATAGGCCTTGTTTTCCAAATCCTTTTATTACTCTCCTCCAAAACTGTTCCAATTGGTCAATGTCCTTCTTAAAATGTGGTGCCCCAAACTGGATACAGTATTCTAGTTAGGACTAGAGGACTAGTAGTGCTATCGAAATGATAAGTAGTAGTAGCAGATAAGGTACCATGTCCTGGAAACAGCACTTCTGCTAACACAGCCTAAAACTGCACGAGTCTTTTTTGGCGCCACACCACCTTGCTGACTCATGTTCTGTTTGTGATCAACAGTAATCCCTAGATCTTTTTTACATGTGCTATTGCCAAGCCAACTATCCCCATCTTATAGAATTAATTTTTTTCTTTTCTTAAGTGTAGAACTTGACATTTATCTCAGTTCAATTTCATGTTATTAATTTCAGCTCAGTTTCCCAACCTATCAAAATTATTTTGAATTCTAATTCTAACGTCCAAGGTGTTAGCTACCCCTCTTAGTTTTGGTTCATCTGCACACTTAATAAATATTCCATCTGCTCCTTCTTCCAACTCATGAATACAGATGTTGAGCAGCACTGGTGCCAGGACAGAGCCCTTGGGGACCCCACTGGATACCTCCCCTCCCTCCCTCCCTCCCTCAAGTAGGATTTGATATTGTGTTACAGGTGATAGATAATAGCTGATCTTTTTGGCGACGATAGAATATTTTTCTTATTTACTTATAACATATAGATGATGAGAATAGGCAATTTCTTTTTGCTTTTGCAACCTTGTGCTAAATAGGGCCGCTATATGGCAAACCATAGAACTGTGTGGTAAGTTGGATTTATTATGTGGTTTTGGTTATCACACCTTAGCACCTACTTAACAGGACGACTAAAGTTAGAGTGAATGAACATAATTTCTATCCAGCAGCTAAGCTGTCAATACAGCATTCTGTATTTTCCCCAACTCCTACTCACATGCTGAAGTGCTTTCATATATTAAATGGACTCCGACTGTCTTTCTCACACAGAGGAGCAAAACGCCATTCATGCTAAATTTCTCTATAGACAGCTATAATATTAACTGATATAGTGCTGTGGCTCAGCTATTGCCATGGTAAGTGCTATAGAAAGATCTTTAAACAACAATGCCTTCTTTAGCAATCAGTGAGGCTCAGTTTGTAATAATTACCTCACGGATGATTATGTCACAGTTACCAAAAAAGACTTGCTCAGTTAGATATTGTCCTCTAAGGCCACTTTTAGACGTGCCCTGTGGGTCGCGGATTTAAATAATCCGCCGGAGAAAATTCACGCGGGCGGCTTTTAGACAAGATGCTGCCCGTGAAAATGGCCACTCGCGCATTCTTTATGAGACATGTTATTAAAAATGCAGCTTATAAAGAATGCACAAGTGGCAGTTTTTGAAGGTGGTGTCTTGTCTAAAAGCCGCCTGCGTGACGTTTCTCCGGTGGATTATTTAAATCCGCGACCCCTGGAGCACGTCTAAAAGCAGCCAAAGTCTATGTACCTGTTGAATGACGCATGCATAAAAACTGAAGTTTCATCTTTAAAAATATAGTAGGGCTGGACAAATGGTCTCCCACACCCCCTCCCCCCACACTGGAGAGCATTAGCAAAGGAAATCTTCCCCACACAATACAGGCTTGGGTTCAGTATGTTATTTAATACTATGCAGCTCATTCCGCTTGGCTCTCAGCCCAGCTTACAAATGAAGGAGGAGTACACTAGGATTATCCTCATTCTACACATAGTGAAACTGAGGCAGATAAGTTTAAATTGTTTGCCAAAAGTCAGACACGGAATTAGTAGTGCAGTTAAGCAGCAAACCCACATCACTTTGCCTCACAAGCCCATGTCTTGTCCGTTGGGCTATGCTACCTCCATTAGAAAAGACTATATTTCTAGTTTACAAGTGGGCAGCTAGTGGTGATAAGAGTCTAATCAGTTTCTATGTGTATATATANGGTGCTTAGATGCAGGCACCTGTTTAGGGTTAAGCACATGCAGCTCCTGGAAATGTTATTTATTGGATTAATTTTATTCTATTTTTATGCTGCCCCTCCTGCCAATGCGGGGTGACGTCTGTCTCTTATACACATCTAGATGTGTATAAGAGACAGCACACACAGTAAATTGAAAAACCAATTGAACAAACATCCTTGGAAGGATGTTTTCCTCAGCCACCAGGGACACATGGGTAGGTGGCTGCCTTTAGATGATTCCCCCTCCTGCCCCCCAAGAATATTTTGTGCCAGATACTCAGGAAGTCAACAAATCTTGATTGATTTTCGATTTACATCCGCTATCTTTGGATACACTTATGGACAACTTTTCAAACTGCTTTATCTCTGTACCTTGGGTATTCAGCTTCATTACAAAGCATGCCAGGTACTGATGCTCCTCACAGAGTACCTTAAAGATGATAGGCTGTAAAAGCCAGGAGGACTGTAACATGTGTGTATTTTTAATATATATTACACACAGAAAATCCTATTAATTTGCTTCTAAATCCTTCTAGGGAATTTCCTTAAGAAGATTAAATACAGCCTGCACTATACTGAAGATATAAAAATTCACCCCGTTTTGGGATTACACCAATTTCCCACCCTCCAAGAATGACTTTTCAGCAAGCCCTAGCTCTGCTCAAAGCTTTCTGTTCTCACGCTGAACATGGCCGCAATTTCTGTAAGAAAACTTCCATCTTTGAAGTCCAGTCAGAGATTTATAGGAGTTGCTACAGTTTAGGATTAAGTGCTTTCTTCCTGGCTTCTTTTATTGAGCATATGAGATAAAACATTTGGTTTTCCAGCATGTGTTCAACCTGTTGAGAAACCAGAACAGCTGCCTTTCTTGAATGGGCTCCATCAGCTGACAAATGGGCAGATGCTAGCACAACGTAAACCCACAGTTCACAAAAGAAGAAATTTAACCCTGTTCATGGCTGTCCCGAATCCTGCAGCCTCAAAACAGTAAGGGAGTGTATAGCAAGTATGCTAAATGGCAACACACAGATGGAATTGCCCAAGTGAGAAATGCCAGCCACTAAACAGATCCTGAAGCTGGAAGAATTTTCTGTGAGCTGCCACAGTCGTATAAGAACATAAGAAATGCCGTACTGGGTCAGACCAGTGGTCCATCTAGTCCAGCATCCTGTCTCCGACAGTGGCCAATCACGGTGGCTTGGGAGAAGCACCCAACAGGTCACCATGGGGGATCCATTCCCTGTTGTTTTCCCCCAGCTCCCGTCATGTTCCCTGAACCTGTCTGGCTAATAGCTGCTAATGGACCTATCTTCCAGAAACTTGTCCAAACCTCTTTTAAACTCAGCTCTAGTACTGGCCCTTACCACAGCCTCTGGCAGTAGATTCCACAACCCAATTATACGCTGAGTGAAAAAATATTTTCTTT
>QEPC01004922.1:4492586-4512556 GCA_003113815.1 Sphenodon punctatus
CCCTGCCATGCCAGGTGCCTGCTTCTGACTGGCACTGCATGTGCTGCTATTTATCTGAATAATGGTCTTCAAGGGGACAACTTCAATTGCTTATAAAATTGGGTCCCTTTATCAAATTGTCCTGTAGTTTGGCAGAGATGGCAGGGAAGGTATGTGATACATTCCTGCCAAATATCTTGTAAACAGGATGGAATATAAAAAAGTTACAGCTGGAAATGTATTATCAAGTTAATGTCTTATACCATCAGGACTCTTCATCCAATCTTTCTGAGAATTGGCAGGTGTGTTAAGCTTGTGGAAGGACATGATATTCACAGGTTTCTTGCAAATTGGATGGAAGCTAAAGAAGGTGTAACCATGAATGTGTATGGAGCTTTTCTTAAAATCACAACATTCAATTGCTTCTAAAATCTGTTCCCTATTTTAAATCGTTTCACACATTGGTACACGTAATGTCCTCCATTGAGGGTACAAGCACCCCAAAATTAATCACAATTGAACAAAAAGGTTATAACCAGAAATACGTTTTTCAGTTTTTTTCCCTTTATTTCAAAAACAAAATGTAATTTTCGTTTCTATTTTCGTTATTTGTCGTTTTCGTTATTGCAACAATAACAAAAATAACAATTTTCATTGTTGTTGTCATAACGAAAATGACATGCACACTGGTAGTAAATAACTGTTCCTTCTTTATTAGTTTCACACCAGTCATGATTTTATAGACCTCCATTATATCTCCTCTGTCGTCTCTTCTCCAAGCTGAAGAACCCCAACCTACGAAGCCTCTCCTCATCCAGGAGCCCTTCATGCCCTTGTTGCCCTTTTCTGTACCTTTTCTAGTTCAACTTTGTCTTTTTTGAGATGGGGCGATCAGAACTGCACACAATATTCGAGGTGGGGTCGCACCATTGATTTGTATAGAGGCATTATGACATCCTGTGTTTTATTCTCTATCCCCTTCCAAATAATCCCTAACATTGTTTGCTTTTTTGACTGCTGCTGCACCCTGTGCTGTGGATTTCATTGTATTGTCCACAACCACCCCCAGATCCTTCATACAGCACCAAGCATCTGCACAGGCAGAACTTGTGTTTAAATATTTCCTCATACCTTGTACCAGGCCAGCTCGCTAAACTATTAACCTTAACAGAGGAGCATGCCCATTGATTTCATAGCCAAGGAAAATGTTTCTGGAGAAAACACCGTCATGGGAATTCCCTCAGTAAAGGTCCCAGATTTTATCCATTCAAGGAAAGATTGTTTCTTAATGCCGAAGATCCCAGGAATGGGTGTTGCAGGAGGCACAAAACCATCACTCTGCAGTGAGAACTTCCCAGAACCATGACTGGCTACCCATGTGATGGTGGAAAGACCTTTTTCAGAAAGAGATAACACTACAGCCAATCTCAGGGAATATTTGTCTGGAAATTGCCACATGGCACGAGGGGGAAATGATGTGCAGTCATCATCCCCCCCAACCTTACCGCGATTGTTCCCACTCACCAAGTCTCCACCCCCACTCTCCGATTGTACAATACAGACCTGCATAGTGTCCCCACTGTGGGTACTGAAGTGGTATTATGGTAGCACCTGATCTCACATCCTTCCCACATAAGTGTTAGTGATATCAGAGGATCTCCTCTCTGTGCAGCTCTGGAGAAACACTTCCATCAAGGATGGTAAGCATGTCATAAGTAGTGCCATACCGAGTAAGACCAATGGTCCATCAAGCCAAGCATCCTGTCCTCCGACAGTGGTCAATCTCGATCGCATGGGAGAAGAACCAACAGTCACAATGGGCAATCCATTCCCCGTTGTTCACTCCCAGCTCCCGACAGTAAGACACTCATTCAGTAAGACACTCATTCTGTAAGCTACTTGGTTAATAGCCATTAATGGACCTACTCTCTAAGAACTTATCCAGTCCTTTTTTAAACCTAGCTATACTACTGGCCTTGACAGTCCTCTGAAAAAACAAATTCCGTAAGTTAATTACACGTTGAGTGAAAAAGTACTTCCTTTTATTTGTTTTAAATCTGCCAACAGCTAGTTTCATGGAGTGTCCCCTAGTTCTAATACTATTTGAGAGGGTAAATAACCATTCCTTATCTACTCTTTCCACACCACTCAAGATTTTATAGACCTCTATAATGTCCCCTCTCACTCTTCTCTAAGCTGAAGAGACCCAGCTTGTCAAGCCTCTCTTTGTACGGAAGATGTTCCATACCCTTTATCATTTTCGTTGCCCTTCTCTGTACCTTTTCTAGTTCTGCTATGTCTTTTTTGAGATGGGGCGATCAGAACTGCACACAATATTCCAGGTGTAGTCATACCATCAATTTGTATAGAGACATTATGACATCCTGAGTTTTATTCTCTGTCCCTTTGTGAATACTCCTAACATTCTGTTTGTTGCTTTACAGACCTCTATAATGTCCCCTCTCACTGCTGCTGCACATTGGGCTGAGGATTTCAGCGTGTTGTCCATAATCACGCCCAGATCATTTTTCTGAGTGGTAACTCCTAGCTTAGTACCCAGCATTGTGTACTCCTAGTATGGATTCTAATTCTGTATGTGCATCACTTTGCACTCGTCCACATTAAATCTCACCTACCATTTAGATGTCCAGGCACCTAGTCTTGTAAGATCCTGTTGCAGTTCCTCACAACCTGCTCGTGTTTTAACTACCTTGAATAACTTGGTGTCATCTGCAAATTTGATCACCTCACTCTTAACACCCTTTTCCAGATCATTAATGGATACATTAAACAGCACTGGTCCCAATACAGATCCCTGGGGCACACCACTTTTTACATCTCTCTATTGTGAAAACTGACCATGTGGTCCTACTCCTTGCTTCCTATCCTTTAACCAGTTACCGATCCCTAGTAAGACACTACCTCCTATCCCATGACTTTTTAATTCTCAACAGTTTCTCATGAGGGACCTTATCAAATGCTTTCTGGAAATCCAGGTGCACTATATCTACCGCATCTCCCTTGTCCACATGCTTATTTATACCCTCAAAGAATTCCAAGAGATTAGTGAGGCATGACTTACCTTTGCTAAATCCATGTTGACTTTTCCCCATTAAGCCATATTTATCAACATGCCCAGCAATTCTGTTCTTAATGATAGTTTCCACCATTTTGCCTGGCACAGATGTCAAGCTTAGACTGTCAGAACAGATGTCTGAACAGCCCAAGGAATATCTCCTTTTAGCCTTGTAGTGAGAAGGCCCCGATAGGGCTGTGGACTCCACATGGAAGCTACATGTAGCCAGAGAACACCATGGGTGTTTTAAAACTAGATGCTACCATGCATGGTCACCCAGGAACCACTCATCTGAAGGTGATGCACAGGGATGTGCGCTCCTCTGAGCCACTCAGCACCCACTCACCGCTCACTGTGGAGAAAACCAGAGTGCGCCAGAAATGTACATGGCAATGAGCACCCATTCATCCCCTGCCCGTATGAACTGGGGTGGCCATCCACACCACCAAACAGGTCCCCCACGCGTAGGCACCGTGGGCAGGGGGACACGGCCTTTTTCAAGTTACAGAAACTGGCAAGTGCTGGGGAGCCTGGTACCCCAGCGCTCATGGCCGGGACATGCTAATTTCAAAGGCCAGCCTGGCACGTTTCCCCCTCCCCCATGGTCCATGGCAGGGGGAGTATGTGGTGGCTGCCATGGTAGCCACCTGTTAGAATCCTTCCCCACACACGACCCCTGAGTGGCTGCTCTGCGGCGGTACCACTCCGTGGCCACGGCTGCCCCCTCACAAGCCTGGCTTGTTTTAAAACACCCCATTTCTTCTATTGCCTCAGACTTGGAACAGAAGCAAAGCAAATAACGAGCCGCCTCAGCCTCCTCCAGTTTCCAGCATCCAAGAGGACATAACTAAACCTGTCATGGGAATGGCAGATAATGTGTCCAGCTTGTTCAGTTTCTCTGCACCCATTGGAAGCACCTGTCAGTGCTTGGATGAAACAGCAGGGGTTTGGGGCTCTGGCAGGAGTGACCAGAGGCACTTCATTTTCTCTTGGCAAAACCTTGAAGAAATACAGCACTGATTCCCACTCCACCCCGTTAGTGGGTAAAACCAAACGTGACACAGGCCTGCATTGGCCCAGGATTAATCTATTCCCCACGTGTGTTCCCGTGCCACCAGATGTTTGCCCAGGACTGCCCTGGGGTGGGTAGGAGGCTGGGCCGGGCTGCGTCTTCAGAAAGTGCAGTCCGGACCAAGGGTTGCCCATGCACGCCAATACGTTTGTTTGTCCCTACCATTCCCACCTCGGGGCAGAGGCTGCCAGGGCCATGCATTATGTTAGTCCGTCATGGCGGGGAGTGGGGCTGGCCGGCCACAGACGCACACACATCTCCCTACCCTACCTGGGGCATGCGGGTGGTGGGATGGCTCTACGGCTGGGGACACGTTTGTATGGTGCCCCTCCTTGACCTGGGGAGGGGTCGCTGCTGCTTCCCATCCTGGGCCAGGCTGGGAAGCAGCAGCACTGCTCACGCGTCTATTTTGACCCAGTCTTGCAAGGGGTGAAAGGCCCGAGCGGTTATAAATGTGACACAAACCTGGGGACTGTCCCAGGCTCTAGGTGTAATTTAAGCAGAAATCTAAGCAAAGGCTTGAAAGCAGGAGTAGCATGTGCAGAGACAGGCACGTACGTGTATGGGTGGGAGGTGCTACGAGAAGCATCTCGTATTCTAAATATTCTAAAGCTGAAGATGAAGTCATGCAGGAAAAAAAGTATTGGAATCCCCATTCAAAAGCAAAAATGTAGAGCTTTGGAAAAATATCATAGATAGTCCTATCCTAACAAGCCAGTTACTTTGGGGTGCCATACATTGCAGCAGCAGCACAATATAGTAAGCTACTGCCCAATATATATGTATGTATTCCACCACCAAAATAAGGGGCTGACAGCTTTGGAACATAAGTACTCTGAGCAGCAAGGAAAGAAATACATTACAGGGAGTAGGCTCTCTTTTGTCTACAAAGTGCATTTGAACATACAGTGTCCCTAGGACAAGCTCATCTTTTAGCTTGCACGTTCCCCATGTAGTTTCTCTCTGAGCTGCAGCTATCAGAATGCTTCATTCTGTTATAGTGAACTCAACTGATTTCTGGGGACTTATACATCAAAAGTTTGATTTCCCCCTCAAAACCTCCCATTTCAGTCTGTACTGCGGGAGCCAGTGTGGTGTAGTGGATAAGGGGTTGGAGTTGGAAGCCAGTGTTCAAATCCCACTCTAGCTGTGAAGTCACTGGGTGACCTTGGGCAAATCACAGCCTCTCAGCCTCAGTCAGTTCCCCACCTGTAAAGCGGAAATGTGTGTCTGTCGCTCCCTATGTTCCCCTCACCCGTGTGCAGCTTAGATTGTAAACCCACTCGGCCGGGACCGGTCTCCAACAATCTGGGGCTGCGAAGCACTGCCGCTGCCTAGTAGTGCTATAGAAGTGATTAGCAGTAGGTTGAGTGAAATGGGTCAATCATACAACGCCAACATGATGGGGTGGTAGAATGACCCATAAAACCCCACCAGATGAGCTTGCTATTAATAAACTGCACATTGTGACAAAGCCGGTTATGTGGCAATCTGCTAGCTCATGCTAGGCAACGAGCCAGACTCAAACTCTTCAGCACAGGAGTCCTTTTTCATTTTAACACTAGAGGGCAAGTTTGCTTCAGCACTGGTGGCCTAGTGCTGAACTGTGTGCAAATGCAGTCATCAGTCCGTCTCCTCCTCCTTCCCTAGAAGAAAACACCCGCTGATTTGAAACTGAAGGTCATAGAATCTAGGGACATGTTCCTTGCTCCTTTATTATTCACCGTTAAAAACTAACATTGGTGATCAGTGGCACGATAGGAGAGAGAGAGAGAGAATACAAGGGAATGATAAAACAGTCATGCCCTCCTGCAAGAGCAGCAGCAGACTCTGCCTGATGTTGTCATCATTAGGGACCACAGGAGTATAGAGTTAGGTCTCAAGGGGTGTGGGTGTGTGTTCACACGGTACAAGGATGGGGACTCACTGGCCTAGAGTTTTTTTCACAACAGGAAAACATGGTCAGGACTTGTTTCACTCCTGACCTCATTCTCCCTTTGTCCATAGACCTTGCACTTGGATAAACAAGGAGTAGATCCAACAGCAGCATCAGCGAGTACAATTGCTATTAAAAACTATACAAATTAGGGAGTAAATTATATGACATCAGCATCCCATTGTTTAAGACACAATAGGGGGCACTTCCAGACTTACTGTGCCTTAAATTTGTATCTTTGCTAAAAGTTACAAAGTACCTTTGTGTACATTTTTTCCACAAAATGCAGATACTTGAAAACACTGACCACAATCCACACCCACTTACTCACAAGTAGGCCCAGCAAAACCTAGTGGTTTGTAGATCGTGGCCCCTGGCTTTTAAAAATAGACTTGGAAATTGGAAGTGATCTGCAGTTGACTATCCAGGTAGCATGGACTGCCTGCTGTGCTAGGTGCGGGAGAGGAGAACCAGAGGCACAATTTACTCTGTATTTACCGAAACATTTTACATGTGCAAAAGCCTTACACTACTTTAAACTCCAGAACTCTCACAGAAACTCTGCCAAGTAGTCCTGTATCCAGCTCAGTACTTTACCAAAGGGAAGGAGAGGTGAAGTGACTAGTTATAATAAACATTGGCCATTCCCAAGTCGCAGGGCTATGGTATAGACTGACCCTGACCCATGAGCGATATAAGTATAGGTTGTAGCAACACGCCTCTGTGCCAGACTTTATGAGAAAATGCCACACCATGAATCACTAATGCAACTAGTTTGAGAAGGGACTTCCCCATTCTTAACCGTGTACTCATGCTACTAGATCAGTCTCAGTGGGCCGGCTCAGTTTGCTTATTTATTCACCAGCATGTTTAAAAAAGCTGGAAGGGAGACTGGGAAGTCAGAGCAAGCTAGTGCCCTGAATCAAATAGAGAGTTAGCCACCTACTCAATTTCTACAAGGCCTCATACTTCCCCAGTGTCTAGGAACTAGGTTCTGGCTTTATTTCTGCAGAACCCAGTTCTGTATAGATTGGCTTGTTCTCCATCCCTGTTCAGTTCTTGGTGTCTCTGCTAAAAGCAATTAACCAGGGACTCTGCTAGGTTGGGGGGGGGAGGAGAGGTATTTGGTTTTTATGAGCTAAAAAATGAAAAATCAAAGTAAATTGTAATGCAGTCGACCAAAATAATCTTGGACTGTTTACCCCACTGAGATGGAGGAAAGAGCACCTGTGCCAAGTGCTCTATTGGTCTTTGTGCAAAATGGGTCTAACTATGCATTTTCTTACTACCTAATGTTGTTATTTACTTTAGAAGGCAGCTGTAGGAGGAGAGGATACACTGCTCCAAGAACTGTAATTAGGGTGGACTTTGGCCAGTTAGTAGAGCGCATGCTTTGTATAAGGTTCCAAGTTCAATCTCCAACAGCTCCGGTAGCACGCCTGAGCGAGGCCTCTGCCGGAGCCCCTGGAAAGCTGCATTCAAAACCCTGGTGCCGTGTCAGGTTGTGACAAGCTGGACCATTAACCTGACTCAGGCCACTTTCATACATGCCTCCCCCCATGCATATTTGGGGGGGCGGGAGAGAATGCACAGCTCGAATATGCACGGGGAAGCGGCCGACATGAAAGGCAAAGCTGCACGGGCTGCAGCGCTAGATTTCCTGCTCTGCATCACGTGTGGCTTTGCCAGCAAAGTCGCGGAGGGAGGTGTGTGTGTGTGTGTGTGTCTTCCACACCGGCCAATCCCCGTGCATATTCGGGCTGCGCATTCCCCCCCGCAGCCCAAACATACGCGGGGGGGGGGGGGAATGTATGAAAGTGGCCTCAGTTAAACAGCTCCTTACATACAATTGTAGTAGCCAAAAATGTTGATCAGAGACTCTTCTAAAGCAGCTCATACTTAAGCCAGTCTCACTCAAAACGTAAGGTAACTAGATCAAAATTTCAAAGACAAGGGCCACTGTGGCGGTGAGCTATAGAAATAACTTAAGGACATGCATTATGTTTCATAGTACCGTGGGGTTCAGAATAAGGGACACCCATTATATTCTGTAAGAGCTGTAGAGCTCTGCAATAAAGGATGCTCCCTTAAAATAAGGGACTCCTCACACTAAGGGTTGGGAAGACAAAGTTTTTCTTGCCTTGGTTGTACCTCGTCTAAGAACTAGCAACAGGTTTCACGTTCCGTTAAGAGTGCAAGTTCAACCTCTCCCCCTCCCCCCTTTAAAAATAAATTAAAGTATCAAGGTCAATGATACAGAAGCTCTGGCACACAGCTGACTTTTACTTGGCCCCTTTCCAATTCCTGGATCTGGCCCTTCGATCCAGTCCCTACCCTTAACCAAAAGAGTAAGCACAGAGGTGGGGAGTAGGGATGCATACAAGGCCAGGATATGGCTCTGGAGCATAGATCCATGATTTAGAACCTCCCCATCCCGAGTACATCCCTTACACAGCCTCCTCCCACCCTTATACCAATCTTCAAAGGGGCCTGAGGAAGAGGGGAAAGTTCCCCATCCCTGACTAGGCGCTCATGGCACTCGGGAGAGGGGACCCATGCAAATCAGGTGTCTCTTTGCTCAGGCGTAAATGCCCCTCCCCCTCCCCCCCACAGGTGATTGATGCTTTCATGCATGTTTACAAAAGCAATTGCTAGGGCTCAGTCGCCTTTGATAAGGTGTGAATGGCCAAAGGCATTTACAAAGCCATGGCTGATTTGCACGCGTGTCCCCTCTCCCAAGCTTTTAAGGACCTGTTTGCACAGGTATGAAAGCAGCTGCAGTCTCTGATCTCCAGCAAAAGGGGAAAAATCTGTCCTGGGATTTAAATAAAGCTCCGTAGCTGCTGGTTACATTTCTACAAACGGGTCATAAAAATAAACAGCATGTGTGTGTTCATTGCTCATTTCCCCCTCTCACTTCAAGATACAGTCTAGTCATGAAGTTCATCAAGGAAGGGAAGAGGCATTTGCAAAGTTGGGCCAAGGGGAAGAGAAAGAGCGTTGGGTCATGGGACACATTGCATTTGTGGGTTAACTTCTCCAGTAGAGTCATTTAGTACATTTGCTAGCTGCTTTTGGTACATTTCTTTGCTTCTCCTCCTCTCTATATGTACCCCCACCGTTGCTCTCCATGTCCCTTATTTCCCGGTCACTCTCTCCTTCAGCTTCACTCTGCACTTTGTACAGATCTCCCCGACACCCCAACTATCTTCCACTACCACACAAAGTTAAACAAAACATTTCTAATCATTTGTTTTTCAATAAAGCATTCTATATTTGACAAATCTAGATAATCCTTAGACATAATAGGTTTAAACCAGGTATTAAAAATATAATGGGGGCAGTTAGGCAATTCATACAGCATAATCTTTTTAAAATAAACACTCTATTAGTACGAGAAGCAGGAACTCAAAAATAGCTAAAACCACACCATGCTTTGGCAGCCCAACATACTGAAGTGGTTGTCAATACCTGGCTCGTCCCTCCTGAGTTTTGCTCCTGCATCAATATAAGTTTGTCACAGGCTAAATGTTTTTAGCTTCAGCAAATTAACATCTGGGAGAAAATGGGAACTTTAAGTGGGACCAAGCAACATGGTGCTGTTGTTACTGCATAAACATGAGACTGGGATCTGTAGCTACTAGAACCGTACTCTTCAGCCCTAGCCACACAGGCATTTC
The DNA here is from genome assembly GCA_003113815.1 of Sphenodon punctatus. Taxonomy (NCBI): domain Eukaryota; kingdom Metazoa; phylum Chordata; class Lepidosauria; order Sphenodontia; family Sphenodontidae; genus Sphenodon; species Sphenodon punctatus. The sequence continues at coordinate 4,502,330 of QEPC01004922.1, forward strand.
TTTTCAGCGCTTAGCAGGACAACCCCAATGGACACCGACTCTCTGCAGGCTAGTTGATAGGAGACCTCATACAGGACACACAGAGTTCATTCTGTTAATCTTACCCCACCCACTGCTTGTTCCAAGATACCACTTTAACAGAGGTCCAAGCACTGTCCGAAGCAAAGTACACGGTGGACAGAACAAAAAGGCAATTTCCAATATGTTTACTAGGAAAACAGATTTCTGCTATTAAAATAAGAAAACTGAAGGAAGGAACAAAGATCAAACAAAAAGTCCTTCTCCAATGGAGACTTCCAGGGTTACTGTACTGTTGCAGGAGTTTATACAACTTTGAGTTTACCATGTTCAGATGGCCAGACACAAGTCAACATTTCTCACCTAGATTTGAAAAGTTGGCTACTTCTGTTGGTGCAGCCATTCTTTTGGAAATCTGTAAGTCACTTAGCAATTATCCCATCCCCTAACAGGCCAAGGAACTGTAAGACAGATGCCTGCAAGGCTGGTTGGGAGAGAGTTCAACCAACAGCTTCCATCTCCCCTCCCAGCCCTCAACTGGTAGATAGAAGTACCTGTAGAACCCAAGGGGGCACCCCTTATACTGCTGTACTCATATTACGGAGTGGATTCATTTATATATTTTGTTCATTGTTAATATATTAATTCTTTGTATTTTTTAGAATAGCTTGTTTGTTAAATACCAAAAATGGCACCACCACAACCTTTTCCAGCATCTGAAATTTATTATGCACCTTTCCAGCGAGGAGTATCGTCATCCAACTAATCTTAACAAAGGTGCAATTGGTGACAGCTAAGTGTTAAGCTTGCAGGTGCAATTGTCCCATATTTCCTGTTTTAACTTGTGATTTGTTATGGCCCCTTGGCCAAACAATAAATACATATATACATATTTCCCTGTCCCCATAACACCAAAACAAGTGAACCCAGCAGCCTGCATGTGAATGTCACTCCATGGCATAGGTTGACATCCTGATTTCATTTATCTCAGCATTTATACACCACCCTACTCGCTATGCAGCAACTCAAGGTATTACAGAGACCATTTCAAAACAGGTATGCAGTTCTTTGTGGGGAAAAGAAACAGGATGGTTGCCTATACCTCCATGCTAGTATTGGGGTCAAGGTCATCACACTCTGACTCTTCCGAGCTGTTGGTCTCCTTGTTTGGCAAGCATGAAGGGGAAGAGAGAATATAAGATTAGGACAGAGGCAAGTCAAGCTGTTCAGAGTAGCAAAGGGCTCAAGAGCAGCAGTGAAAATGGGTACTGGTAAACAAAAAAGGGAGTCACTAAAGCCAGCAACATGCTAAATAAAGAAGACAAGACAGCAGTCCTTGCCGTGTCATTCGGGACATACTATAGCAATGGAAACAACAGAATGACGAGTCAGCCAGCCACAACTTCCATGGTATAGCAGCTCTCTGATCGGACTAGATTCTTAGCTGCCTTTCACCTCACTGAAACCCCTTTTAGGTTGAAGGCTGTGGGGCTATCATGTCAGTCTACCCCCACAAGCGGTTCCAGCAGCTGTTACACCTTCACCACCACATGTGGGCAAGCACTGCAGGGGGCGGAGGCAAGCATGGCATAGTGAGTGCAGCAGCTCTATCCTGCACTGTGTGGATCTCATCCTGCACTCATGGGCTAGATGGCAGTACAGTGTGAATCATCCCGTAAGCAAACGCCTAAGATCAAGGAGTCATTGGCTTGGAAATTAGGCTAAGGAGAGGGCAACCACACTCACATATTATTGTGATAGCCAGGCAAAGGCAAAAGTGAAAATACTTGGGCAACATGCTTCCCCCCAGGTAGGATAGCACCCATCTCCTTTACTTCAACAGGCTTTGTGCCTGCATTAGCTGCCAAGGGGCATCCATGCTAAGGATCACGTCAATGGAGCATGGAAAATTCCTGATTTGTGGGCAAATCAATATACCACCACCACATTGGCAAGGGCAGTGCCAGAACAGTCACAATCAAAGCCATTTTATTTTTAATGGCATGTTTAGCCACACGTTCACAAAGACCAAGGTCTCCTTAAGCAGCCTTTGTGGCTACTCTAGCTGCTTGGATGGCACTGTGCTTTTCTGGCTGAGAAATGTGCTTCACACAGAACAGCCTCATGATCTTTCATCATTTAAAAAAAAAAAAACCCACCTCCTCAGCTGTTTCCCCCCCTTCAAGCCCTCCAACAATGCCTAAAAGGAAAAATAATAAAGAAGGAGGAGAGGATAACCACCTACAGCACCACGAGCTTTATTTTTAAATGCACATTAGCACGGAGAACAGGAATCCACTGCAGCCAGAAATAGTCAAAAGTGTGGAGTTTAAAAAAGCTCAGGTAGGGCTGGTAAGAGGCAGCTGCCATCGCTGTGTCACAGAGAGCAGGCTTGAAGAACAGGACACGCGGTTCTAAGAATGTAAGTCAGCTGTAACGTAATTCACTTGTCAGGGTGAAAAGCCTAGTCACCAAGCCAGAAGGTGCAGGCGTGGGAACAGGGCCACGGCTGTAAAAATCTACTCACCAGCTTAAAAGGTGTACTTGCCAGAGGCAAGCAGGCGAGTGGATTTTCGTATTTCAGTACACACACAGGTTTCTCCCTGGTTGCTTTGACAGACAGAGGATTAGGTGTCTAAAGTATCTCACCATTTACTTAAATTCATTCGGGTGTCATTCAGCCAAGCCACTTAAACCTGTGCTTTAAGGCTTTACCCAATGGTCGTCAAGATCAACAGAACGCCCACTAACTTCGGCCACTGATAGATCAGGCTCTTTGTAAGCCAAAGCAATTCATTTATTTTAAAAATGTGGAGTTACCAAGCATCACTAATGCCTCTGCTGGATTCTGTATGAGCAATCTACAAACTGAAATTTCTAGAGGACATACGCTGTTAAAAACAAACATTGCAGAACAATCCTGGTGCCCTTTTTCAGACTGGAAGTACCATGTATAGATAGGGGTACACAGTGCAAGTGAGTTTGGCCCATGAACATATGCAGCAGGATGAAAGCATGAGCTTTGGGGGTTTGCTTTTTGTTTCTTGCATAAGCTTGCCTTTGATAACAGGGGCCAGCAATGAATGAAACATGATGAGCTATGCAGCCAGTGGTTGATTTGAGACGACAGCTTGGAAACGTAACCTTCTATCTTCAGAGTCTCTGGGATGCTTTTATTTTATTTCAGCCAGGGCAAAAAGATACTTGTCCTTTTTATTCCATAAGTGCGTTATGGTTTTTGAGCTGTGGCATCTGAAAGCATCACCCAGTAACTCATAGCGGTTTCCACTAGGTGCTTTGCAGTTTTGACCCAGAGAGGCTCTGGAAGGACTCTTTGAAGAAAGTTATCGCTTATTTACAATGAGTCAGCGACCACAAGGCACCCAGTGAAACATCCTCCCCGCTCAGGGTTTATGGTGTAGTACTCTATGCAGTTCTTCTACATTTTGGTGATGTTTGGTAAATATTATGGTTACAATCCACAAGCCACTTACTGTGGAATAGCCCCATTGAAGCCCTATGGGTTCTCTCTTTGTGCCCTGCCACCAGAGTCCTGTTTCCGCAGGGCTGGTTCATGAGATACCTTGGCCGGTGTCTCTGTAGTACAGGGTTCCCTTAGAAGCCAACACACCAGGAGGCGTTCCTGCAATCTTCAATGGGACTACTTGGGAGTAAATGATTTGTGGATTGTGGCCTAAGTGTACCACAATATTAGGTTATGTTTAACCTCTACCTTATTTAAATAGAGAAGAAAGAAACTTACTTGCATTTTGGATGCCAGTGGGGTGAGGGGAAGAAGAAGGGGGGGGAAAAAAAAAAAAAAAATTTTCATTACATCTTGCATGCAAACTCCAGCCAAAATGGCTACTATTACAAGAAAAAGGAAAAAAACCAAGACAAAGGAACACTAAGAAACCAGAAGCCAGCCCTTCTCCTGAGGGAGGGAGAGATGATGAGAAGCAGGTGTGCGGCGTGCAGCTTTGGCTGGCCTTACTCACTTTAACAGAGACCTTGGTGCCCAGAATATCCTTGGATTTACGTAGGCCATTGGCTTCACTTTTGCCACCGCTCTCCTTTTCTGCCCGCTTTCTCATGCGCAGGGTATGCCATGAACATGACTTCCTGTTGTACCAAAAAATGTACCAATCAAATAGCGGATCATAGCAGGGGAGGGAGGCAGGTGGGAAGGCAACAAACATCCACATTTGTTACTACTGCAGATGTGGGAGCCACCAGCAACAAGTTTTACTTCACTTCAAGCAATAAAACAGAGTGGATTAGAATACAGTGTCAGCAGGTCTAAGAACAGATGGAGGGCGGCTGTATTAACAGGGAAGCCAGTTCCCCAAATCGAAACCGGTAACGGTGCTGTTTCAGCTTCAGAGAAGGTCATCACGCCTTGGGGACTTCAGCAAGAAATATTTGCAATAATGTTAAAAGGTCAATTCAGATTCCAACTCTGTTCAAAGCAGTGACATGAATGCAGATGGGACAGGAACCAGGTGCTAGACCAATCTGTTATAGCGACAACTGGAGTTCACAAATTCAAGCGTTCCAGGGGTAGATCCTTAAACGTTACTAAGAACACAAAAACCTCAATAGCAGCAGCTATTTTATTAGATATGCAAGAGATAAGCAGCGTCAAGGAATTACATGTTTTGCTAAACACTTTAGGCCAAGAATTTCCTGTTAGTTTAACCCGATTGTGTTTTGACAATACGTTTGTATAGGATGTCACCAAGTCTACATATCTGGGCTGAATGCAAGACCATGGGACTATGCCATCTGCATTTTGTGCCTCTCACCTCTTCCCACCCCCTGCCACCACTCAGGTTTGACATGGGTTATTCTGCTACAAAGCAATGCTGTGAAAACAAAGCCATCCAAGAAGAAGTCAAGTGCTGATCTGTGGGATTGATTTTAAACATGGATTGAGTTTAGCTTAACAGCACAAAGTTGCTCGTTTGTTTTTGTTTTTTAAAAATGTATGCAGCTAGAGCAGAAAGCTCTTTCCCAGCAGCAGGACAAGCTGGTATCGGGGTTCCAAAGCATCATGTCATTTCTGGCGACCTTAGAAACATGCAAATTTAATTTGCATGTTTCAAGCCTAATGTTTGGTTCAGGTCACATCAACAGTACCTCAAGTCATTTTACAAAGAAAGGGTGTCGGCAAACGACCTGCTTCTTTATTAGATGGTCACCCCCACCAAATACACAGCCCCTGCTCATTAAGGGGTCTCTGAACATGTGGGGCCTGCTGTGTGGGCGAATGAGGGCTAGCGAGCATCCATTTCCCATCAAAAAGGTTGTGAATACGGGCTAACGTGTACCCATGCGTCCCTGGTCCTGTCAATCGTGTGTTGAGGAAGAACACCTGCACGTTACATTAGGTTTGTCGTGCCCGCCTGTTTATGAGGCTGTGCACACTAAACAAGTGTGTGTTTGGGGGAGAGAGGGCTGCACAGACCAGATACCGACTCCAGCGGGCTGGTGTCTTGTTTGTTTACACCCAAAGTTGCTTGTAACCCACTCATAACCTGTGATGCCAATACAATGCGACATGGTAGCTAAGGAGTTAAAACTCCAGAAACTGCCACGTTCCCTTAAGAACACTTTGCTCCAGCTCTAAAGGGTTGGGTTCATTGTGCTTAGCCTTGTAGACCAAGTCAAGAGCCTAGAAGGTCTCTTGTAAGCATTCTGAACACAAACTCAACAATAGACTAGTTGACGTTCATGCAGGTTTAGGGAGAGCATCCATGCTACAACTCCACAAGTGAACACACACACACACACACTGTATTTACATTAAGCTAGGCGTTGAGGTTCAGTTGAGATGACCACCACGTAGGCGGGCAGCATTTTTCAGCCCAATTTTGGGTCAAGAGGTCTGTACATCTCAGGAGGCAATGATATTTTGGCATTTCTACGTTTCAGGGGGACATATGAAGCAGCATGAAGGGTTATTGGGAAGGATGGGACATACCCAGAACATTTCATAGCCTTCATAAAAAGATACTGATGACACCTGGTGCTGGAGAAGTTGATCTTTCTGTGGCAAGGTCAGAGAAAGGTTCAAATACAGTGCTGTAAAAGTAGTAGCATGGGTTAACAGATTAGAGCACGTAAGCAATGTCACCCTTGCTATAGGCCACTTTACATGGCGTGATCCCTAGCTCTGTCCAGGCTACCAACGCTGGCAATAGTTTACTCTTTGCAGGATACTTACAGTAGGTTCATTCCAGGAGCTACCATTTTCAAAAGGAGGGAAGAGACCATTGGAGGATTTAAATTTCATCAAGGGGGACAGTGTAACGTGCCACTCAACACAATAGTTCCTCTGTGCCAATTATTCCAGTATCTCATCATCCAGGAAGAGAAGAGGAATTGGAGATCTGGCGCTGGTATGGTGTTAACAGCGTATTATTCCAAATCAGGGCTAGAGAGAAATGCCAACGCATATCTAGTACTCTGGGCAAGACACTCAACAGAAGCCCAGCGTCACATTACTCTTTGAACAGCTAAATCCAAGGTCATTTATCACAGCCAAAAGTTTAGTAGAAATCACAGTGAATCTTTAGATTCTTCAGCCTTGGCAAACAGGCTGCTTTTCTTTAAAGTGGAAACAGATTTTTGTAAAATCTCTCATTCTCTGATAATTTTAGTGATCCTAATAAAAGAAAAACAGGTATTTCTGAAAAGAGGATCGTACCTTCTGTATTTAATACCAAAAAACACTTTCTTGCATTAGTCATTTCAGAATGACATTTCTAAAAGTCAGAAAATAAAAAATAAAATAAAATATATCCATACATTTGTTAAATAAACATAACAAAAAGAAAAAACAGGGTCAAACTAGTCCTTTTTCTTTAAACCTCATTAAAACATGCTCATGGTGAAAATTTATTTTACATATTTAAAATAGTACATTTAAAATTAGTTACATTAAAGGTACAATGATGAACATTGCGACTATCCATTATATTGCACAACCTGACTTCATCAATGTGGGTTTCTTTAAATAGTGCAAAATACTTTATACAGGAATGTACTCAGAAGGGGGTCCTTGCGAACAAAAATAATAATATATATCTTACAAAATATTACCGTGAACAGAAAAAAAAGAAAAAGAAAAAAATGTTACAAGCTGTACAAGGAAATTGCCATAGACAACATAAAATCTCTCCTCCTTGAGAAGCAGGCCCCAGTCCAACGAGGCCCAATGGGTTTCTTGCTAATCGCTATTATAACCAATATATATATTAGTAACTTAATACAACATAAATAAGTCCAGTCCAGCCAGGTCCATGGTGATGCAAGGTGGATCAACGTAAAATATGCCTTTAAGCCATCTATGGTTTTAAATTCTTTACAAAACCAAAAGAAAAAAACAAAAATAACCAAAAAGCCAAATTAGCCAACATGGATGCACCATGCTGCAGATCGAGCATTTCAAAGTTTGTTCCAATGGCACTGGAGAGAAAAATCAGCAGGAAATCCCTAGCATTTGGGTTTGATTTTTTTCCTTAAAAATCCACATACTGCTCCCGGGGAAGCCAACACGGCACTTACTTGATGCTTCCGTCGCTACTATCTGCAGTGGATTTTGGAAGGGGAGCCAAGATATTGCCTGGGATCCACCCTTCTGCTGCCGGAGAGTTGTCGTTGGCGGGTTGGTACACCAGGAACATGTTCTGCTGGTTGATGGCGAGGACTTGAACTACCTCGCCCTGATTCACGCAGATCTCATTCTCCTTCAGTGCATAGTAATCTTGGATTACCACCATGGAAGAGGTCCCGTTGCACCCTCCCAAGTCGTTCTGCAAAGTGGGCAGTAGAGAGAGTCTCACAAAGTGCCTGTGGCAGAGTAATAATTTAGCTGCCACTTTTACTGAGTTAGCCCCTAGATAAACAAAGAACAGAGCACCACCAGGTTAGACACTGCAGAAACAGCCCATCTCAAAGGGCTCACAATCTCAATGGCCAAGACAGAGAAGTGGGATTAGAGCTCTCCATGGGAAGCAAGAAAGCATTATGCACCTATCCCACCCTGCAAACTCGGCTCTTGTACCTATGCACACTCCCACACTTCAAGAAACGGACACTCACACACCCCTGCCGTGCTGGCGTGGGTAGGTAGTAGATTGGTTTGCTCATGACTGAAGAGATCAGCCTGGAGTAGGCCAGCTCCGCTCCCCTTTAAAGTGCTAGGCGTCACAGGAGAAGCTCCCCCCCCTGCCCCCCAGCTTGGGTACAAGCCGGTCCCCAAGTTATTCTATGGGAGTGCAGTGGCAACATTTCCACGGCTGCAAGCGGGTCCCCAGGTCCAGCTACAGGGATGTAACATAAAGCATGTTTACAACAATGTTCATGCCATGGGGCTTTCATGCTGGCAGAGGAGGACATGGGATAGAGTAGGTTAGGGCTTTTCATCATGTTTTATAGATACACTGGTATAGTGATTTTATTTCCTGTCTAGCAATACTGGTGAAAAGAGAAGGGACTTTAACTGTGCAGGTAGAGCCCCTCTCTGGCTCAGCCTAACTGTGCTGGGCTGGACCCGAACCCAAAGCAACCAGCAAACGGGTGGCCACAAAGTACAGTGGAATCACTGCGCTGGCTCTGCATCTGCTGGGGCTTGGGTAAAGCTCTCCCCTCCCCTTTCCAACATGGCCACATCTGATGGAGCATGCGACACCCTGGTGCTCCATGTGGGAAGGGGTGGAGCTTGGCTGAAAGCCCAAGAAGCTCTGGCAGACAGAGTGCTTAACCCAAACTGGATGGAACCAGTCACTTCCTGCTGGGGTTGTGTAGGTACAGCAAGCTTCCCCTGTATAGCCACCACCTCAAGAACAGGCTTTTTGTTCAGATTGGAGAGATGTCTGGATATTGGATTGGGGAGCTCAACGCATACAGAAAGCTGTTGCCACAGGAGGGTCAACATGTATGTTGGGTTTTTGGATGCAAGTTTTCCTCCATTGTTTAGTTTAAAAAACAACCAAACCAAAAACAGCCTGGCAAGCCACATGCACGCCAGGAATTACAATCAGGAGCCCTGCTCCATATTACAATTCACTTTAGCCAGGATAGTAATTCTCCCAAGTGCATTAAGATCGTTTGCATTTTATTGCTTGGAAAACATTCCATACCAGGACGGGAGAAGGCGGCTGAGGTCTGGAGGTGAAACAGACACAATCGTTCAATCTATACCAGCTCTTGTAAAGTGGCTCTGAAGTCAAGTTAGCTAAGGACGACAGCCATGGTAGGGACCAAAACGCTGTTACCACCGGATCACTGTCTAGGGAGCCACATGAAGGGCATTAGCAATATCAATCCAGTTTGCAATGGACGGGCATCCCCACGCCGAGACGCCCAGGACAGTTGTCGTCTTCCGTAATAACATCAGAAACGAGGACTAAGGGCACTTTAAATCCGTGAGCATCGCGTCACTTCTAAAATAATCCACTTTTAGAAAACTTGCCTGGGTGGCATTTAGATGTGCCTCCACCACTGAAAGCTGCGGCTCGCACATTCTTTTGAAACCAGATTTGTAAAATCTCGATATCAGGGTTTTACAAATCTGGCTTCAAAAGAATGAAAGCTGCGGCTTGCACAATAGCAGAGGCACGTCCAAATGCCACCTGCACAAGTTTTCTAAAAGTGGATTATTTAAATCTGTGAGCATTGTGTCACATTTAAAAAAAGGCTAAGACTAAGCTGTACTGGACCCTCAGAGTTGGCTTCATGTTAGAACAAGAGCCCAGTAGCGTAGCTATTTGAAAGGCTGTGTGGATGCTGTCCGTGTCCCAGAGGAAGCAGTTCAGATCTGAACAAGGCCTATTCACCTGAAGGGTTAGGTCCAATATAAGGCTCAATCCAGGCATTGCTACTGGCAGATCAAACTGTTGATCTTTTATTGGCAACTAACCACGTGTTCTAAGGCATCACTAAATTTGGTTAGGACAGGGATGGGAACCTTTTCTTCTATGGTAGGCCACTCCTGAGTTTGACAAATGCCCCACTGGCTGGATAGGAGCTGAATGACTACTTTCGGGGGTGGGGTGGGGGAGAGAACAGGAAACCGAGGAAACGAGCTAGTGGGCAGAGAGGCCAAGATGCACATTTGGGGGAAGGAAGGAGCGTGCTTGAAGGCTGGATCCACAGGCCAGATCCCAAGCACATGGGCCATATTTGGTCCATTATTATTATAAT
>QEPC01004922.1:4514553-4569143 GCA_003113815.1 Sphenodon punctatus
GAGAGGGGGGCAAGAAAGTCAAGGGTCAAGGAGAGAGAGGTGTTGAGAGCGGAGATAGCAGAGTCGGGGGAGGAGAAGGAGAAAATGGGGGAGGAGGGGGGATAGAGTGGAGGCAAACTCCATGGGGGTGGAAGCTTGCATATTGCAGAAAGGGCGTGGGATCAAAGGAGAGGTCAGCCAGAGAGCAATTTTGGGAGAAGATGAGGTCGAGGGAGTGGCCGTCGGTGTGGGTGTGGGAGTCGGTCCAGAGTTGGAGATCGAAGAAGGAGGCTGCAGGTTCCCCATCCTCGAGCTGCTGACGTGATTAGCTGCTAAATTACATCTGAAGGCTTGAATAATATAGTTTAATTTTTATTTTTTTTAAAAAGTGAGTTCTATAGTGAGAAACAGAAGCCAAGTACCTTGCTTTGTTCATATTTGTCACCAGGCTGACTGTGTTCATACCCTGTGCTGCCATTGGAGGTAGATATCTTCAGCGGTGGCAGAGATGGGTTGCGGCTCGGAGTCTTTGAAGGCTTATCAGACCCGACTGGCCCAGAGGAATAGGGTCTGGTGTTGGGCTGAGGCACCCTGCTGGTCTGGGGCCTCATTACTGCTGAGCTACTTTCCTTGCGTTGGTACTCTATGGGCGACTGCAGTGCTGCAGGAGAAGAGGAGGATTAGGACGGACTACCGCTTGCAGAGGAGCATATTGCACATTGGGTAAAATGATCAGTTGAACAGGATCTGTTCTTTGACAATTCAAGGGAACATGGACTACGTGGTGTGTAGGCATATGGTCAGTTGCCATGAGACCAATTTTCAGTAACAAGCACACGATTGAATTGGACACAAAACTGCGATAAGCTGCTGTCTGTTCTAGTGCTGTAGGCCATTAGACGTTTAGCCCTTCGTAAAATAGGAATTCCATTTTATTTCAGACAGAAGTGTCAACATGGTGCTTTTCATGCAAAAGCCTCACACGATTTGAAAAAAAGATGCCTTGCACTTATTGAAATATTCTGTCATGGTGCTGCTAGAGTGATAATAGGGCTTACTATTCTCAATAAGCCCTACAATATCACATCTCTTGCCTCACGGCGCCTCTCTCAGCGGGGGGCCACAATGGAGAGGGCGTTCTTGGTGGCCGGGCCGCGACTATGGAATTCCCTCCCGGAGGAAGCCCGTCTGGCCCCGAGTCTGTTGGCCTTCCGTTGGGCTTGTAAAACCTGGCTGTTCTCCCAGGCCTTTAGAGGGGGTGGGGTGGGGGGGTGTTAGGTGGATTTTTAGAGGTTTTAAATTGTGTGTTTTATTGTTATTTTATATGTTGTAAGCCACCCCGAGATGCCCTGGGCATGAGGGGGCAGCTAAGAAATGCAAATAAATAAATACACAAGAGAGCATGGTTACTAATCTATAAGCCAACTCAAGTTCAAAATAAAACTACATCAGCCTTCTCCATATTCAAGTTGCATTTCAAAAACTTTGATGGAGGGCAATTCCTGTCAATTACCATCTAGTTTAAAAAGCATTGATGGCATCAAGACCTTAATCCAGCTTGTATTCCAAGTCTACAAAGAAGAGTGCCTATTACAATTAGGTGTATGGCCATCCTCTGCACCAAGGAGGTTTGAATTTGCAAACCCAAAGTAGAGCAGCAGGACAGAAGTGCATACAACTCCTTGTTTTTCTTGGAAATGGGACCTTACATGGATTTGAAAATTTGAGACATTAAAAAGGGTCTAATGAAAGGGAAACTGCCACCATCCTCAAAAATGGAGACCCTACTAAGCACGTGGACTTAAAGTGTATGGTGCAATTACATCTAGGAGGAATAATGCTCTGTGCACGATGATCGTAAACGGAATAGAACACACTGACTAGTCCAGCATTATTCTGAACAGAACAAAGCGCTACAGGTCAAGCTGAACAGTCAAGAGCTAAAACAGCCAGTGGTTTTGGCACCTTTCCCATCACTGATGAAGTAGAGATGCCAACTCCACAGCATTTGTATTAACAAGCAGTACTATTGTAGCAAGTGCATCCTCATAGGTATCACCCCTTCTCTTTGTTAAGGACAATGCCAAAGAGTCCAACAAGTCCACCTCTGCAGCTACTCGGCAGCTGAACCAGTAGCAAGTCCCACCTTCTGGAACAGCTGGATTAAACAAAGAATGAGCACACTTAAAAGTGGAACTCTGCTTGCAGACCCTTCTAGGGACCAGGTCTCGGTTCCCATCAGGAGAACAAATGCCTCAGGAGTTTAGATTCCCAAGGGAACTTTGTGGCAGCATTTCCTTTCCAGAGTCCAGCTGTGTCTGTCCCGACTAAAGAGTTGAAAAGCTAGATCACGATTTTGGAGAGAGCTGTGGGAAACCTGCCCATCTGAACCAAGACCTCTTCATAAGAGATACAATAGGAGAGATCCTCACCTCAGTCTGATCCCTTGATGTAGCCTGTGGTGGTTCGGTTGCCTGTAAAGACATAGGCTTAACCAAGCCCTTTTGTTATGGGCAGTCTGTCTCCTGGTGCCGGATGGTGGTGAAACTGCACCACCACTCATTCCGCTCCGAGTCCCACTCCAGGCAGACGCCAAGCTTTCCAGTAGGCTAGCCTCATGGTTCTTATGTTGGGGAAGCCCCCTGTGCTTATAGCCATGGCTGCTACTGCCCCCATCTGCTGCTCTGCTATTTTATGTGGCATGAAGTAAGCAGAGGCAGAGTTTCACTGTCATAAGGCGAGTGTCTAAGCAGCTAAGCTCACACCTGGAACTAAGATAATCCGAAGTTCATGGGTATTTGAAATAGGCTGAAGCAAAGCCACAGAAACAGAGATCCGATGCAGGTCATACCTGCCTCATTACTGGAACCTGAAAACCCACCACCACCACCACACCAATAAACTACCCTTCAGTTCAAGAGAGGATGAGGTGCAATTCATACAGCAGGGAGGGATTCAGCTGTGCACTGAAAAGCTTAAGACGCGATCAAACAATATCACCACAGCAGGAAGACAAGAGCCTCAGCACTTGGATACCAGCTGCAAGGAGGAAAGTTTTAAAGGCACTAAATGCATCAATTCCGGCTGCATCCTGTGTTTCTGCACTTGTTCCAGTTCACACAAAGCAAGTAGTAAAACATGCCAATAGGAAGGAACTAGGGTATCAGCCAAGGGCGAGTCTCAGAACCCATCCCCAGGAAAGAATGAATTCAGTTTGGCTGCCTGTGTGAACTACTGATCTCACTTTGCCCTCCCAATTCAACTGCATCAGAACATGGTCTAGTCTTTTCCGCAGTTCCGTTACTGTCGGAGGGGTAGATTGGGTACAGTGCGACCAGTGCCCTAGACTACAAGGACCTCAGCACGGACCCAGAGATGGGCAAAAAAATGCCATGCTGCCAATACAACTCCTCCCTCCCAGTTGCAACGTCACAATGTCAGTCAGGAATGACAGATAAAAACGAACTAACTATTACCAGAATCCCTGCCAGCTCTAGCAGTGTTAAAGATTCCATTCCATTCCAATTCCAAACCTGGATTTTCTAAGAGTCACTGGAATAAAATATATTTCTTGACCAAGTACAAGCCAGCACTTTAAATTGGGGATAAAAGTAGATTTCTAAAAATGAGAGAGTAGCCATGAAGAGGTAGTTTACTTACCATTCAAGAAATCTTTCTGTGTCTCCAGAACCTGACTGATGTCCTGTACCCAAGCCTGCTGGATTTCAGGATTGGCAGCCTGCAAAATGACTCTCTCAGAGCTTTCCCGGCTCATGAGAGCAAACTTACAGGGATCATTGTCCAGAGTTTCCTCAAGGTATAGGTAGTTCATCTGAAACCAACCCAGCAAAGTGTGGTCAGAGACAAGGCTCCGCAACATTCGGGGAGGGAGGAGGAAGATTGTTTCTTTCCAAACCAGTTGTACAGCTATTGATTAACTGATCTCAAATTAGGAGCGGCAAGATACCAGTTTGTTTAAATCCCATGCCATGCCTTATCTAGAGCTAACATCCCACAGCCAACGGCGATTTGGCTTCGATAGCGTTGCCAAGTCCCTCTACATTCATCACTGCGTCTCAAGTGATTTCTTTTTCTTTTTTTTTTTAAAAAAGGTAATGCAGTCACGACTGACAGGCCAATAATTAGCATAGCCTGAAAGTGGCTTTCCCAAGTTGGATATTTATCTATCCTCTCTCCTACTAGGACAATTGACATCACCATGCTTCTCCTGAAGGATAAATGGGAGCCCTGTAACAGGACACCCCTTTTCATGTTAAGTGCCTGCAAGATTCAAGGCCATTACACATAGGGTCCAACCGTGTCCACTCCACCCAGTGCCTTTTTATTTAGGCACATCTGCCCAGAGTTCAGAACACACCCTTCCTTCTCTATTCAACTCTGCTCATCTTGCAGCTGCTTCTCCATGGAGTTTTGGTGGCGTTTAGACCCTGTGCGTAGTGGTCCATTCTCTTCTCCAAGTGCTCTGTGCTCCTGTTCCTACAGCAGGGGGCCAAATGCAGCCTGCGGCTAATTTTTACTTGGCCCTTTTCCAGCTACTGGATCTGCCCCCCTGGATTCAGTCCCTACCTGCAGGCACTGAATGACTGAGCTCTGGGTGAAGGAGCCAAGAGGACACCATGCACACAAGGACAGGGGACAAGTGTATGGCACAGATCCATGATCTGGACCCTCCTTTTCCTGAGTGCACCCCTTCAGCACCCCTGCCCCAACTTCTATGCAGCCTTAGAGCTTGTACTAATTGCCAAAGTGGCCTCCAAGAGCTCTGCGGCTTCCTTGTCCCAGACACTCCGCATTCAGTTATATATGAACTTTTCCTTTCTAGGAGTGGCTACCACCACTAATTGGCCAGTAGCCCTCCAGTTAGAGCCCAGGTGCTAGTGGCTAAGGCCGCTTTCACACCTGTGGCAATCTTCTGGATTTGCAGTTCTCAGAGGTATGCGTGACATAGACGCAGCAGGGAACATCTGCACTCTTAAATCTTACGGCACAGGAAAAGCTATTTTGGGGCACAAGGGCATTCATACCTACATGCTTTAGCGCTCTTAACTATTCCAGATTAAAAACTTTCCCCTCCCACCTCTATCCCATCATCCTGCACTCACTATACTTCCTGGGTCATAGGCCAGTGGCAGGACCCAGGAAGGAGAGTGCAGAACTGCAGCAGGCTCCGATCCCCTCGTTTCCCCCCCTGAATCAGTCACATAAACATCAACAAAAGAAAGGGAGGGGGGGAGGGAGAGAACACTCTTCCTCTGCACAAGCAATCAGGCAGCAGAGAGCAATTGCCCTCCACCCCCCATGGTAGGCTGGAGATCTCCGCATGGGGGAGGTGGGCTTCTGCAATGACCATAAGGACTCTCCTACTTCAGTGAGAAAGTCTGTCCATCCTTTCATACAGAGCTATGGGCAACAGATTGTCTACTCATGCCGTCCTTTGCTGCATATCTTGCACAATCGGGTACTGAAGTTATGCAGGGAAGACAATTGACAGCAAATTGCCCTAAAATACCTTTAATTCATATCATTAGTGGTGGCAAAGCTTAGCGTAAACCAAAGTCTCAGCTTTCAGGGGAAACCGCAAATATATGTGCAACTAGAACAGCAGACTTTTCTCAAATTGGACCTTTGCTTTTATTTCTTACCTTTATACTTTTCTTAAACATGTAGCCTGGCGTTAATGAGCCTTTCCTAAGAAGTTGGCTAAAGATGACTATTTGCTCAAAGAGGAAGACCCTGCGCTCCTTCGGTCGTGACTGCCCTCCGGCATCCTGCTCCGTTACGTAGAACGTATCTTGCTGCAACAGCTTCCCTTGAGCTGTCAACTTGCCCTGAGAAATGGAGGAGAGGATGCTAATTTAAACACACAGATAAGAGCAATGCCAACACTTTGTGGACTGATCTGCTAGGGCTCATGGTGTATTGGCTCTCCAGACGTTCCTTTACACAAAAGGCTTCTTATTTGGATACTTGAAGGCATCATCATGTAAAGTGCCACATATTTACATGTGAACACTTCTGCCCTGGGATAAATCCAGTGATCTGTGGAAGACGCTCTCTGGGTAACAGTTGAAGATCACAATAGATTTGCCATCTAGGATCACAGAAGGGGACTTTCTGAGTTGGAAGGCTCCCTAGTCCAATCCCCTGTCCAAAAACAAGATAACTTCTAAACAGCTAAAGCGTCCCTGACACCGTTTCTTGAAAGCCTCCAAGGAAGGGGTTCCATGGTTTCTCTAGGCAGCTTGCTTAGGAAGTACTTCCCAATATTTAACCTGAACCAATCTTTCAGCAGTTTGAAACCATTGCTTCTTGTCCTGTCCTCAGGAGCATCGGAGAAAAAATGCTCTCCAACTTTTTGCTTGCAGCCTTTTAAATAACTGAAGCCATGCACCCCTTTAGCTTTTATCTAGGCTAAACTAGGATGGCCAGATACGCAAGTTTTAGAGGTCGCCCCCTCGAGGATGTTGTTGAATGGAGATGCCAAGGGGCTGTTGCTAGCCTGCTTTTCGTAACACCCCCTCAGTGCTACTCTTGAAGCACATTACGTATAGTCAAAGAAGAGGATTCCCACTCCAAAGCAAACAGACTTGTACCTCAAAGCCCTGAAGACGGCCCAGGTTCATCATATCGTTGCAACGTTTTGGTACAAGGCACATTAACTCGACAGCTTTCTGTTGAAAAGAAATGGGAACAGGTTAGACAACAAGTGTTGATGCGAATTATTCAAGTGACTAGCCAATGAAATGTGGTTTTTTACTTGGAAGCTATTTTAAGGGCATGCTTCTTTGGAAGCAATCATGCCTTGGGGAGTTTTGGTGTGCATCTAACTGGCTGTATTTAACTTAAATTTTGTTTTTTCCTTTATTTAATTGGGCGGGGGGGGGAAGGAACATTATGTATGAAATAGTTTCCTTGATCATTGCAAAAGGGGTATCATTAATTTATTCCCCCCCATCAAATAGCTATCAATTTTAAAACATAGCTAATATTTATACACCAATCCCTAGGGACATGAAGTTATACCTCTATTTCCAAACACTCCAGTCCAGCCTTTTCACTGTATTTCAGGAAGTCCTAGAGAAAAAACAACCACCCAGAAGGATACAATTAGAAGTTACATTCGCATTGATGGCTCACTCAGAAGAAAGTGAAGGTGTACTTACAGATTACCTTACAGCGGAGGATATTTTAGGATCTAGTACATTACTTTTCTCCAACAAGCTAGTCTTGTTAAAGTGGCTGCCCCCCCTCCAGTTAGGCAATAACCACTGATTAGTTTAGCGGTAAAAATGCCATCGGCAGCTAGCACTTAGGAGTAGCTGCACAGACAAGGGAAGTCTGCACAGCTGCTTTTAAAAGTGTATTGTCCATCAACAGCAGTCAGCCCTGATCCCCATCATATGAAAGCCTGGTTAACAGACAGGTTTCCATGTCCCGCAATGCCTATTGATTATGTGGAATTATAATGGGGGAATGATTCACTCGTTTCTAGAAGAAACCCTTATTTAAAAAGCAGACACCAGGTTTTTAAAACAAAAAAAAGACACCTGCAAAAATGAGATTCAGCCCTAAAAAATATTTTCCATCCATTTTTACCCAGCGGTGCGGAGGGATTAATTGTCCCAGAGCTGTAGCTTCGGACGTGCACTGAGAATGGTCTTGGCTGCCCAATGAAGATCCTTGGGCAGAGGGGAAGCAGCAGTGCAGAGAAAGGTAGCATTTACCACCCCCCTTTCCTTTGAAATTTTCCTCCCAACTCCCTCATCCCAGCTTTGTTGATCGGAAAAAGGGGCCCAGGAGGTTAAGCAGAAGGAGAGCTACACAGAGACCATGGGAATGCTCACTCATGGGCTCCTAGACCACACACTTAAAAACAGGCTTCCTTTCCTCCTCTTGGGTTGCTGCATACGCCGTCACCGCCTTTTTGATTAGCTCAGTTACCAAAATGGGGGAGGGGTGACACTGACTAATTAAAAAAAAAAAGACATACACAATCAGACACTTGAAGTCTGTAGAGAAGAGATGGAGAACCTCAGGCCTGGAGACTGAATGCAGATACCTCCCTTTTAGAAGAGGACACATCTGAAAGAGCCCGTTGCAGGGCTGCATTGGTTCCAGTGCAAGGCTGCACCGTGGGTTTTTCATAAGTGTCCTCTTTTAAAGGGGAGGTTCAGTAACCCTACATGAGTCAGGGCAAATTAGTTTTTTAGCCCCTTTCCAGTGCCTGGATCGGGCCCCTGGATCCAGTTCCTTCCCCCTAAGCACTGAAAGACTGAGCTCCAGGCAATGGAGCAGCCATGCATCCAAAGAGAGGGGACAGACCCATGATCTGGCCCCTCCGCCCTTCCTGAATACAACCCTTAAGCACCCCCCACCTAGGGTTGCCACTTAAACATTTACATAAGGAACAACTTATGAAAGACACATTGCAGGGCTTAAGGCACCAATGCAGGCCCTGCAACATGTATTTTTCATAAGGGTTCCTTTAAAATGTGCATAGGTGGCAACTCTGCCCACACCCTCAACTTCTTTGAGCTCCTCAGAGCTCGTCCTAGTTCTCCAAAAGGCCCCTGCGACAGAAAGTGTTCCCCACCCCTGCCAGAAATGCTAAAGTTTGTGCAAATCTCCTATTAGATACCCAAATTCACAACACTAAGCCCCCAATTTTCAAATGGAGTGAGGAATTCGATTTGTGCGTTAAGCAAACTGCGTCTGCCCAGAACCTTTGGGGGGAAAGATATCAAGTCACAGATCACTAAACTTTGGACTTCTGAAGTTAAGCAATTTTTCTAGAATTTGGGTCTATGGAATTTTCATTCTGGGGCAGAGGGCAACTAGCTGTGGCATTTGTTGAAGAAAAAAAAAAATCTGCCTTCACATTTAGCGCCTCTTGCAATATCCCCAGCTCTGTTTATTTCAATGCAATCCAACATCCCTACAGCTTTCATCTTCCTGACCCTATATTTTTTTATTTTATTTTTATAAAAGCAACGGATATTGTTTGCACACACAATGAAAACTGAGGGCTTACTCATAGGTCACTCATTCCTTAACCAGAGTTTAACTTGCCCCATAGCAATGCATTCACACAGCTGCCAAGTTCCTGAAATTTCAACAGCCCACCTGTTGCATCAGGTGGCTGTGTGCTAGGGAACGGATAACCATTTCACACATTGCCCAAAGTGTTGTGTGAATGGGTGCGGAGTTCCAAATAAAATTATGATTCGAGGTGGCCAGAACAGCTGTGGGAACAAGCTCGATCGGCCTTGATCCGGTGTTGATTGAACAACTGCCTCTGAACTTTGGGTGGCCAGATAAGCACTTGAGAAATACGGGTTTCAGGGTTGCAGTGGCTCCAGTGCAGCCCTGCAACCTGTATTTCTCATAAGTGTCCTCTAAAATTTGCATATCCAGCCACCCTAACTGAATTAATGCATAGCCTTTTCATGTTCATTTTCCAGCTGCCATACTGAGAACGAGATGGAATTTTCAGTCAAGTTAAACTAGAGCCCACTCTTAGCTAAAAAGAAACTGAACTGACAGTGCCCTGAAGAAGAAGCAGTTGTTTCTCCCTTAAACAGAATTGCAGCTTTTCACTAACCTTGAGTAGCAGCTGGTACTTTGTTATTCTTTGAATGGGTTTGATTAAGAAGTCACTGAGGCTTAGTCGTTGGTTTATTTCTTGTTGCACCTCCTAAAATATGGATGGCATTAGAAATACAATTACAATAAAGCTACGGAGCAGGATGGGAACACGTTCCAGCAGGAAGAATAGTAACATTTGTCAAGTGACAATCTTTCAAGCTGCCATTTTTGCACAATAAACAGAATACCAGAAGATTAAAAGTCTGCCTTTTAGGTGCATCTTGGGCAAGTCCATTTAAAGTTGGAAGCTGGTCTAGAACCTGGGATTCAGTTTCAGTTGAGCTGGGAGCAGGAGTGATCTACCTAGATGTTGCTTTCCCCTCCCCCCACACAACTTGGTTGCTGCCTGAAGATCAGGGACTTGTGCATCTTTTATTGTGATGAAGCACCCTCCTCTTGATTTAAAAACAAGCTTTCTGACACAATCACATTAAATGGGTCTAGACTGGAAAAAAGGAAACCCTAGTTCATGGGGTACGTCAGCCTGCTGCCTTTTAAAAAAAAGAAATTCTCCTCACTCTTATTCCTGGATATGGCCCATGAATTCAGCCCTTGCTCTCAAGCACCGAAAGACTGAGTGCAGGGGGAAGAGAACGTCAATAAAGTACTCAAGAATAGGGATGGATCCACAATCTGGACTTGCAAAAAGATGCAACAAAGAGGCAGACTTTAATCTTCTTCACCTCACCCTGGTGGAGACAAAGTCGTCTGAATGAGATCTTTTAAATTCGGACCAACTTTTGTTGGTGGAAATGTGCAAGCTTTCAGGCCTCAGAGTTCTTCCTCACTCAGGACCAACATGGCAGCCACACGCTCACCCCTCCAGTCCCCCCTCCTCTGACCCATGGAGCTCCCACTAACTTTGAGTGGCTTGTGAGAGCTGGGGAGGGAGGCTCCCCAACTTTGGTCTAGATCAAGGACTACTTGAAACCAAACGTAAAAGTCTTGGAAATTAGTCAATAATTCTGAACAGCCACCCCAAACAGCATAGTAATCCTGAACACAATATTAGCCATTTACTCAAATATGATACACCTTCTTCCCTTAAATCCCTAACCAAGAGATCACCTGAATTCACTAGCCTTCAGGAAGACTCCCATAGCTACTTGAGCCCAACAGGGTATGGAAGTGAATTATATTGTGGGTAAACATTGAATTAAAACAAGAAGAATTGAAACAGATTTAAGATGCCAGAAAAAGATATAACTAGAGTAGGTCTGAAAGAGAAATCAAGTCCAGTAACAAAATTCCTTAATCAATTTGTTATTGCACAAGAAACCAAAATCAATAAATGTACGAGTAGCCTGCTTACAAATAAGCCACACTGTAAATTAAAAGAGAGTGTCCAGTGAACAAGACCAAAAATCCTACCTCAAAATACGCATCATATTCCGCCACTATATATTCCGAACGTGGTTTGTTCTGACAGTACACTACATACATGTGTAATCGCCTCTCCTGTAAAGGCAAAACATACACAGCAGTCTTAGAATCAGGTAATATTTTTCTAGCTACTTAGTTTAATATTTGGGCTCGCAGGAAGGTGATCAACTTGCATCAGCTGATTTAGACTCCAAAGTCTTAGGTAGGGTTGCCGCCGATTCAAATTTTTAAGCAACACTTATAAAAAAAAATAGATCTTGCAGGCCCTGCATTGGCACCGTCGGTGTTGAGTGTTCCTTAAAGATTTGCATAGGTGGCAACCCTAATCTTAGGCTATGATCTACAAAAGTATTTTCTCTAAAATAGTCCTTTTGAAGCTCTGCAACTACTCCAGAGTAAGTGGCTTGTAGAGCAGCCTCACTCCACAACCACAAGCATAATATAATCATAGGGCTGGAAAAAAGCTCTAGGTAGTCAAGTCTTTATAGCAACTTCCCACAAAGGTCCTTCAAATGTGTGTTAAGCTGAACCACATTTCTAGGGAGTGAAACAAATCCCCCATTTCACCCCGACTGAGATCATCATGGGGTTAAGGTGTGTTGAGAACTCCCGAAGTCTCTAATCCTGAAGGAGCTGCTCGTGAGAACACCGTATTTATTAAACCTGGATTTTGGGACAAGAACTTTAAAATCCTGTGTCATTAGCCAAATCATCTTTGGATCACACTGTAGGCCACACGCCAATATGGGAGACATGAAGCTAGCTGTGTTCAAATACCTAAAACGAATTCTCAAAAATAAAAAGATAGAAAATTTGTTACGACCACCAGAGAAAATGGAACAAGATGGAATGGGCTCCATGCTTCAAGGTAGGTTTCAGTTAAGTATGAAAAAACAACTTAACTGTCGGAGTAGCTGGGCAATATAATAGGTTGCCAAGGGAGCTTGTGGACTCTCCCTTCTTGAAGGTTTTCAAAAGCCAGTCGGACAAACATTTGTCTGCAATTCTGACAGGAAATCTCGTTTTGGAGCAGGGGGTTGGACCAGATGCACCTTGAGATCCCTACTATTCTAATACTTAAATCTAGCAGATGCCAGTCAAGGCAGGAACAAAATGAAAACTGGATTATCAAGCAAGAAGTTTTAATTGGAAATTATTGTTTGGGCCTGGAAGCCACACTATAATGCAGCGCACCTGCTTGTAGTAGAGCTTTAAAAAGTTTAGTCGAGACTGCCCTAAATTGCTTCTGAATTTGAATGTGCATGATTCAGCCAAGCTCTTCCCTTTGGAAACATTGCTACATTCTAATTAAGTCAGAGTGTTTAAATTAAGCCATTATAACCGACGGGATCCAATCATAACAAGATACATTGCTGATGATGATTTATGCTAAAATTACCTTTTGTCTGAAGAACGAAAAAACACCAATTAAAAAAACTCATTGTTTAATGGGTTGGGGAAATCCGGCCATTCAACAGCTGAGGAAACACTTTCATCTGAATGAGGCATTTTATTACACAAATTGACATAATACAACCAAGCTTTAAGACGGCTATAAAAAGGAATCTAGAACACCACTCACATGTTTGATAAAGAGCTGGGCTAGGCGATCATGTTCCTGAAGACATTTCTCCAGCTCAGCTAGGAAGAAGCTGCAAATGAAGAGATCCATATAATTTCCCTTCCCACTACAATACCCAATTGCTTGTTAGGGCACAGTCATGAAAATGAAGGAAGATACTTCAGCAAACAAATAAAATGATAAACGTGGCATCTTCGTTCGAGGCACTGTGCAGCCAAAGCCTCGCTGTTCCTTGCCTGTGTGTGTTCCATTACTGCCTTGTAGGAAAACATTGAACTTCCAGTCTGTTGCGTGGTTTCCATTATCGTTCTCTAAATATATAACAGTACAGTACTTCACTTGGCCTGCAACTCTGGATAAGTCCAGTTTTATGTTCTCTTAAGAGTAATCAAATAAAGCAAAACATAATTTGCCCCTGGCTCCAGGGACTTTTCAATGTTGTTTTTAAAATAAAAAAAAACTAAGTATAGGAAGCTCCTCTAGCTTTTTCCCCATCAGCCTTCTCATATAACAAGGGAATGCGAGACTGGAATGACAATGTGGATCTCAACTGGGCTCCCAAGGGTACAGTACAGTCCTAGGTAAACTCATAAAATCTCATGGCTTCCAGAACCACCCGTATCTTCCCACCCCAATTTCCTCCCCCTCCATCTAGTCTTGGATCACTCCAACATCTCCAATTCAAGTTTAACCAGTCCAAGACTGAACCTCCTCCTTCCATCGTCTCTCTCAACTGTGCACACAGACTGAATATGATGTGTAAAGGAGAGGGATAAGTCCAAGATGAATCCCAGGCTATTGCTAAAGCCTGTCGTTTCTCCCTGCATATCACTAAGAGTCACTTTTTCCTTACCGTTTCCAAAGCTCTGGTCCATGCCCTAGTCCTCTCTCACCTTGACTACCCCCACCATCACCCTCTGTTCAACACTCCACCGCCAAAAGTTATCCATCTCACCTGTCACTTTGATCATAACCAACCTCTCCTCCCCTCTCTCGATTGGCTTGTCCTCACCTTGAATGCTCTTCATAGCCATGCTCCTCCCTCTCTTTCTGCCTTTATTTCCTTCCTTCTATGCTCCCACCTGGAACCTCAGTCATCCTCTACCACAACCCTCCCCCAGAGTCTCCTGCTCCCTTAATTGTCTTTGCCTATTCTCCCAAGCCGCTCCCCCATGCACAGAACTCCCTCTCTGAAAACACAGGCTCCGCTCTTAGCCTTTCCTCTCCTCACCCACAAAGATTGCTCATCTATGCTTCTCCTTACGCAGCCTCATCCTCCGACATTAGCAGAAACCCTAGCCCATTCGTTTGAGTAGGAGAGTTTCTTTAAGACTATGGGCAGCCCGGTGTGCCAGCACCGTTGAAGTGAACTGGACTCATGTCAATGCAAAGGCTAGTACCAGCAATGAGTTGTGATGGATTATGTTGAAGGTTTAGACGTGGATAATATCAGAGGAGGAAAAAATGGACTAGGACAGTGTGTTCTAATCAGACACCACCTTGCTAGGTCTTAAACATTATCTTTTGTTCCAACTTTTAGATGGGCTCAGAGCACTGAACGTTTATAAACCACCTGAGAATGTACTTCACGCTCAAGGACGGCTATTGTTCCTAGATGTTTAGAGCAAAGAAAAGGCAGCAATGGCCACCGCAGTCAAGGTGAAGAGTTAAGACAGTACACATTGGCGCCGCCAGCCTATTTTGGGATTTCAGTTGAGCCTTTCACCTTGGGCAGATTTACATGAGCCAGTTTCTAGCAGTGAGAGAAACCTGTGGGAATGCCAAGGCTTTTTCAGTCTAAAAAAATAAACCAATGTGGTCAGCATGCTGGGCTTCCCTTTTTCATGTACATGGAGACGAGAGTAGTTCAGATGATCTATTCCATTGGACCAGCTTCTGTTGGTGAGTGTGCACAAGCTTCCCAGCTCATGCAGGGCCCTTCTTCAGGCATGCAAGATGCCATAACTACAGGCAGGGCCCCCGATTCTCCCACAGAAAAAGATTTCAACATTTCACAGGAGCCTGTGGGCCTGATTCTGCAGGTGCCTTCCTCCTCCCCTCCCCTCGCCTGTCTGGCTCAGGCCCAAGGCCAACTCACACCGGCCCTCCCAGTCAGCAGGGAAACCCCGGCACACCGAGTGCTCCTGCCACACAAGGGCTCTGACCCCCGAGCAGGTTGTGGTGAGCCAGCCAGGTTGTGCCCCCCTCCCCCTCGCCTCCACTCCCTGAAGTTGCCATTTCCCCTCCCCCCTCCACTCTGGTGATCCCTCCTGCCTGCTCTGGCTCAAGACCAACCCACCTGGCAGCAAGGAAACCCAGGTGCAGCAAGTGCCCCTGACATCACTGTGCCAAGGCCTCTGCCCCCCCAAGTGGGCCAGGCTGCCCTCCCCCACACTCTGCCCACTCTGGGGAGCCAGCTGGAATCCCCAACCCATCCTAGCCTGCCAGGCAGCAGGGAAACCCCGGCACAGCAAGTGCTCCTGCTTCTACTCCAGCTACCGACCATGTGGGGATCGATCATCGCAATCAAGCCTCCGATTGGCTTGTGTGTGGTGACTGACAGGAAACATCACTGTGTGCGAGTCAAATCAGAGGCTTGTGTGCCATGATGTCACCCAGCAAGGGAAATTCCATGCAAAAAATGCAATTCACTTTAGTGTATGTTCCTCAGGGCCCTGACTATAGATTGGGCTAAATGCAGGAAAGGTATCCAGGTTAGACCATTTATAACCTTCCCCGGTTACTAGGTTTGTTTGTTTGGGGAAGGAGGAAGAGAAGCAGATTATTCAGGAGATGCCAAGCACCCACATCTCCTACCAGGGTAAGAGCTCTTCATGGGTTAGGCCAGTCCACATGGTTCTCTGCCTGATAAATGCCTCAAGCAGCACACATCTACATCAAAGTGAAGCACATTCACTTGTACAGTTAAATCTCACCAGTTCACACGCAGCAATCCAAACCAACACAAAAACAAAAACCCTCGGATTGAGAATCAAAGCCCCAAAACACTAGGCTGCCTGAAGTTAGGCACCCAGCTCCATAGTTGGACATTTAAATGAAAACTTCCTAAAAATCACAGGTGGTCTAAATTTCCACTAAGACCAACAGGTTCTTGGCTAGGAGACACCCAGTCATAATTTTGGGGTGCAATCTTCATTCAGTTAAGGGGATTGTGCACCCCTAAGTTACATACCAGAGTGCTGAACTAGGCTGAAAGGAGTGACAAATTGCCTTGAACAGCAATTCTATTCTGCTGCCTGCTCTCACTCGTTGCACACGCAGCTCAGCGCCGTCACGTGGTCGGCACTTCAGAGTGGTCCTGCCACTTGTAAATATGTCCCCATTAGAGCTGCTTTCCACACTCCCACCTTGCAGGCAGCAGCCTGCTGGGCTGTGATTGTGTTGCACAAAAATGCCCCTTGCTGCAAGTGAGGATTTGGCATCCCCTTAAGCCTTATGTGGCCCTTTCGCAGGTCACGTATACACGCATACCCCCTTGCACATCCAAACAAGTGAGGCTTGTAGCCTAATCCTGCATTATATAGCACCCAAGCACCTGGTGCTGTACAATCCTAGTTAGAGAAGGGTCCCTACTGGAGAGGCTTACAGTCTAGGAAAGACAAAAGAGAGACAGGTGCATGTGCTCAGCATCAGTGAGCAGTCGGGCGGGGGGAGAAGAGGAGTAGTTAGGGAAGGCCTGGTAGAAGAGGCAGGGAGGCAGTTGGACTCAAGCATTTAGGAAGGGAGTTCCAGGCATGGGGGCACCATGGGAGAAGGGGAAGAAACATTTCCCGGAGCAGGGGGCACTGGGGCATGCGAGGGTGGTGGTGGAGAAGGAGCAAAACTCCCAGGTGGGGATATAAACAGGAAGCAAGTTCAGAAAGAGCACGTTATGACGACAAGAAGCTTATATGTTTGGGTAGAGGGAGACAATGGCGTGGCGAGACTGAACACAAAGTGAGGAGAATGCCCCGAGTAAGGCAACTTGAAAGCGAATAAGGTGGCAAAGCTAAAGAATAAAATCCAGAGCTCTGAACGCCCAGTTCTCGCCACTTTAGGAAAGTACAGTTTATACGTTTGCTGCAACTTACTCTTTGTGCCAATCGTAGATCTGGTGAACGTTTCCAAATACAATCTTGTCTTTCCCTTTCATGTCTTCAGGAACACCTCTCTCTTCTATTGTTTGCATGAATCCCTTTGGTGTAAAGATATTGGCGATTAAGCACCCGCACATTGAAAAGAAATAATTATATGCTCACTACTTCTCAGAACAAGTGCAGGTTACATGGCCTAGTAACTAGGATCTCTCTTTCCTTAAGAGAACAAGGTGAGGATAAATGCAGGAAAAGGTATTAAAACCAGATACCCAACGCCAATATTTTAAAATGGCATCATCTGCTTTAAAATGAGGCTTGCTGTAAAAGGATTTATCCTATACCCATATAAGCCACTTAAATGTCACTAAATTAATAAGTGCAATTAGGTTTAGTCAAAGAGTCTTAAATGCCCTCCTAAGCAGTAAGCCAAATTAAAAAGCTGCCATTTTTGATTTACTAGAGAGAAAAGAAACATTGCTTCATTATTTCACTAGAACATGCAGTATATCGATATAGTCCCAAGGACAGTTTCATCCCTTCAGAGCATTCCATTACAGTTCTGTTTACACCATAAGTCATTAAATATAAAAACCAGAGTCTCGTCAAGGCTTGACACTTAGAAATGCCAATCCAGATGGGTTGGTAACAGCTAACCAGCTTGCAAAAATAAGATTGGCATGTAATGTTTTCAGAGAGGCTGCTAATGTTGGATGTTAACAGAGCCCAGCTTCAGGCAACTAAGAATATCCAATACTCCTAAGCATCAGGCTCTGCCTGTTCAGTTGGGCACTCTCAAAATTGAATCCCCTGATGTCTGCAAACACTGAAATCTCGACCAACAGCTTCCAGACAGCTGCTTTGGTTCTCCGTTCCACTCCAAGTGCATCCGTGCGCACTCACAAGAATTGCTACACAGGGGACCACTGAGCTTGGCTCCAATATAGGCTTTTGGAAGTGTCCAAAGATGGGATTCCGTTTCAGGACTGGACAAGGATTAAAGCCATTATTAGCTAGTTCGGTTTTAGAAGCGGGAGCTCCATGCAAAGCAGATGCGACAATGGAATAAAGATGCAGGGGGAATCAGTTTCTGTTCTGCTGCAGCTGAAAAGGCCTCGTCACCAATCCAGCATCATAAACTCACACACACAACACACACAACACACACCACACACACCACACACACCACACACACTCCTAACTGGACAGTGATAATGCAAGTACTGACATCTAACTGATGGGACAGAGTAAAGCGAGATACAAACAAGTTAGCTTTTCATTCATTGGTATGTATATTATTTATACAGCTACCCTCTGCCAGGGGGTGCTCAGAGTGCTTTACAAACACACAGCACACCATAACTTAAAATCCATATCAAATAATTTCAAACAATTTTTAAAAGGGGAGGGGGGGGGAAAGAGAAAAAAAAATAAATACATCTACAAGCAGTGGACCTTCTGAAAGCACCTGGAGACCACCACAGTTTTCAGGTGCTTTTTAAAAGCGAGGAGGGAAGTAGTGAGATGATCATCTGGAGGCAGTGACTTCCACACCGAGGGGACAGCAAAGGCCAAATTGCCCGTCGGCTTACGGCATGGTGGCAGCATCCCCAAACAGCAGGCGGCATCTGAGCACAGCCAGTAAGGCAAGGTAATAGGCGTAGGTGTCCATTATAGCTATAGGCAAAACACACGCTGTTCAGGGCCTTCAAAACCAGCAGCGTCATCTTAAATTCAAGCTGCTACTCTACAGGCAGCCAATGCAAAGAACACAGAATCACACACCTACTTTACACTCTGGAGTGTTCATTTAGTAGGGAAATAGTTTGGGCTTATTTGAGAAACTATCCTCAATACAATATTTTAACTAGCGGTCTTTAACTCACCTCCACCACAGTTCCCAAGTCTTTGACGTAGTCTTTCTCTGTCTGTACTAGTTCATTTAAGACAAACCTAGATGAAACAAGAACATATGGATCCCATTATTGGGGTGTTTGAGCATCATGCTATCTTTAAAACACATTTAACCCTCGCCACCTTTGGGAGATAGGAAAATGTTATTGTCTCCACTTTGCAGATAATTTCTCTATCCCAGTGAGTTGCCCATTTTCTCAAGGTCACACAGGAAATCCTTAGAGTTGCCAATTACAAAAAGATGAATCAGGCCCTTGGATCAAAAATTGGTGCAACCAATATTTTACTTACCATCCCTGAATGGCAGATCATCACTTCTCAGGATTTTTGTTCTTCTCTACTATATACATGGCTTGGAAGACCGGAATTCACACACTGAAAGGATCTTTTATCCTTCCCTCTAAAAGACCTAACCCTACCCATGGAGGAATGCTACTGCAGCAAGCGTGTGCTATACTACTCCTCCTGTAGCAAAGGGGTGGGAGTCTCCCAGCACCTAGAAATCCTCAGAGACACACATCTCGTCACTCTGGCTTTATCTAGGAAGAGCAGAATTTGTAAGTTTCACTTTGCTGCTCAGTCCTGGGAGAGCAAATCTCATTCTTGTCCCCATTACAGTACATGCCACAGATGCAACGGCTTCCAAGTAAATGGAATAGTCGATGGCATTAATCTTACATGGGTTAGTCCTCTAATGAAGCTTCAATACATGCAGACAAGACCAGGAGGAAAACCTATGCCGATCAAGTGGATCAGTTATGCTTCGTTGTCTATGGAACAAAGGGCCCAAAGTGAATTCTAACCCCATGATAATGTTCTGGCCAGAACAGTTATACCATGGGAGCCCAGGTAAAGACAGTGACAAAAGTGCTAGGCACTATGAAAAAAGAGAAAGCAGAAGATACATGGACTCGTGAACTCGCAACAAGATCACGAACCATTTGGTGACTTGTAAAAATTAACACAAAAGCGGTCAATGCTTCCCCAGCCTGAAAAAACAGAATGCTTTTGCCCACCCAAGGGGTATGGAACCCATTAAAAAGGATTCAGGCTTCCTGCATCACAATAGACCATGTTTGTAGGCATCCTGTACAATTCACTCACATGACTTACTGTGCTTACAAGCCAGAAATACAAGGCAGCCATTAACATACTGACCCCTATTTAGGAGGGACAGCCCCTCTTTGGTTGTTGAATCCCACTCCCCCTCTTCCAGGAAATATGCAAACACACTGGTATCAAGCCTTGGACACCTCTTTTCTGGTGCCCACCCAAGGAAAGCCCTTGAGAAGACAATGGGGAAGACGATGGAATGACCAGGCAGCTTCTATCCCTCAACGCATTAGGGATGCTGGGAGGGGAATGTGTGCGACTGGGTGGAGCGCCTCCTTTTTTGGCCACTCAAAATGTGGGGAGGTAGGAACGTGCGGGTTCCCCGTCTCCCATGTTAAGTGCTGCAATCCGCAGGAGACCTTCAGAAATCAAGGAGCTAGTTATAGAGAGAGATCCAGTCGATGGGTAGGCTATACTAGCTATCCCAACAGCACCCTCACCACTGCCCCAAATGCACAGGCATGCCACCAGTGGGGAAAATGCAGTGAACATGGGTCCCCGAGTGTAAGAGACGAGGCCTGCTGGTTAATTCAGACACACTGCACAGAAGCTGCATGTGTCCCTGGGCAAGTCCACGTTGCACACTGCTCACCCCCCTAGCTTGCCTAGGGCCACTGGTGGGCCAGACGACGTGTACCCAGGCTGTCCTCCTGGAAGGGGAGTCAGTGCAGAATCCAGGTCTGTGCGTTCACCCGTCTAGTGTTTCATTATTATAAAACAAAAAGGGTGTATGACCCTTTTGGGGGTAAATTTCCTCACTGGCCTGGCCCCTCGCAAGCCAGCTCCAAGGTAAACCTGGATGGAGTAGGGCCAGGCTCCTCTGAGCCTTAAGAGCAGGGCTCCAATCCCAGCTCCTCCCTGGGGATCTGGCCAGGCTGATTAGAAACAGGCTCGCAGCCCAAGAGGAGCTCCTTTCTACCCCCCTGCCCTGGCCAGGCCAGACAGGTATAGCTTAGCCTTTTATAGTTCAGTGCCCTCAGTTGGGACCAATCTGCCTTCCCCAATCCCCTCCAGGGCTTCATCCTGTCAGCACTCAAGAGGCTGCTCATTGCAAAGCACAAGTCAAGTTTTCCCTCCACATCGCAAGTTGGATTTTCCCTCCATTGTCCATGCACCAACAGCACAACGCTGCGCCGGCCTAGTCAGAGCGCCATGGGCAGCCTCTCCTGCTGAAGGAGGCTCGGTCTGGTTTAAGTGGCTTTTCAGGAAGATCCTAAGCAAATCGACGTCAGATGAAAGGATCAGTTTGGCCAAGGACTGCATTGCGGGCAGTTCTTGCATTTTTGTCTGCACAGCTCCATTTTGGAGACTTAAATATTAGGCATGGGAATTCTGGTTTTGGATAAAACTGGAACAGCCCAAAAATGGCCATTTTAGTTTTAAAACCATAAATTGAAGTTCTGGTTCATTTTTGGTGTTTTGGATTTTTTTTTTTTTTTTCCCCCTTTTTTTTTTTCTTTGTTTTTTTATTTGTGATAATTTTTTTTTTTTTTTATAGATTTTTAAAACACACACACATAACCCCAGACCTGAAACGAGATCTGAAAGCCATGTGTAGGCCCCTAAAATGCTAGGTGCCTTTAGAGGACATCACATGAGGCTCCGACTTGGTGGTTGGAGCGTGCACTCAAGAGGAGAGGGCCAAAGAATCTGGGGCAGTTATGCTGTGTTCTCACTTGTGGTGGCAGCGGCAGCAGGATTTTGCGCCCTGACATATGCGAGAGAAGCCGCGGCAGATCCCCGTTCGCACCGGCTCTTTCCCCATCGGCTGGCTCCTCCGTGCTGCCACGTCTTCCCTCGCCCCTCCCACTGCCGCCACAGGTGGGAACGCAGCCTTAGAAAGCCAAGTGTCAAAGAGGGAGGGAGGTTCTGCTGGGAGCCTGAGGGGGAAAGAGTATGGAAAAGGCTGCTGCTGTTTGGACTTCAGGAGGAAGATCACTCTCAGGCCTGTATTGGGAACCCAAGAGCCTTAGTGGATAAATTACTGTGACAGACAGCTTTGCTGACCCACCCACAGGACAGAGACCTAGCTGGGCCTGGGGCTAAAGCTGTGTGAAGTCTCCTCGGAGAAGGCCGGTGAGCCAGCAGAGCTTCTGGTGGGACACTCTGGACAGTGGAAGCCACTGAACTCTGTGGTCCCAGACCCTGCCAACATTCAGCATGCCTACACAAGCAAGCTACAGCCACTCTGGTTTGAACTTGAAGGTTGAGGGTGTGTGTGTGTGTGTGTGTGTGTGGTGTTTTCTTCTGTTATTTTCATTATTCTAGTTGTAAAGGTCTAATAGATTAAAATAGACTTTTATCTGACAGAAGGGCTGTAATGTTGTTTCCCGGATGCCCCAACCACAGAAATCTCTATTTCTAGGGCTCATCCAAGTAGAGGCACCGCCAGGGTATATTCAGTGCTACCGTAGCAATCAGGAGACTCCCCTCAAATCCCCCAACGCAGCTGGTACTCCCAGGACACCTGTCCCTGTAAAGCGAGCACCACTTTTAAAATGAAGGGTTACACATGGAGAACTGAAACTGAAAAAACCCCAAAAAGTCATCCCAGAGTCCTATCCCTATTCAATATACTTCTGACACACCACAAAGCCATGCAAAGTCTAGCAAATAGCAATTGGGATCATGACCCCACTTGCTGTTCCAATCCACACACTGGGAACCTCTGGTCTGGAGGCACAAAGGAAAGAACACAGCTTTGTTCCAGAGTCAGGAACTCTGCGCTGCTTAATGTGCCATTCTCTTTTGTGGGTCAGTTATCCTCCCCAGTCTCTTTTTAGAATGGAAAGACTGACTAGATTTGGGCTAGGACTGCACCCACTGAGAGAGACACCTGCTCAAAAGAAGTTTCCCCATTGATTTCTGTGGAATCAAGAGTGCGTTCAACACATACAAAAGTGTGCCAGGGCAGCCTAATGGATAAGACCTTGGACTTGCATCTGGGACAGCAGGGTTCAAATAGTTTTTGCCATGAACCAATTGGATGGCTTTGGGCAAGTCACTTGCTCTCTCAGTCTTGGGTCACTATTATTCCCATTTTATAGACGAGCGTGGGGAGAGAGAACTACCTTGCTGGGCTGTTGGGAGGATGAACTAGATAAAGATTGTGAAGCACTGTATAAATGATAACACAAATCTTTTCTGCAACTACTACTGCAAAATGGTTACTGAACCGGTTTACATTTATTTATTTTTTTAATTTTTAAAAAAAGGGACAAGCTCCTTTACCTCTGTGTCACACTTGCCGGAATGTCTATTCTCCAAAACAGATTAAGAAAATGATTCTACATGGTTCTACATTCCTTCTACATGATTCATAAAGTGGAGAGCACAGAGAAAGCAAGTTCATGATGTCTTTACTTAAAGGCCCCTTTGCCAACAAGGCCTATATATCCAACTTTTCCTTTCTAAGCACAGCTAGGCAGTCTCTCCTCTTTAGCCTAGCTGTGCTTAGAAAGGGAAACTTCTGCATAGAAGAGCCACATGATCTTACTGCTGCAACTCCTTTCTGCCCCCCTCCCCCTTTCATCTCTATTAAACTCGTGATAAACTCATCTGAACTTCAGGCAATACGTACTGTACAGTGACAAGTCGGAATTGAGATAAACAGGGATATCGTTTTGTGCCTGGAGATAAACAGGCCCGTTTCATTTTTTGACACTGACTAGATCAAAAACATTACTCTTCTATTTCGCCAAGCAACCACCTCTTCCCCACCTTAAGCACTGTCTGGCACTTTATACCCATAGCACTCAATTTCCTTTGGAGAAAGTGTTTTAATTATCACTCTCCTTTTGCAGAAGAGGAAGACCGGTGCATAGAGAACACAGATTCTCCATGATTTTCCCACTATCTCCCACTTGAGAAATGAAAAGCATCAAGGCAACTCACATCCTGCCTCTCATCGCTTTGGCTTTCTGTTCCTCTTCAAGGTTTCTTGGGGGAGTTGAAGGGGTCATTCCTTCATTTAAGCATCCAGCGCCATCTTTCAAGCTCTCTCGATAAGATCCTCCGTCTAGGGTCTTAAAAAAACACCCAAAAGATTACAGGAAAGAAGAGTATGTTACCCTTTAACTATAAAAGGTAGAAATTAAACTTCTGTTTCAATAGTGAAAACAGCTCTGCAACCATGAATAATGCAGATCAAGAAACTGCCAAGTCAGTTACTCTTTACTTTCCCGGTTAGAGCAAAAACAAGCTTGGTTTTATTTCAAGTGGACCCAGAAAGAGCAAATCTTAGAACACAACCCCACCGCAGCGGAGTAGAGAGCATATGCTAAGTACAGGCTGGAAGAAATGTTTGGAGTAAACAAGACCTATTTCATAACTCCCCAGAACAAGATGCAAGGAAAAAATGATTCCATAGGCCTCAAACACATGATAAAGCCAGTCTACAAATCCTGAGACTAGGCTGCCCAGGTGAAGATTAAATGGAGCTACCTTCCTCTAAAAAAACAACCGCTACACAGCTATTCATTTGAGGTTTCAGTTGGCGGGGAAAACATGGCTAACAAAAGCCTAGTTCTCTGTGGGAGAGAATAGACCCTATTGTAGGAGGAACACCTCTGGCTGCCAATATGCTCTTTTCATTTATCAGCCTCATTAAGAGGCAGTTTTCTTTTATCAGCTGCTTCTTGATGACTGGAATTTCTAGCAGCTTCCTCCTCCAACTTTTATGCCCTCAAATTTACACCAGCCGTGTTTTATTCCAATATTTCCCTCCTTTAATGCTCAATGTGCCCCATATCCAACAGAACACTGCCCCGGAGACCACATTCGCCCTGTCCACCTCAAAGAAAGCAATGCAAAGTGACTGTTTCCATTGTGGAATTGCTTGGACAGATTATGTTCCTGAAAAACCACTTGAGAAATGGACAGAGCAGAGAGTGACCAAATATTTAAATAACTCTCTGTAAATGCTCCATTAGGAATAAAGAAGTGCAGCTAAAGCAATCCTCACAGACCCTGTACAAGCTTGCTTTGTTTCCCAGGTATTCTCATTCAGTAGAACTTCAACCACAACTTTTGCACCGACTTACAAGCCAGAGATGCATGGGGAAAGTGCTCTTTCAACAGACTAACATATGAAAGCAGCTACTGGAGAACAGTTAAAGCCAGTACAGAAAGCAAGCATCATTCCTCTCAGCAATAGCTGGGCAGTAAGGAAATGAAGCTTGGCGCAGAATGAAAACTAAAGCACTGAAAATCCATTACAAAATATATGGTGCTTCCACTCAACTTGAAGACAGACAATTTCAGTGAAGCAAACATTTTGAGGAGGAGAGACAGCAACAGAGGGTGAGTTTTAACAGCGTGCATCAGGACTGCAACATATCAAGACCTCAAACCGTTTAAAAGCTTAGTTGAGTGTCATTCATTTACATGTTCGAGAGGCTTGGGAATTCATGGCGTATCTAAGGCCGCTTTTAAACGAGCACCACCTGCTCGCGCTGTGAAATCATGCGGCTTGTAAAAGTGCTGCGAGCAGCTTTTAGACGCGCTGTATTTCCAGCCGCACATTCTGTAACAGCACAAATTAAATACCTCGCATATTCAAGTATTTAATCTGTGCCGTTAAACAACGCGCAACTGGAAATGCGGCACATATAGGGGTGTCTAAGAGCTGCCCGCAGCACTTATACAGGCCACATGATTTCATGGCGCAAGCAGGTGGCGCTCGTCTAACAGCAACCCAAGCTCTGAGATGGGGACAGGAGATGGACATGGCAAGTAATGCTTTGCCATTGCTCTATACTCAGTCAAATATATTAAGAGCAATACTAAGGAATGGCTCTTTGCTCCTAAGGAGCACAGAAGTGTGGTCACTGCCGGCACCACGGCTACACAGCACCTTCGTTTCTCTCGTAATGGTGGGCATCCGTTTGTATGGAAGCTTACAACTGCATTACATTCAGGATTCTATGGCAGAGAAATAGCACTTGGTCCCAATATCAATCACTGAGGAGTGGATCATTAATCTCAAGTGATTAATAATGCTATACATGAGAACAATGAGTTACAGATGGTTAAGCGTCAGGGCTATGAGCAGCCTACTGAAGTGGATGTGGCAGCACTTGATGAGCCATTTAGTAAAACAATGATCAGATATTAACTCTTTATAAAGTATAAACTGTGACCAGAACAGCTATGCGGAGAACTAGAGCATCTATCAGTGATAATTAAGACCGTAGTGGGGAGACAGGGAAGTCAAAGAGAATAGGCTGCTGCGTTCCTATTGTGGTGCCCAGTTAGGCATCTTCTGTTCCCAGTTTCCAAGGCTCTACACTTACCATCTTACTTTTGACCAGCTTTTCTATAGCACTGACAAGATCCGCAGCAGTTGGGACATCGGAGGTGCTCTGGCGAGCAGCTAGCAAAGAGGACGACTGCAAGACACCAGTTTGCAAAGGAAGAGCAGGTTAGCAGGATGAGAAGGAATTAGGCAAGCCAACAAACTAGGAAATCGGTGAGCTCATGTTTCAGGACTCAAGCAGGAAGCACATGGCAGGCGTGTGAAAAGGCTTTGAGAATTGCATGCATCAGGTGACTGGCTGCCATCCAATTGGAGAAGAAGAGAATCAACATTAGAATTCTGGGTAGTATTTCTCTCTCCTTGGGAGCTGGACTTATTAAAAGAGGGCCCTTATCAGGTTAACACGGAAGAAAGCACTTTCTTAACTATATCCGAAAGTTTTTAATCTCACACAACACTTGGGGAGCATTTAAAAAAAATACTTGAGCTGCTTAAAGAGAAAACATGATGAAAGGGTAATAGGTCTGCACACATTAGAGAACTGGCCTACCTAGTCCAACCAGGAGTAGCCAGGCAGCTCATCCTAGGTTGTTCAAATGTGGAAGAAAACGCAAAAGCACCAAGTTAAGGCCAACATTTGTAAAGGAATTTCCAGTGGCGATAGGCATGCACCCCCCCAGCTAAAGTCTGCACAAAGCATCAGTGCTCTCATCACTGCCAGCGTTTTGGGAATAAAGAGTGGAACTGGACCTTCCGTATTTCAACCTGGACACACAAGAACCACCAACTTAATAGCTGCTTTTCAAAAAAGTGTTGGCCTAACCAGTGGTCCTCAAACTCGAGACTGTGCCCACCCATTTCCTCTTGCCTGTGGTACTTCATGTACCTCTCCTGCACTCTGCCAGACTACACACATTTTTGTATAATATCCAACAAGCTACTTTCACTATTAAAAAACATTCTGCAAACAAGCATGTTTGCCCAAGGTCGGCCTTCCCACAGGGCAGCCTGGGGAGACCACCCTGCTATTCTCTCTACTTCCAGGGCCCCCACAGTGGCCACCAGGACAGAGTGCAGGGCTCCCACTCTCCTACATCAGCCCCCCAAGCACCACCACATCTAGGGCCCTACAGAGAATACCCCCGCCCACCAAGGGTGTGGAGCTACCAGAGGCCCTACAGTTTATCTAAGGTGGGCCCGGTTTGCCCCCTCTTCCCCCTTCATCCTCTCTCCTTTGCAGCCCACCTTATGCCTCAATTGCTCATACTGCAGTTGTGGCGGCAGAAGCAGCCGTTTTCCTGTCTGAAAGGAGCGGAGTTTTCCCAATTTTGGAACCCTAGTTTTGTTTTGACAGCTGCACTCAGTTTCTATAGGTTCGGGGTGGGAACCCCTGGCCCAGAGACCACTTCTAGCCCGTTACCCTCTTCTATCCTGTCGGCAATTTCTCCCGAGTTCCCTATAATACAACCCACCTTCCTCATTTGCCTGGCTCATGAAGCAGATACAGGTCATCTTCCACAGGCAATCCTGTGCTGTGACCAGTGATCGGAGGGCTCTGCCTACTTGTAGAGTGCTCCCTTCCTCCCACCCGACTTCAGCCGACCCTCTTAGCCCCAGACCCTTGTAGAGGACTCTGGCCGTTTCTCAAAGTGACCTGTAGCAAGAAGAGGATTCTCTACCCCTTATAGAGGGAAAACTGGGTACAGTATTTTCCCCGAACCCTCATGTTCCTCGCTGGATACCTTCGGCCCACACGCCCCTACAGCCTGCCAGTGTCCGAACCCCTGACCTCAACACCTTTGACGAGATCAAAGAGAATCAGAGGCAAAGAAAACTCCCAGCTCCTGCACATTAGCCATTTAAAACCCTTCCTCTCCAAAGTAGGAATTTATTTTGCAACTGGAAAAAAAATAATCTTTGGCCAGGATCCACTAGACTTCAGTGGACACAGAATCAGAACCTAAAGACTGAAGGAATTTTCAGAACGTCTCCCCAATGTTCATCTGGCCTCTTTGCTTATTGAATAGAGAATTTAGATATGACAGTTTCATTTTCTGGTTCGCTTGCACTAGCGGAAATTTAATGTTTGGGTTGGGAGAATAAAAACAGTTTTGCCCTGTTTTTTAAAGCCTACAGAATTTTCAGCTACACATCTGTATCCATGGAACTACTGATGTTCTCCGGCATCAGCTATCAAAATGTAGTATTTATCACCATGATCCATAAGCCACTTAACCCCAAAGTGAGTGTTTTGTGGCTCATGGCCTATACCCACACTGAGGTGATCCACGGCTTCCAAAATTAGGAACTTCTGTAACACTTACAGTAGCCTTCAGTTCTTCTGAATTGCTTAACCTTAAGCACTCTGATTTCAAGTCTGGCCTTCATTTTCTATTTTGTGCCAGACTTAACATCCCTTTTAGAAGCAGACACCTTAAACTGGATGGGCCTTAGTTCTTGGCAAACCAAGTACTGCTATACGGATAGAATGGGTCCATGTTGGATTTTACATTTTCCCTGTATCCAAGCTCTACATCACTCAAGAGCGGGCTCCCCGCATGGTTCAGTCACAGCCAGACTGTACGGGCAGTCAACCTCATTGCTCTTCCACTACAATTATAAAAGGCTTATTCATCTCCTCAGTCATTAATTGAGGGCTCGTGCCTTTTGAAGGGAGAAGGGTATCAGCAACCAAGCACCAAGGAACATGCACAAGAGAATAAGTGTGGCTGAACAAGACCTTGGAGATCAGGCATATGGCCATCTAATTAAAGCAGCCTATTGTAGGAATCAGTCAGCAGTGTTACGAGTTTCTGCTGAGTGATACACCAGGGAGAAGCTAATCCTATTCACTAGGCCGAAAGCAGTTCAGGAAACATTAACTGAGGACACAGACTCCTATCACACTGCCATTCTCTTCGGTAACTCATCTTTCACCTGTGCAGTAAGTCTGATCAACAGCTCAAATGAAAAAGGCAAAAACAGAGTTACAGGTAACCAGATTGGTAGTTTGTTGCTCACCACTGAGGAATTATGCTTCAAATGTCAGGGGCCAATGATCTTTAATAAAAGAGTTCAAAGGAGCTTCCAGATAGCAAGGCAGGCGAGGCATGGTAGGCCAGAAGGGGAACATTAAAAGGGGACATATTGAAGAGCAAAAGCAGAACACATAGGCCACACTTTCCAAACTTTAGGGGCCTAGAAGAGTCTTGATTTGTAGGTGGTGTTGACCTCCTACAGATTCTGAATGATTGTGTGGGTGTTCAGCATTTAAAAAATAAAATACCAGGGCAGGATATTTAGGTTACTAGTTTTAGACCAGATTTTGGATTTATATTGGCTCCATCTGCATTTCTACCAACTGTTTGCATGTCTTGCGATTGTCAAAACTCTGGACTCTAATGTTCTAGAGAGGAGTTGGGATTTTATGCCAACGTCAAAGATTAAATGGTTTTCAAGCTTGTCTTTTCCTATGCATCTTACAGTGGGCCTAAAATGTTCACATCTTCCAATTTCAAATCAGATTTTGCCAGCCTTAGGCCCCTCCCATCTAAGATACGCTGTCCAGAGAAATGGAAATCTTTTTCTGCAGAAGAGTCTTGTGGCTCCATCCAAAAAAGCAAAAGAGAGTCAAGTGCTTGCAAAAAAAGCCCATTTGAAACTTTTTAACCAGAGTGAAAGCTCTGAAGGGGACATGTTTCCAACAGCACAGTAACACTAGTGAGCAGGGCAGCTCACATCCTAGCTTGTATTGTTAAACGGGGTAAGAGTTTTAAAAAGGTATTTTTATGTATTTCTAGGTTGTAACCCTGAGCCTTAAGGGAAAGGCAGGATAGAAGGGTAAGTGTGTGTGTGTTTTAAAGTAACTCTGTACCTAAACTTAAAAGTCAAGGATTTCTTGGGGACCTCACCAGTCAAGTTTGCCATTTGATCTTCAGCCCCACCCCCACAAGTGTTAGAGGAAGGACGCAGGGTACCCAAAGACTCAGCCAACCAGGTAACCAGGGAAGGAAGCTGATCTGTTCAACGTTTAGCATTCAAAGGAACGGGGCCTAGCTTGGCCAATCACTACCAGTGTCTCTGCTGCTTCCAACACACTGAGGCAACAGGGGTGGGAGAAGAGTTACACCACAAACTTAACTGGGGATCTTTTGTCCAGTTCTGGTTGGAATAGTTTGGATGCTAAAGTGGCCAGAAGCTGAATTATGATGGGGTGCCTGTCCTATGGAATTATGATGGGGTGCCGGCTCTATGGAGTGGCAGGTTTTGAAAATAAGGGATGTCATGTCTGGTAATCCTAGCTAACTCGAATTGGCCTAGGACATTTGGTGTGTGTGTGAGTGTGAGTGACAGCAGCACTGGAGTTAGCAATGTAGAAACCTTGCCCTGCCTTCTGCCACCTTCAAGCAGAGCTTCAGTCCTAGATAAGGGGCTATTCTCAGAGTTCCCTGGACAGTAGTACTGAACCCTTAGAGAACACTTTCCTTCTCATCTTGTACGAGGAAGACTTCACACTGCAACTCCAAGGCACCAACCAGCACTTATTTCTCCAGAGCTCCAGTTTGTTTTCTGCCTCATACATAGTAGGGAGCAGACTTCCTTGCTCCCCGGGCAGAACCGGTTTCTCTTTGTTCTCCGCTTTTAGAGCCACCCTCTCCCTGACATTTTCTTTCCCGGACACAGACACCTCTGATGAGGATTCACTGGCAGAGGATTATCAATCCTCATGGGGCTTCTCCCTACTTAGGAACAAGCGCAGCTCAGGAAAGCAATGCAAAAGCAGGGCGTGTTCACCCCCTAGAGAAGGGAAATAGGATTGCCAGTTCCTTTAGCTGCTGCAGGTGCTTCTTGGCATGCATAATATACCAAGCAGGCTGCTCCTCCTTCGAGAACCCCTCTCAGGAGTCCTCATCCAAGGAACCTGCCTTTAACCAAGAAGCACCTGCTCCCGAAATGGATCCAGGCAGGGTTTATCACCCTTCTGGTCACAAAAAGAGGATTAAAAAGGATTTGTAAGGAGCTTCAGCTTAAAGAGCACAAAAGAGGGATTTGTCAGAGACCCTGTTAGGGTCCCTAGAGGGACCAAACCAGACTCCCTCTATGCCTTCTCCAGATGCAAATGTATCTTCTTTAAAACACTCCAAGACAGATAGATGTCAGAGCACCATCCCTGGCCAGGTATTCCATATGCCCCTCAGAAGAGGATATCCTTCTCAAAAGAACCCAACAGAGGAGCCCATTGAGACCTCACTCTGGAAGAATTTTGAAGTAGGGCCCATCAGTCCCTTATGGTGCCCACATCACATACTTTAGAAGAACCTCAGACCATGGCTGGAAGGGTTATAGTCTTCAAAGTTGTCCTGCAGACAGACTTCTCTTTTTCAGTACCTCTCACTGGCAGCCAACTTCCTAATAGATGAATCTTTGGATGCCACCTGCTGGTGGGCAAGTCATACCTTCTAATACCATTGCCAGAAGGAAGGTTTGGCTTCAGATGAACATGCCAAGGCACTTTAAATCAGGAATGTACAAAGATGGTAAGCTGTTTGGTGTCTGTCTAGATCAAACAAGACCAAGAAGCAAATTTCACAACTCAAAGAGGAGTTTTTGTCACTTCAATAAGCCCCTCATCTTCCTATGGAGACAAACACCTGTCTTTCCAGGCCCATAGAGACAACAGAATCCATCCCCACGGGTAGCAACCCTTCAGAGGGAGAGGACAGAAGCAATATTCTACTTCAAAGCTCGCCAGCAACAAGTCAGAAGCATGACTATCTGCCCATGGT
This sequence comes from Sphenodon punctatus, assembly GCA_003113815.1. Lineage (NCBI taxonomy): Eukaryota > Metazoa > Chordata > Lepidosauria > Sphenodontia > Sphenodontidae > Sphenodon > Sphenodon punctatus. Next base: position 4,546,327 of record QEPC01004922.1, read on the forward strand.
CACCAAATCTGAGGAAGGAGGGAAGTTCTCTCTATATGCAGACAAGCGGGGCACATGTTCAACGGACACTAATGGATGTGACACCATTCACCATGAATATTCCTTAGAACTAATACGTGTTCCCAGACATAGTTTCATCTCACCATGTTCAAAAGAGCCTGCAAAGAGATTGATGGCTACAGAAATCAGGAGATTAACATCCAGCGGCATCCCAGAGCCTGTTCCAATGGACCAGGAACAGGTAGGACTATTTTATTCCTGGTTTCTCAAAATATCAGGGGAACTCAAAGCTTTACTGGATTTACAGAGGTTGAATAGGCTATCAAGACCCGACATTTCAAGATGGAAATGTTGCAGTCAACCATGCAGAGCACCACCACCACCACTGGTTGGCATCTTTAGATCTCAAGGAAGCCTACTTACACATCCCTATCTTCCAGGAGCATCAGCAAGGACTTCGCTTCTGCTATGTCAGGCAACACGGGCAATTTTGAGCCTTGCCCTTTGGATCTTCAGCTCCCAGAACGTTTACAGAAATCCTAGTTGCTCCGACTGCCATGCCACAAGAAGGGGATTCATATTTACACTTCTCTATGACCTTCTTGCCTGATCGATCTTGGAACAGGAGTTTCAGACATGTCAAGACCATAGCGTTTTTTCTACAAGAACAGATTCTTGATCAACTAGAAGAAAAGCCCATTGACTCCTTCTCAAAAACTAGAGCACTCGGGGGAGTAATCTTGGGACACATTCTCACACAAAATTTTCATCTCTGAATAGAGACAGCAGAAAATCAGGGACCAGATACTCAGTGCAGGGGGATGGAGATGCCTGAACACTCACTCTGTCGCCTAGGGTCCATGGTCTCCTGTATTCAGTGTCTGCAATGGTGGAGACTCCACCTGAGGCCTCTCCTAGATCTCCTCCAACCATACCACCCTTGATTTGGAAAAGACAGAATCTACACATTACAGTCCCTCCCCAAAACCAAAGCATCTCTGAATTGGTGGTTGAATGCAAACCGGTTCCTGATGGGTTTATAGACTCTCCCAGAATGATTGTTACAACCGATGCAAGTCTGATGGGCTGGGAAGCATTCATCGGCCAGTCATCAGCTCAGGGACATGGACCCCTGAGGAGTCTCATTGCAGCATCGACTGGCTGGAACTAACTGCCATTAATGCTTTGTGAAGAGTTCTCACCCCAGCTAGTTCAGCACCATGTGCTGATATACACTCTGGTTCTAGTATCGTGCATGTCAACTACCAGGGAGGCTTAAGATTGGAGTCTCAACAAGGTGGTGTTGCAGCTGATTACTGTTCTGAACAACAACATTGCATTCAGGCCAATTCAACAATGGACTGGCTGAGCAGAAGGTTAATTGATCCAGGAAAACGGTCTCTTCATACAGAGATATTTCACTGGGTAAACGTCTTCTGAGCCAACCCAAAAGCAATCAGTTTGCAAGCACAGGCAATAGACACGTTGGCCCAGCACTGACCCCAGGGTCTACTCTAGGCCTTCTGCTAATTACAAAAGCCATAAGCAAAATTATAAGGAGAAAAGTCCACCATGATTCTGATTGCCCCAGCATGGCCTTGGAGGCCATGGTTCTCAGATCTAAGGAATCTCAAGGGGCACTCCCTCTTCTTCTCCCCATATGACTGGATTTGGGGTTATGCTTTGGCACGTCCCCAAGCATGCAGAACTACTGTCCAGGGAATCCCGAGGAGAAAGAATTGGGTCCCTTACCTGGGAATTTTTTTCCTGGGAGGGATTTCCTGAGCATTCTCTCTGTAAGAGGAATGCTTTACATTAATTACTGCGCTCAGGGACAGACTTTGTGAAGGTTTTATAGAGTCTGTTACTGTTTTAACACTGGAGGCTAGTGTTTATATTTTGTTCAGTTGGAAATCCTATCTAGAGCTCTGTGGGAACGAGTGCTGGTTGGTGCCTTCGAGTTCCATTCTGAAGTCGGGTCTCCTACAGAACGGAAAGAAAAGAATTTCCGGAGGGTTCAGGGCTACTGTCCAGGGAACTTCTTGCAGAAAAAGAATTCCCAGTTAAGGGACCCAACACTTTTTAAATGCATGTACACTTAGTCATGCATATTTATGCATGCCCAATTTCTACCCAGGGAGGTGGTGAAATCCTTATTTGCCTACCTGGGTAGAAATTACACCTCTCCTTCAGAAAAATTGACATGTATAGAGCAAAAGGTCAAGTGTCCATGAGTTCCAGCTGCTGCTCTCCCTCCTCCCATTTCCCCAGCAAAATGTCCTAGTGCGACAGGAGTACACACTGGTCTGCAGGGCATCACCTCCTGCCTTATCAGGAGCCCTACACCAACAGGGATTTACTGCTATTGTCGAGGATGCTGTAGCTGCTGATTTCCTGCACTGAGCTGGGGGTTTGACTAGATGACCTCTGAGGTCACCTTTACAATTCTTCTCTTGGACCACTTATTCCAATACTCCTGCCTTAATCCCAAGTAAAGATTTTTGCAAAGTCTTGATTAATCTCTCATTCAGTATTGCTTTGAATGCAGCAATTGGAGAATTGGTGGATGGGTCAAGGAAATGAAGGAAGAACAGGTGTCAAGCGAGTTAAACTGGGGGAAGGAGGCAAATGATTATGTAGACAACAGTGAACACAAAGCCATGAGACAAAATGTGAAGTTCATGGCCACCAGCCATCATGCACCAGAGTCTAGAATCTCTCTTACTGGCCGCTAATACAATGCACCCAGGAGGAGGCTGTATAAAGCTAAGTCTTTTAAATAAAGACATCATGGTGTCCTGCATTTGGGTAATTTAATGGGCATTTAAGAGCCCAAAAGGTAGGTACCTAGGTGTCCCGAGTCCGTACGGCCAGTTTACACCACTCAAGTTTGAAATCTGGGCCAACATACAGCAAAATGAAGGATACCAGCGACAAAGAAGTTATCAATAAGTTTAAAAACCACTACTGGAGAAAATAAACCATAGATGCTAAATAAGCCCCAACTACTTTGCCTGAAAGTGCTTCCCCACTTATATTTCAGGTCCGCCCCAAGAGAAAGCAGCAGGGCATCCTGCTCCAAGGATTCCAAGACCTCACCTTACATCCCGTAAAACCGATTTCAACTTGTGCATTGCTCCGATGCTTGGAAATTAAAACTGATCTGGAACGATGGCTCCTTGTCCCCCATTTCAAGGGTGGGCAGCCTAGCTTGTCTGAAGTCACCGGGCAAAGGAGTGACACAGCTGTAATTAGTTCCTGCATCCAATTCCTAGTACTTTCATCAATTAAAAGGGTCCAGGTGATTAGTCATTTGCCAGTCTGGTGCGGGCCTATATGGGCCAGTGAATAGTATGCTGGACTGTGCTGAAATGTCCAGTGAAGCTCAATATTAGTGGATATGCTTACACGTATCCTAGACAAATCCACATGGGGAGGCTACCGAGCTCAGCCCAAGCCAGCAAGACTCTTCCAAGCCTGCACCCAAATTAGAATTGCAAATTCAAATCTTGGACTTACTGGGGTCATCAAGGGCAAGTCGTTGTCTCTCAGCATTGAATTTCAAGTCTGTAAAACGGAGACACAATGGTCTGTGTACTGGGGCCGTGTGCCAGGAATTCCCAGCTACACAAATTACTATTACATAGCACATGTCCTGCTATTGCCAGATAGTGAATGTCTCCTTTAGAGGGCTGCAGCCTGACCGGAACCCAGTGAAAAAAAATCTGACTGCTCTGGTTGGGGCCAGATCATTCTGTCCACCTAAGCCCCTTGAGCAGAGCCAGGCTCCTAGCTATGAAAGGCCTCTCCCTTACTCATAACAGATCACAAGACTCTGCTAGGAGCTGGGCCAGAGTTAAGTGTCAGGGGAACGGAGATAAGGAGATACATGTAGACTACAGGCCTAACAAATAAGTAAAGGTTAAACATGTATGTAACGTGAAAGCTGAGAACTGGAAGCTTGCTTCTTGCAATGGAGCACTGCTAAGTTCATGACCTTCAGCGACTGTAATCAGAAAAAGCCTAATACTTCTGCAGACACTAGCAAAAGGCCATTGAGTTGCAAATAGATTTATTCCTGTGGACGTGACTGAAAGCACAGTTACCTGGGGGTAAAAAAAAAGAATCAAACCAAGGACTCTGGAAAAATACTTAACGGGGAAGACAATACAAAGAGGAGCTAGAGCTTCATCTTCATCATCATATCTCACCAGCCAGAGAAGGGCTGCACTAAAGAAACCAAGCTTTCCACCGCTGACTGCGACATGAACTGAAGTATCCTTGGACCCTGATTAGGGTAAGCCTAAGTTAGGAGAATCCAAGTACAGATAGGAATGCGTTGTTATATTGTTTTGATTTCTGTGCTCGAGTATAATCTTGTCCTGCATGCTTATTCACGATTTATTCATTAAACTTCTTTTAACTGAACTTTGTATGATCCAGTGGAATTGCTAATCCCAACATTGGCGGGACACAGTTTGGGGTTAATTCTGTGTTTAACAGATAAACGTAAAGAGAGAGAGTCTGTGCAGGGAAACTCGGAGGCTGAAAAGGTGACAAGAAGGTTCCCCCGTTGCAGGCTGAATCAGTTCTCGAGAGAGAGCTGATCCACTGAGAGCTGCAAGCCAGGGAAACTGAGTCATAACAGCCTGGAGTGGGGGTAGTGAGACCCCATTCCCACAACAAGAACAATTTTGTGTGCATCCTTTTCCAACATGGCCCCACCCTTAACAGATTACCATGGACATTCTGTTGGTGGGGGAAAGGCTTGGATGAGCCTTGCTGCATCCGATTTGGGCTGAGAACAAGCTCAAATGCCTGGCCCAAGCAGGGCTCTAACCTCCCCAAGTGGATTTTTCTACGATGTTAAAGCCTATTATTCACCGATATTGAGATTCACTGGACATTCAAAACCGAAGCTGGAAGAGAGAAGACAATATCCGTAAGTATTCTAGTGAAGACTCCAAGGCTGCATTGCTCAGAAGGCAGTTCATCAGCTAGCAAGTGTAGAGTACTAGACAGTGACCCCACTGTGCAATGACTGTTCATTGTAGCCCTTTTCTTAGTCCCTTGAAGATCCTAAAGTGTTACCCAGTATCAAGCACAGTTCATCATTCTAGGAAACCTCATTAGCCAAAAGCATACCATCTCATCTTGTGTAGGGTCGTTATCAAAAATCTTCATAGGAGGAGGGAGCGGCGTATGAGATTCTTCATCTACGTCATCTTCTCCCCATCCCTTCTTGCTCTTCTGGAAGCAAGAGAATTGCCATTACATAGGCAGAAAAGTTAAAAATGCAATTTCTAACTAGCTACCTTGATACAGCTGTGGGATATAAGCGGCTGCATAAACGTGCGTGATGTGTGGGGATAGGGAAGAGGAATTATGGGTAGGATATGGTTCTCTCTCTCCACCTGCACATCACTAAGATCCATCCCTTCCTCAATGTCTCTACCGCTAAAACCCTAGTCCACGCTCTGTTACCTCCTTCTCACCGACCCTTCCCCCCCCTCTCGTATACTCAAAACTCTGCTGCCAAGGTCTTCCACCTAGCCTGCTGCTTTCCATCACCTCTCCGGCTCCCTCTACCTGAAAGCATTCAGCACAAGCTTGCCTCCTCCGATGGCTGTTTTCAAATGGGGATTCCCCCCCCCCGGTTTTGGGGCAGGTGTGCAGGGGGGGAGAAGAGTGTAAACGGCCAGTGGGGGTGGGGATGGGTCTCTGCTTGGTGTTCATCCATGTGAACACTGAGTGGGAGTGCGTGCGCGCTCCCATGCAACACCCACCTCCACCCATCACCCATCCACGGAGCCCTCCAGAAAACCAGAGACCACCCCATGGGCAGGAGGTGCATGTGTGTCCATGTAAAGGGACACACACCATGCCATAATACCCTCAGCACCACCACCGTCCATGCAAGAAGGGCCCATCTCCACTACGTTCCCGTCCGAAAGCTCCACTCCTCCTCTACCACCCCCCTCGCCTGCTCACGGCTTCGCTGCTCCTCAAAGCGTCTTTGCTCGTTCTCCCTTGCTGCCCCCAATTCCTGGAACACCCTCTCCGAACACATTTGCTCCTTTCCTTTCCTCCGAACCGCTCTTCCTCCGACCTCCCCTACCTCCTCTCCCCACCCCACCCTCACTTTCTCCTGTGTAACTATGCTAAGCACATGTACCTGCAACCCATGCCTTCATGAATGTATTCTTTTATCTCCCTCTGTTGCCCCCAGTCCTCATCTCCCCTCCTTTGTCTCTCTTCAATTGCAAGGCCCACCCTGGAGCAGGGACCCAAACTATTTTCAACAGTTGTAGAGTGCCAGGTACATTACCGGCGTTACCTAAATAATTTTGACATGCAAAATTGGGGTGGGGTGTATTTTTCCATATTAAAGGATATTAGCCATGGAGAATTAAACAGCAAAAATCGATATCTTCTTCTCTTAAGCCCTCATTCCTCTATACTGCCTGCCAGGAGGCTAAAATTCCAACTTGTAATGATACAACTGAATGGATAACACTGGGAAAAGGTTACATCATCCATTCACCTCTGCCTCAAAATCAAGAGTGGCTGATGGGAACCATCATAAAATGGCAGGCAACTTTTACTTGGAGACATTGGCACAGCATTCTCTCTCTACAAATGCTTTCTATATTGTTTCCATTTAACGGGGGAAGCAAGAAAAGCTTCAACAAAACTAATGCCCACTCTGCCACCTTGGCTCAAGAATAGCAGCTGCACATCTAGAAGACGCAGCCCAATGGACAACGCTTTTTTGGAAAGTCTCTAGTTTTCTATGTGCTCATGATGGAGCTGTATTCTTTGAGCCCCGCTGAAGAGCATGCATCAAGATGACAGGATGCTGTTTTTGTCCCACCCATTCCCACGGGGGTGCATCTGTGTGTGCTAGAAGATAGTCTTGTGGGGGGCATGGGAAACCCGCTAACCCCACTCTGACTTAGCTAGAATTTCCAAAATAGTGAGGAAGCAAGGAACAGAAGGAGCAAGATGTATGCACGTATGGTGGTTGAGGACCTCAAGCACCAGTGCCAAATGATGTAGGGAACCGAGGGGAAACAACATGGTATAAAGATAGAGACCAACTTTGTTAAAAGTATTTTAGTGATTTACTCTAGCTATTGAGAAAATATTAGGATCCTTCAAATTAGGTTATACCGTCCCTTTAAAAACACACAAGCAACTGATCTGTCGCTTTCTCCAATGTTGCTTTAACTTACCAAGGCATTCACAAAAGGTATTTTGTGGAAATAAAATAGCTCTATGGCGATAGTACTAAGGGGCAGCAGAACTACAGCCATACCTCATCTGCGCTGTCTCCCTGAGGAGTGGTCTCATCTCCAGGCTTGGGCGACCCCAAGTCAAAGCTCTTCCTGCCATCTCGTACTTTCTTCTGTTTCTTGACGTTACTGTCGGCCTTGCCGCTGTTCAGCCGACGCACAGGGCTCGTCAGCCATTTCTTCAGAGTGTTGGTCGAGCGCTTGGGGCCAGGAGAGCTCTGGATGGAATTGAGGGATGGCTGAGGCTGCAAATTGGCCACCGATTCAGACTTGCCTCCATTTTCATTGGCGGAGACTGAATAAGCATCTGCAAGAAAGAGGAAGAAAAGAGATTCTGGATGACACCTAGCTTGGCTACTTTCTGGAGAAAGATGGTCGACATGCACAGCATGGAGAGTTTTCTCAACTCAGAACTAGCAAAACAAAGATGATCATCATTTAAGTGAATGCGTCAGCATCTTGCCCCTTCAACAGTCTTATATACTTGAGCCCATTTAACCAGATTGCCAGGATGGATCAAATAAGAGGTTTTCATAAATCCTGTATCCCTCTTTAATTTTCTGGACCTGCAAAGCACATCACTGACCTAGGGTGGAAAAGGAAGGAGAACTCCCAAGAGGTTGCTGAATTTTGTCCAAGTATTGAATTTCTTAGCTTTATGGCCCAGATTTCACTATTAAAAAAAGGCAGCTGGCAGAACTCTATATGAAATCAAAAGCATAGCCCTGGTGCAGAAGATTGACTGACCCTCCAGTCCTCTCCTCTAAGTGTCAGCTGTACCACCTGCCCCCGCTCTTGCAGTTGATACTTTATACTTCGATAATCGGCTGCTAAGGTAATAAGTAGGATTGCTGTGTTGGTCACAAATGAAGGTGACAAAAGCCATTGAGACGATATCTTTTATTACACCAGCTTCTGCTGGCGGGAATATGCAAGCTTGTGTGTGAACTATAGATGCCTAGGCAGCCTCATGTCCCCTAAAAGCTTACATACTTGCACCAACCACTCACTCCTACTGGACTCGCTTTGCTCCTTGGGCTTCTGAGGCTCTGTCCTTGAATGGTTCTCCTCCTACCTCTCTGACCGCTCCTTTAATGCGTCTCTTCCCAGTTCCAGCTCCTCCTCCCTCCCCCTTTCACTTGGGGTTCCCCAAGGCTCTGTCCTGGGCCCTCTTCTCTATCTATACCCTTTCCCTTGGCAAACTCATTGCCTCCCATGGCTTCCAATATCATCTCTATGCTGACGACACTCCCCTCTCTCTCCCCCCCCTCCTTCTGTCCACTCACACCTCCCCCCATCAACTGTCTTGCTGACATCTCCACCTGGATGTCCCAATGCCAGATCAAGCTCAACATGGTCAAGATTGAACTCCTTATTTTTTCTCCCGCTTCCCTGTCCATTCGCATCGATGGAGTCACCATCCATCCTGTTCCCCAAGCCCATAGCTTGAGCTTCATCTTGAACACTCATCTTTCCTTTAAACCTTACATTGACTCTGTTGCCAAGTCCTGCCGCTTTGCCCTCCATAACATCGCTCGGATCTGCCCCTCTCTCTCCCCTCTGCCAAAACCCTTGTTTATGCCATGGTTATCTCTCGTCTCAACTACTGCAACCTTCTCCTCGCTGGCCTCCCTCGCTCTCACCTGTCCCCCCTTATCGCCATCCAAAACTCCGCTGCCAAGGTCATCCACTCAGCCTGTCGCTTTGACCACGTGCAGCCTCTCCTCTCCTCCCTCCACTGGCTCCCCCTTTCTGAACCATCCGGTTTAAATTCCTGGTATTCACCTTTTAACACACTTCACAGTCAAGCTCCCCCCTACCTCTCAGCCCTAATCTCCTTGCGCACTCCTGCACGCGCCCTCCGCTCCTCCTCTGTCCTCTCCGTCTCCCATGCTCCCCTAACTGCCTTCGTCCCTTCTCCGTCGCTGCCCCCCATACCTTGAACTCCCTCCCTACCCACATCCGCCTTGCCTCCTCCCTCTGCTCCTTCAAGACCCACTTCTTCCGTGCTGCCTTTCCCAATGCCTGCTAGTTGCTTCCCCTGCCCCCCCAAATTACTTACGGTCTGCCCTCCTTTGCAGACTCCTGCCTAACTGTAGCCAAACCAAGCATGTGCACCTGAGACTTCGCAGCCGCTTGCATGTTTGTTTGCTTGCTTCTCACTTGTCTTCCCTTTGTCCCCTCTCCTTGTCACCCCCTCCTTGTCTTTTTAGATTGTAAGCCGTAGGCAGGGACCACGTCTTTTATAATATATAATAAATAAAAATAATAAGAATAAATTTCAACTACTTTGGGTTGTTTTGTTTTTTTTTAAAAAAATCAAGGCTATATATAAATAAATGTCTCAGCAGGATTCAGACCCCAAATTAGTTCTATATTTTGAACAGCCATATAATATATGCAAGCCAAGTTACAGGCTAGTTCAAATCTCCACAGGCTAGTTCAAATCTCCACAGCTTTCAGAAGTATTTTGTCCACGAGGAATTTACATTTCTTTTTCCCCTCCTGAAACCAAACACACTCACAGAAAAGGGAGACTATTTAGAAAGACTGGTTTGACTACTTTAAAATGCAAGAAATTTAGAAGCAAGAGCCAAAAGCTTGGCTAGCAGGAGTCCATGGAACTCAAGATTAAAGGTTAGACACGGTTCTCTGTAGACCGTATCCCAGTGACTGTATCCAACACAGGCCACAAGGAAACAGAAATAGAACAACTTGAAGGAATATCTGTGTTAATAAGCCTAAAGAAGATCCAGCCCTAGGTATGGTATGGTCAGAATTTCCTACCCAAATACCTAACAGCCTGACCTTCCAGAGTCTACAGCCAAGATTTTCAGAAGTTAGCGATATAGAACACTTCAGCTAGAACAGGGGTGGGGGAACCTTTTCCTTCCCAGGGGCTACTTTGAAAATTAGTACAAGCTCTGTGTGTTGCATAGAAGTCGGGGGCAAGGGTGCATTCAGGAAGAGGAGGGATCCAATCACAGATCTGCGCCATGGATCCGCCCCCTATCCCAGAGCTCGGTCATTCGGTGCTTATGGGAGGAAGTGGCAAGGGGCCAAATAAAGAACAGCTGCAAGCCACACTGGACTCCCCACCCATGAACAAGGACGTCTCACAGGAGATTAAGTTAGCAGAAGATGGATTCTCAACCCTTTCTTCTTTTGAAAAGGTGCCTCAGGTTTCAGGCCTCATCTTGTAGGAGATCAGAGCCACTATCTAGTTTCGCAAATCATATATTCAGTATATGAAACAGATCATTTCCCCCAGGTATGCTACAATTCTTTTAATAGAAAAGCAGGAATAAACCAGGATTATTCTAAATGAAGTACAGAACATAAGCTATTCCATCAATGAATTGGTTTAACAATAAGTAACAAGCATTCGTGTTAGAGTAAAGTAAACTGGGTGCTATTTAAGGAGCTGATCCCTGGGGCAAAGATACAAATGGAATGGTTGTGATGTGAAGACTGCAACAATATGGGCTCCATTTTGGATCAACCCTGTTAAAGTAGTTTTTACCCAGACCTGTTTGCTAATGATTTATGTGGGATTGTAAAGTTGTAGTAATCTCCAGTCAGAAGTTAAGAGACTCTCACTGCAAGTCTCGGAAGCAAAAGTGAACTTGGGAACAATATATAGAATTATTCAAGTTACAGACTAAAAATAAGTTTACGTCCAGTTCAAACATACAAATCATCATCTTTCCCCGTCAAAAAGGTAAAGCTAGCATTAGACAGGAAAACCAAAACAAATGCCACCACCAGATTAGTCAATGTTTTGGTCTCAACAGCTACTAAAAAAAAAAAAAAAAAGTAGATTTGATTGGTCCGCCACCAGCTTTGCCTAAAGTCCCTTGAAGGCTCAAGCACCAACCTAAAATCGGTTAAATGGCTGGTGTCGGTTACACACAGCTATTATTGTCAGCCTGTTCTGTGTGTGCTAACTAGGAGTCAAACAGGCTGGTACGAGATAAGCAAGTGACTGAAAACTGCTCCCTTGTGCTATCTTACATTTGATAGGCTTCGGACACTTTCCATTCACATCGCTCACATGTTCCTTTGAAAATCTAAAGTGTTATCAGCATATCCTGTGTCAGCAAAACCCAAGGTCTCAGAATGGTTACTTCGCACTTTAGAGAGATATCCAGGGAGGAAGTTCCTTTCCATCCCCAGATCACAGGGAGAGCTTTAACCTCACGGTAGCTGTAGACGGCAAACTTTCCGCACTTCTTGGCTCGGCAAAGTCTGTGTAGAAATGTTGTGCAACCGAATGCCAATCTGTCTGTTCCTGCAGTACTGGATTGATTAGGTGGGGGCGGGGGGTTGACTTCTTAGAATGGTGGCTGTTTGTGTACACAAACATGCAAATAGTCATCATGCCAATTGAGACTGGTCTACATCACAGGCATTTTGCTGTAACTATGTAAATAGTAGGCAATATTAGAGTAAGCACAAGTTTATCCAGCTTAGACAGATGAGCTATCCCAAGCTCACACCAAAGTGGCAGAGAAGACCCTACAAGCTTAAACTTGGGCACCAAATAAACTTGAACCAAGACGATTTAGGGATGGGCTGTGGTTACTTAACTCGAGTTTATTCACAATTGTGCCAAGTCCCTAGCATAAACATGCTCTGGAAGGGAATTCAACAGCACCAACTCCAACCAAGAGATGACAACATCTAGGGGCTATTTTGCTAATGAAAGGACCCAATGAACGTACAGAATTAGAAAAGAGCCGGCAAAGCAGCAATCATGGGCCATCTTCCTCCTGAAATTTTAAAAGGTTTTTTTGGTGAGGTGGCAGCATATTTTATGGAGAGTATTTAATGCTGTACTGGAATATAGTTGGGAAGGAAAATATAATAGTCCCAATTAGAACTGATTGAATCAAAACCACCCTTCCCTTTTTGTGGAATGTTTCTACATTTTTGGAATGTCAACTAATTCTGTTGTGGATTTAAGCTGCAGCGGAATTCTGATCCAAGTTCCGATGGAATGACTGCCTCCTACTGTGCTGACACAAGGGGACAGCACCCTACGCTGCCCTGCCATTTTGTGCAGGAGCAGTCTGGGGTGGAATCAATCCAGTTGTTCCAGTGAAACCCTGGGTCAGATCAGTTTTTGTTGCGTCAGCTGGAATGGCTGTATCCAGTTGAAAACTGAATTGGATCCAGAGTTTTGTTTTAGCCCTAGATCGCAATACATGCAAAAGTATATATATATTAAAAATGCCACGACAAGGGAAGGATTAAATCCTGCCTCATACAAGACCAACCCGTTTAATGAATATTCTAGAAAATATGCTCCCCAACTCGCTCTGCTCCATGGAAGTTTGACACTGCTGCAGCTTACTGGAAGCACTTTCGAGGAGAGACCATGCTGTGGAGAGGACACATTGCTATAGGAGTGGATAATGGAGGGGAGACAAAGTGGGGAGGAAATACATGTGTACTTCCATAACCAGGAGTCCACATGCAATGCTTAATGCATAGGCAATGTTCAGTGCTCTGCTCAAAGAAGCTGCCGGAATCGTTCCTCCAGCAAGGGTTCAGAGATGACAAACACGGCTGGTCAGCTCTGCCACTTCCAAATCTTGGCTAGAGGCGGTTTCCTGCAGAACAGCTGTTATGCAGGCAGCAGCCCCCCAACTCTGCCTATATGGGATTGCTGTAGATGGTAGGCACCGTACACACAGACATGGGAATACAAGAGGCTACTGTTGCATGTGGAGGCACCTATTCAATAGGCCCTTCCTGGTCACCCACAAGGAGTGGTAAGGCTGCCATGTCCCACTCTTATGTGGCGGATAAGAAACTGAACATATTCTGGCAATATCCTAGGACAATTTAGAAACCGAGAGAAAAACCAAACTGATCTGGCAAGCTAGGATGACATCTGCACTGGGTTGGGTAAACTCATGTGGCTAGATGAATTTCCTCCCAAGCTATTCACTCCAACAAAAAGATGAACGTGTTGAAGACACCACTAAGGGTGTAAACGAACGAGACTAGCCCGCTGGAGTCCAGGTTTGGTCCATTCAGCCCCTACTCACATGTTTAGCGTGTATGGCCTAACGGGCAGCCCCCACTGGCCGTGCCAGCGAAAGCGGAGAGAGGGGTAGGAAACAGTCAGGCCTCGGACACTCTAGAATTTTCACCTATGACTCTATGGTGCTGGAAGACCCGTACATGAAGAGGCGCTGCCCACAGCTTAGTTGACAGGATGCAGACAGACACATGGGCAGACGTTAGCCTGCATTTCCCCACATAGTTGGCTCCACCTTCTCTGAGACCCCACCCTGAGCAGGGGCTACATTTCTGGTGCATGGTGGCCATGTGGCCTGGGGGGGGCAAATGCCTAACAAGCAAGCAGGTGGACACCCACCTGGTGTGGGCCAACGTCTCGTTTGTTAACATCCTAACATTTCCACAGAACACAAGGCTCAGCAAGACTGATGTGCGATGGAATCCCAACTCAATTTAGGCAAGAATGGCATGAAGTTTTATGATCTTTGTTCTTTTCCTAAATCGGACAAACACCTACAAGATACACAATTGTTTATTGGAAACAATTCTATGAACAAGCCACCTTTCTACAATTTCAAGATTTTGCTCCAGTTAACGAGTGGCTGTGTACAAAGCTAGAGAGGTTGTGCTTTCCTACCAGAACCACCATTGAGGGAGAAAGGATAACTTGCATTTGAAAGGAAGCCAATGGCACCAGCTGCAGTTTCACCTCCCTTTCAATGAACGTTTTACACAGATGCAATGTAAGCGAGCAATGTTTGTGCATCCTTTTTGCAAATGCATTTCCCCCAATCAAGCCTAGGGAGTGAGGGCTATTCAAGTGGACCATGCCTGTTGAATATTCCCATTCTCTACCACAAGCACTGGAAGGATTTGCAAACTCTATTGTCATGCAGTTAAAAATCCGATCTAGAGCATTTACAGGCTCCAGGATTCCAAGACAATAAAAATGAGTCCCCAGGCAAACTTTAGAAAGGAAGCCCCCCAAAGAGAGAACTTTGTTTTGAACCACACACAGATGCACTTTATAAAGTGAAACGAGCTAGCTTGCGGGGCTCAATAGCTGGGCTCTTTAGCAAAGCTTATGGCTCTAAAGTTTAATATTTTAGGTTAGGAAGAAGTTCTGCTTGCTGCTCCAAAAGGATCAGTTTCACAGGCAATGACCCTTCAATTGCTACACATCAGTGCTGAGATCCAGGGAAGTTGGCAACTTTGGATGAAGTGGCAGCATGGGGTCCCTTCTAATATAGAAATGCTCTACAGACACAGTGACTTGCCCCTTGAAAGATGCTGCCATCATTTGTTTTTTATATTCAGTTAAGCTTTTCCAAACAACTTTTGGGCCATTTTGGACCCATGCTGCTTCTGCTACTGTTGCAGGTCCCGCCCGCTGCTGCCAGCTCCATGTGGGTCAAGATCCAGGGCTGGCAGCCCTTTGGAGGGCTCGCCCCCTGGGAGAGACATCTCCAGGCCCCAAGTGACATCACCCCCCTCCCTCGTAGGAGGAGAGGGTGCAGGGCAGAGGAAGCCATCACATGGTTTACAGAGGGCTTGAGGTTGGAAGCGGGAAGGGAGGCTGTTGGAGCAACGGTGGCCCCAGTCGCGTGCTAAAGCAGACAGATTGCAACACAGAGCTAGTTTATGTGCCTGTGCTGTAGCTGTAAGGGCAGCAAAGCAGTTTTTGCTGTCCGCATAGCCTCTGCATAATCTTGTCCAGTGGAGCTTTTCTGGGTGGTGAGGGGGTTGGTCAGTCCTCCCTGATTCCAGGCGGAAGGAGAGGTATCCAATGCCCGTTGTAACAGGTTTGGCGATCATTTTGCAAAGAAAAAAAAATTGCTCTGATTCACCACAACCTCAACGCCGCACTTATTGCAGTGGGTGAACCAGAGGTCGTGGAAGCCCCGCCTTGTCCGATTTCATGGGATCAGTTGTGCGCCAGGGCGGGGGATGTTCTTGGGGCTGTTCGGGCCACCTTTTGTGAACTTGGTCCATACCCATCTTGCCTGGTTAAGACAGTGGAGCTGCTGCTGGCAGGGGTGATCAATGCCTCCCTTCGGAGGGCAGAGTGCTGGGCTGCCTCAAAGAGGCGGTGGTGCGGCCTCTGCTAAAACAAACAACAAAAACCATCACTTGTCGATTCCCTCGCCAGTTAATCGGCCGGTCTGTAACCTTCCCTTTTTAGGGAAGTTTATTGAGCGGGTGGTGACCCAGCAACTGCAAGGGCATCTAGACTGCACTGGTTATCTGGATCCCTTTCAGTCTGTTTTTTGTCCAGGTTATGGCAAGGAGACTGCATTTGTGGCCTTGGTCAATGACCTTCACCGTGAATTAGATCAGGGTTGTCTGACCCTGCTAATTTTGTTAGATCTGTCGGCTGCTTTCAATACTGTTGACCAGGAGATGTTGGCGACTCGCTAGCGTGATCGAGCTGGAGTGGGCGGGATCATCCCTGACTGGTTCTGCTCTTCCCTGGTCGGGAGAACTCAGCATGTAGTGCTTGGGGATTGTTCTTCATCTCCACGGAACCTCACGTGTGGTGTCCTGCAAGGTTCTATCTTGTTCAACATGTATATGCAGCCACTTGGCGAAGTCGTGAGACGGTATGGGGTGTGGTGTCATCAATATGCTAATGACACCCAACTCTACCTCTCGTTTTTATCTGACCGAGACCCGGCAGTCTCTGTGCTTACCCAATGTCTGGCAGCTGTTGGGGATTGAATGAGGGCAAGCCGACTGAAGCGGAATCCCGACAAGATGGAGGTGATGGTGGTGGGAAGCACAGTGGATGTGGCAATTTCCATCACTGATGGGGTCCACCCTCCGTTGGTATCCCAGGTCTGTAGTCTGGGTGTGTTCCTCGATCCATAGCTCTGCCTGGATTTCCAGGTGGGGGCTGTGGCAAGGAGTGCATTTTCCCAATTACATCTAGTGAGACGGCTTCGGCAGCTGTATGTTTCAGATAGTGACCTGGCCACCATCATTCATGCTTTCATTACCTCGAAATTGGACTATTGCAATGCAATCTATGTGGGGCTACAGTCTGGAGGCTGCAGCTAGTGCAGAATGTTGCGGGCCGTCTCCTTACAGGGACGAGTCACCGTGAGCATATTACATCGGTGCTTCAGGCTCTGCACTGGCTGCCTATAGCCTACCTGGCCCGATTCAAGGTATTGATTTTGACCTATAAAGCCCTATACGGCCTTGGTCCAGCTTACCCGGGGGCCACTATGGAGAGGGTGTTCTCGGTGGCTGCACCTAGGCTGTGGAACTCCCTCCTGGTGGAGGCCCAGGTGGCCCCAAATCTCCCTTCCTTCCATCATGTGGGTAAAGCCTGCTGTTCTGCCTGGCTTTTGGCGAGAGAGATGGGGTGTAGGGTGGAATGGGGTGGTTTTGGGTCTTCCTTTTTATTGTTTTCTGTATGTTTTAACACTAAGTCACCCCAGGCTGCTTGGAGCAGAAGGGGCCTACAGTCTAACATGTGCCTGAGACAGAGGGCCCATGGGGCACACGTTCTTCTGGTGAAGCGCAGGCCTTTACAAAGGACTGCAAGGTCACGGGGGGAGGGAGGGGCGGAAAGAAAGAAGACTACCATGTTGGAAAGGAGTGGGAGATCCCTTTTGCTCTGCCCTTTTTAATATGGTTGCCCGCACCTCCCATTTGCAGCAGGGCTGGGCCTGGAAAAAGCACAGCTACATTAGGCCCAAACACCACTTGGCCTAGACTTTCTGTCCCAAGCGGGGCTCTAGTGCTGGCTTCCTCTCAAGGCCTATTTGCACGAGGCCATTTCCCCAGTGTAGCTGCCAAGACACTCTGGGACGTTTCAAACAACAACACTGGGGTAATCTGTCAGCTACAGCAGCTGTTAGGCCGTTCTCACCCGTATTCTAGGAATAGAGCTACCCAGAATGCAAGCCTCTGGAGGGGAGTGGGGGGGGGGGGGGCTTGCCTTGAGCTGGCAGGAATTGGATACAATATTTTGCAACCAAGGTTGTTTTTTTGTTTTGACGGCATCTGTAGTGTAACACACAAAACCAACACCCCTCTTCAGGTCGAGCAGAAGGGTTGTGCCCTAGCGAGTAGCAAGGGGAGCTCCTTCCTCCCACATAGAAGCAATTCCACAGACTGCAATGGGCTCAACAAGGAGGGTGAAAACGAACGAGATAGTCCTCATTAGTCCTCACCTGGTAGGTATTTGCCTGCCCGTCTATTAGGTGCTTGCCAGATGTTAGCCTGTGAATCACTTGCATGCACTCCCCACTCACGGTGTTGTCCAAGGACATCGCAAGCTCACCGTCGTGCGGGCCAGTGCATGCCCAGTAGGGCTGAATCGACAATCAATTTCTCTCACAAAAACGTCATGCAAATCACTACCGAGATCTCGGAACAATTTCAGTAATGGTTCAAGATCCCAGTTGAGAATTTCTCAGTTCACCGTTTGCCATGATTTACCATATACGATTTATTACATTTTTACCCTGCCCTTCTCAAAAGATTCAGGGCAGCTCACATCAAAAATATAAAATACAATAATATACATTAAAAAGCCTTAAAACCTGATCATTCCAGCACCCACCTACCCACTCATCAGCCCCCTCTACCCATTCCCACCCAACCCTATTCCTGTTGGTCAGACGCCTGGCCAACACAAAAAGGTCTTGCATCTCCTCTGGAAGACAAGCAGGCTTAGGCAGACCTCCAAAAAGGGAGGGAGTTCCATAGTCGTGGGGCAGCAACCAAGAATATCCCTGTGCGTGCCCCACGGTCCTTTAACAACTGCATGGGCTCTCGCAAGAGTGCCCACTAACCGACCCAGAGGCTGCAACAGGATATGGGGAAGAGGCGGTATATTTGTGTACTGCGTTCATCCCAGTAATGCGCATGAGCAAAATGGCCACCACAGCTGATCTGCCTAGGCACAGCCCTCTTCCAAGATGGCACCAGCAGTCTTGCTGCCATTTTGGAAATGGGCAGCCATTTTGCGCACACACATTACTGGGGTGAACATGGTAAGCCAGGAAGTGTTCTTGAACGAGAAAGTGTTGAGAACGGGGAGGTTTCTGGATTATCTATTCTCGCTAAAAATGAGTTGAGAACTAGGATTCTCAGTGAGAATCAAAAACACATTTCAGTCCTAGTGTCCACGCATCTGCCTCCCGTTTATTAGGTTTGCCTACAGCCTCTCCCGCATCCAGGTCCTCCAGCACCACCCAGTCACAGCTGGCCCAGCCTCAGAGCTCCTCTCTCCTGCTCCAGCAAGCTGAACGCAGGATGAAAGTGACAGGCGGTGGTGGGGCAGCAGCAAGTGCACGGCTCCTAGCTGCTCTCTCCAGTCAGGGTTGCTGCTGCTGCTGCTGCTGCTGCCGCCCAGCCACTTCTCCCAGCAGGGTTGTTAAATTTTATCCTCGTCTTGGCTTGCATTCCCCGCTGCCCCGATCCTTCAGCTGTGAAGCTGAGCGGGTGCAAGAGGGGTGAGCACGGGAATCCAGGAAAGACTCCGATGGGGGCGGGGGGAGAAGAGTCACAGCCAGGGAAGAAGCCTTTGCTGGCAGAGACTCTCCTTTCCATCAGAGTCAGGGCTGGGAAGAGGAAAAGTGCGGACTGGTGCCACCAGTGGTGGCTGCTGCCAGCACATGAAATGGGGGCAGTGGGCTGCCCGTTTGTTAGCTCTACATGCTAGTGGGGAGGGGCGAGTGGGAGCTGCACAGACTGAACACGGGGCTTCTGAAGGCTCGCTGTCTTGTTTGAAGCCACCCCAAGTGTAACAAGCACTCAGAGTCTGGGCCAATGTAGGCTTTCCCAAGCACTGGGTAGTTCCTTCCAAAATTCACCTTGTCTCCGGGGGTTTGATCCAAGACTTTAATCGTGTATCTTGGGAACAGAACCAAAAGAAGGAACAGTTTGAGACTGGCTCCCAATTATTTTTGAATGCCCCAATCCCTCCTGTGCTGGAAGTCCCTGAAAATAACTCGCTTCTGGGTGCAATATTTTGTGCAGCCAGGAAATATACTTTGCATCAGCACTCCCATAAACCCACCACATCGGAAAACCACCAAAATTCACATGACTGCACAAAACTGTGGCTTTATATTTCTATTCCTCAAGACCATTTCCAGGAGGTTTTATGATCTCATTTACATATAGATTCCGATAAGCCAATGGACATTCAAGTCACTATAACTTTAACCAACTGAATTTTGCAGGCTTAATGTTACTCCCAACTAGGGAAAGCCACTTTCTGGAAACACCAAATTAGACAAGCTTTGTGACTTTGTCAAACAACAACAACATCATCATTAATGAGTGCATGACTCTTTGGATCAAAGGAAACTGAGTTACTTTTAAATGCTTTGCATAATTAACACAGGAAGACAAATGTAAATGAGGCTTCCTGAAAGCCTTTTAACTCTGGGTATGAATATCAAAAGGCTACGAGACATACTTCTTCTTCTTACTTTGCAGACAATCCACAATGGACCAGAAATCTATCTAGCAAGACGGAACCAACTATTACACAAGCGTCAGGAGGCATGATGCCCTTGAAGAGGGAGTTGGATTAATCTGAAAACCTATGCAAGGCATTCCTCTGGTGATACTGAAGAGCCAGTGTGCTGGGAGAATGAGACTGGGACTAGACAGCTAGCCACAATGATCAGCAAAGACAACTCTAGGTTTTGAAGGTTATGCAAGGGGCATCTCCCATTTGTAGCCAGATTTTAGAAATACCCATAGAAAGGTCAAAATAGGCCACCCCTTTAAAAAGGAGTTTAGTTCCTTTACCAAGATTAAATTGGTTGTGTTTTAAAAGAGAACAGCTTGGCTGTATAGTCTGCAAGAAGCTTTCCATGCAGAAAGCAAACTCCTCAGTTAACCAATCGAGAACTCTGGAGCCACGAGGTTATTTCCGTTGCAAGTCCAAATAGAGATCCCGAGGTGAATCTCCAATGGGAGGTTCAGCCATGGTCGCCAGGAAGGCTGTGTAGCCAAGACTGTTGGGGAATCGGCTTCCTACATGTGTAGTTTAAACCATGTGCAGGAGGGGGCTAGAGTTGCTGGATACCCCTTTAACAACCGTACATCGCCATCAATCATGGACATATTTTTGGGGGGCGGGGAGTTACAGTTTCACTAAGTCCCTTATTTTTGAAGTTCGAATCCAATCCTAAAGCCAATCTATCTATATAAATAATTGCAGATTCTGGCTCAAACTGCCCACAGTAGAGAGTCATCCTGCATTTTTTTTTGGAGCACCCTAAGGGTTCTACCTCTACCACACATAGGACCCAAGTTTTAAACTGTATAAAACTTTGGACATTTTATACTGAAACCCAGACCCATAATCCATTTATTTACCACTCAAACCTACAAGATAAAGTAGGCGTCGTGTTCTATAGGCCGCAGTTCAAATTTCGTGAATCAACTTGAAGTATTAACAGGATTGCAAGGACCATTGGCATAAGACAGAGAATCTCAAGTACTGGGAGCCTCATCCTATGGCGATTCAGGAGGTGCCCTCCCCCCAGAACATGAAACCCCAAACATACCTTGACTCAGGGACTGGGGGCCACTGTACTGCAAGCCCTACAGGGCCATAAGGGAACACTGTCTTTAGTTAAACTCTGATCTACAGTAACATTACCTCCCCTGCCCCCCATGCAATGGTTCTCCAATGTCATCCCCTTCCACTTTTCTGTTGTCGTTAACCCCCACCTCCTGCACCACCCCATTATTTTGGAAATTCCCCTTCATTCGGCAAGCTAGATGTTTTTCAGCTGGGGTCCTTCTTCCTCCCCCATAACACGTTCCATGCCTGCCCGGTATGACTCTGTATGCCCCCTCCCAACATTTCTATGTCGCTGTCATTTTGCACATATCCCCCTCCCCTGCCACTTCCCCTGGATCCAGTACTCCCTGGCAGGCAGCTGCTGCTGCTCCTCCTCCTCCTCCTCCTCCCTATCCCCTCAGGCAGGCTAGGCCTGAAGGAACCCTAGTTAGCTCTGTGAAAAAATTTCTATCCCAGGGTTGTCTCCCTTTCTCTGCCTCCCCCCCCCAAAAAAAAATCCTTTCCAAGTTATTGCTAGACACAAGATTTTGATAAAGCAGTGAACTCCAGCTGCCCATACATGGTACTGATAAAGCCAAGTTCTCTTTTATGAGCAGATGCGACACTAGACAAGCAGCTCCCTGGGATCGTGTTTCCATGAATGCTGGAAATTATGGACTTGGAACCCTGGCTGGTTTCATTTGTGTTCACAAGCGTTTCAGCACAATTTAGCCAGGTTTCACGCAAGCCTAGGCTTCTCCATGGTTCCAGGTGTAATAAAAAACAGGAGAAACTCTGGTTTCCGTCTGCAACTTGAAACCCAGTTGGGAAATCTGCATTTGGCACTGACAGCCAGCCTCCAAAAAGACTGGCAATGTTTGGAGTCAAGGTTTCAAATGAGATCAGTAGTTTTTTGTTTTAGATAAGTTTCCAACCAAGTCCAATTAAACTCCAAAATAATCCTCAAGATAGTTATGAACCAAGAACAATTTATAATTATTTATATAGCACCAGCAATGTACCTGGTGCTTAACAATAATGCAGATGGTCACTTACAGTGGATAACCCTCCAGCAGGATAGCCCACACTGGTAGTTAGTGCAAGCAGAAGCCTTGTTTTCAATGGGACATGAAGGGCCAGACCCCTTCAAGGGGGTGGGAAGTTTGGATTGGACTGGGTAGTGGTTTTATTGTAATAGATCATTTAAGTTTGTGTATTATGAGCCACCTTGAGCCATCGGAGATGGGTGGGGAATAAATGGAAATAAAAATGGAGGGTCACAATCCTTGCTGCAGAGTCACGTGGCAAGATAATATAGGGTTTTTTAAAATTTCGTGTGCGCGCGTGTGTGATTGCTGCCAACACAGCCCCAAGATATTGGGACAAAAATAAAAGAGTTACAGTCAAATGGCTGGCCAAGTTAGACTCTGGTACAAGTCACAAGTTTAGAAGCCAGCCTTCGTGTTCACGCTACTTGAGAATGAGCTTCTGGTTTTTAGAAGTTATTCTTTGTGTTTCTATCACTTTTAGTGTTCAAAGTGCTCTACAATCCTTATCTAGTTCACCCTCAGAACAGCCCTGTTATTTTACAGATGGGGAACCAAGGCTGGGAGAAAGTGACTCACCCAAGGCCAACCAGTGAGTTCATGGCTAGGACGGGATTTGAACCCTGGTCTCCCAGACCCAAGCCCAACACTTTACCTTCTAGGCTAAACTGGCACTTGATAGGAGTAATTTTTAAATTATTTTTTAAAAATAGTTTTAAAATTGGACCGCTTTCTCATGTGCATTAGTACGCTCTTGTTGGTGCCGCGGGGAAGTCTGACTCAGACGTGTAGCTTCGGTCTTGGGAGAAAGGCAAAGCATGGATATTTGCAGGTGAAGAGCCACATTTTCACCCTTCTCACAAGATGGAAGTTGAACGTCTGAGTCCTGAACTCCCCGCCCCCCCC
>QEPC01004922.1:4577356-4625279 GCA_003113815.1 Sphenodon punctatus
CTGATCTCGTAACATCTGAAAATACCCAATGTGTTCCATCTCCCCTCTGCCCTTAACTGGCATTTTATCAAGATCACAGAGCTTTTCCTCTCTTGGAATCAAGTCTTCCATCCAGATTCATTAAGCCTTGTGATCTCTCATATGCTTTTCAAGTGAATTGGAAGGTTTGGGAGTCTTGCCCATGTGAAATCAACACTGATGCAGTTTCCTTTAAGTCAACTGAGCTTATGAGAGCTGAAAACAATGCAGTTATCAGGAGAATTAGTATCAAAGTCACTCCTTCAGCCTTGTGCTCTACAGGTCTGAAGCTAATCGGTTTGCTTTTATTAGTCCTCTCTTCCTTACACAATTGGAGAGCTAAGTATATCTTCAGTACAGCTTTCCCTGCAACCCAAAGGAGAGTGCTGCAAGGTTAGCCTTAAAAAGGAAATAAATTGCTAAGAGAGGCAAAGGGACCAATAAATAAATAAAAAGGACCAAAAAGCCCAGATTTGTATACCATACGCAACCACTTATTGATTAGCAGTTCCAAGACATTTCCTAGCTGCGACAGAACTCTCTCCACTAACTGTGGGGTAGCCAGCAAGAGTGGTAGGAACAGCAACGTCTTTCCACACGGAGGTGGGCGAGCAAGAGTAGTCTAGGAAGAAGAGCTTCAAGCAACTGGCATCTTCAGCAATTCTCGGCGTATCTGAGCAGCAATCATCCACCAGTGGGGAACCTCATGCCTGGGGCCAAATGCATCCCACAGAAAGTTTTAATGGGCCTCCTTTCTATTTTCTGGTTCTGGCCCTTGGATCCAGTTTCTACCTCCAACAATAGAAAAAACATAGCTCAGGGGCAGGGAGCAGAGCCGAGGCCGTGCACACAAGAGGGGACATTCCATGGCACCACTATGATCTAGGCCCTCCTTTTCTTGAGTACACCTGTCAGCACCCCTGCCTCCAACTTCTCGGTGGCCCTCGGAGCTTGTCTTAATTTTCAAAGTGGCTCCAGGGAGGGAAAAGTTTCCCTATCCCTGTTTTAAGGCAGCACGGAGTATTGCAAGCTCCCTGTCCCAAAGCCATTGTACAACAATGCAGATCTGATTCATTCTTATTTAACAGCTTTTAATAATTCTTAAATCAAAATAAATCCAAATCATGTAAGGAGCTTACCACTAGCAGTTGAGTGATTTATGCCAGCAAAACTAAGTCAGAGGCACCACTATTTGATTTTATTCACATTCCAGAACTATTCATACCAAGCACTAGTAAACTCAAAGGCTCAGGTTTTGTGAAGACAAAGGCAGAAAACTATATGAAAAAAGCAGAATCCTCAACTGTTCCACTTAAAACATCTCCCTGTAATGGTTTATCAAAGAGTCACATTCCCAAACAGATAAGTTTAAAGTTTTGATTTGATAACTTTAAACATTCATGGACACCCAAGACTAGGGCTGAAGCAGCAACTCCTTTTTCCACACTGATATTTCATTCCACCATTTCAAAAGTGACCATGACTTTCTGCAGCTTTTCCGCCAGCATTTCCTTAATTTGGCACCCTTTGCTTTGAGACATTCAAGTTATTGAAAAGTGTCGGAAGCAACATTGTTCTGCTACTTTCGCAACATGACCGCATGTCGGAAAGTGCCAGCGGAGATTGCTGAAGATCGCAGACAAAAGTAGCAGACTGAATGTTTCTATCACACCGTGCTGCTTATTGTGGAAGAGCTCTTTCCACTGGAAACAGGCTCAGCTACTACGGCGGCTTGCCGTTTCAGCCCTTCACAGGATCAGTGGTCACCACATTTCTCCCCCATTAGTGGCAGTGTGGGAAAAGGCAACGAACAAGGGCACCTGGCTATGGTGGCCTTAACATAAAGGGCACCTGAGAACTCTAGCCAAGTTAAAGTAGCATTGATACAAGGAAACTTTGCTACAAGTTAAAGACCTGAGCTCCAGGGCCAGCAGGGCTTTAGCCATAGCTGTCCAATGATTTGGTCAGACATAACTTGACCCACCTCCACATACGTCACCACCAGATGGAACAGACCAACTGCCCATCTAACCCAGTACCCCTTCTCTAACAATGGCCAACTTTGGTTGTTTCTGCAAAGTTCACAACAGGTCATAATGGAGTGATCCATTTCATGCCATTCCCTCCTAGCCTCTGACAGTCGGAGGTCTCATCTTTAAACAACTTGACCAAAAAAACCATTTGTGGGCCTACCCTTTCAAGAACTAATCTGATCCTTTTTTGAACCTAGCTATGCTATTAAGTCTTCACACACACTCCACACAAAACAGCCACCCAAACCCTGGCAATAAGTTCCACAGGTTAGTGGAATGAAAGGTATTCTTTTGTTTAAGTTGGCCAGATAATTTTGTTGGGTGTTCCCTCGTTAAAAGGATAAGCAGCTTCCTGTTAACTTGATCCACACCATTCATGATTTGGGAAAATTCTATCATATCCCTACTCAGTTGTTTCTGCTCCAAGCTGAAGAGCCCAACCAGTTGAGCCTCTCCTCATACAAAAGCTGTTCCACACCTTTGGACACCTTTGATCCACATTTAAGATTCCAGAAGCAAGAAGGGGGTAGCACCTTTGAAGGCAACAAAGGTGTTCAGAAGTTCCACCACTTAAGCTAATTTAGTGCAAGAGCAACAAAGGCTGTTTTCAGATGAACGGTTTAATGCCAGCATTATTTATAAAACCAGATTATAGTCATGTGGTTTTTATTCAGGATTAAGTGTTCAGATGATCAGAGTCATGCCGATATAAATCATTAAACTGGTATGGTTGTCCGAACACTTATGCCAGTATAGGCGTTGCAAAGAGGACCCCATCAATCCCATGATTCATGGCAGCTGAATCAGTTTCCCTCCTGCCACTCCCATTACAGAGATGGGCAGGGCTCTGCTGCTCCTATCACAGAGCGAGATCCAAGGGGTTGGAGATAAGGCGCATAGGATCATCATAATCCCATTTACCTTCTTCTGGCTTGGGCTCCCAATAAGCCGCTTGTGGACGCCTCTGAATGAAACGCAGTTGGGAGCTGGCATGGATCCCCTGATTCCCTTCAGGAGGGGGAAGAGTGCCAGCTTGGAGACCAGGATTGGTGACCCTCCAATAGCATGGGTGCTGCTCAATCCACTCCCGAGACTCCGTGAGTGGGGGAGGGACAGCGCATCTTGCAGGGCTCCTGCCTTGCCGAGGCTCAATGAGCAGGGAGTAGGCAGAGCCTGGGCAGCAGACAGCTTCCCAGATGCAGCCCACTCAGTTTAAAAAAACCTTTAATAAATCTACATATGACAAAAATGCCACTTATACACATGACAAAAATGGGTTCTTGTAAGTGCTTGAAACAACACCAGGTGTTATAAATGCTGATGTTTTGTAATGTGTGAATGCACTGTTCCAGATGTGACACTTACAAGGCTGCAAGATTTCGCTGCATAAAAGGGGACTATTGTGTTCACACATTACAAAACTCCAGCATTTATAACATCTGATGTTCTCTCGAATATTTATAAGAACCCATTTTTGTCATGTGTAAAAGTGGCATGAGATAAAAAATAAAAGAAATTTGGGGAACAGAGTCGTTGTGTCTCTGGTGTGCTTCCTGCCTGGGTGCCTTTCTTGGCTACTGTGTGGGTAGCTGCGATTCCTTCTTCTCACAACATCCTTGCTGTCTGTCACTTGCTGTCATGGGTCCCTGGAGTGGATGGGTAGAGGGGAACACAGCAGAGGTATGTCTATCTGCAGAGCTCTATGGTTTAAGGGCATCATATCGGTACAGGCATTCAGACAACAGTACTCCAACATTATTTGAATCAAAACCAGAAAAGACCTTTAAAGCCATGTTGAACTATATAGATGTTAAGCCTGGATTCACCCACACAGTAGCACTATTCGTACCAGTATGGCTGTTCAGACAAACACCTAGAATCTGATTTTAGAGGGCATACTACCAGTAATACGTTCATCCAAAAACTGTCTAACTAGTGCCTGCTGGACAGTAGAAAGCTAGCATTGCTCATTCCCTAATTATTCAGAGGCCACTACTGGTTAGTAGCAGTGATTTCCCTGGAAAACACATTTGTAAAATGGTAAGTATGAGGAAATTGCTGAAATCAGGAAACCTCAAGATACCGGACAAACTTGTTCCACACCCTGGATCTTCACGGTTTCCCTTGTCAGGTTGGTTTCAATGGAGCAGACTGAGACCTGCATTCTATTAGGTTATACAGCGTAACCATGGCTTAGTTGAAAACACAAACAAAATATCCAGGACAATAACATTTCCTAATTTGATCATGTTTTATTGCCCAGTGCTCCCTTCTACTATGCAGGAGAAAGGCCCCAGTTCCCCCAAATGATCTACAATCGACCTTCACGCCAGTAACCTTCACACACAGTGTCAACTTCTAGCAATTGTTGCATAAGGCAAGATTTGCCTTTCGCTTCATAAAGGTAACATGTGCTCACTGTTGAGCGTGCTCATAGCTAAGCAAGTTCTCCGACTTCCAGTCAGTTGCAATCTTTTGACAGTCAAGATTTCTCAAAGAAATGGTTAATACTCTCAGTGCCACCATCAAAAAAGCCAAAGAAAGTGTATTTAAATTAACCCGACGACATTTTATAGTGATCTATGAGGTTAACAAAAAAGGGATTAAAGACCGAAAAGAGGCAATGGAAAGGCATATAAAATTTGCATTCCAGATTACACCTAGGCAGGGGCATCGCTAGATTAGAACGGGTCCCTTTGCCATGCCACCACACCTACCCCCACATGAGATGCACACAAATTCCACACGCATTGTGGGCCCCAGGGCAGCTGGGCGTATGGTATACACTTCCCTGTACCTAGGGGTCTCTCCTGTCCCGTATCCTGTCTCCGACTGGATAGGAACAACTCTCTCGGAAGCAAGAACTGCTTCCAAGGAAGGTGCAAGAATCCTACCGTAGGCAGATGTGCCCCATGCCTTCTGCAAAGAGAGATTTCCATATTCTGCGGCCAGGAAACCCACGTTCCGATACTACTAATTTCTATCCCAGTGCTAGGCATACACAACATTTTACATGCAAAGATTTTGGAGACAGGTTCCTACCAGTGGGTTTATAATCTAAGATGGACAAGGGTGAGGGGAACACAGGGAGAGGCACAGACACACATTCCCAATTCCAGACATCTTAAAGCCCCAACAACATACCACCAAGAACTCCCAGCAGGGGAGGGGGCTCTTCTACCAGTGAGGGCTTATGGGCTGACCTTTATAGCAGCTGTGGCATTATATTGGGGAGAGCCGTCCTTAGCTCTCCCCAATATAAGAGCAGTAGACAAGGCCAGTCAGCAGCGCACAGGGCTTCCTGCTCGGTCTGTAACTATGTGCCCTGGCAGAGTACGGCTATTTTTGCAATATCTCACCAGCTGCCAAGTTCTATGGAAAACTACTGCAATCACATCCGCACACAAGTTCACAGGACCCTGGGCCTAAGCTAGAACTGCGCAAAGGAGCTGGTTTTAACTCCTGGCGCACGAGGCTTTCGATTCTGTCTCCAGATTCCACCGCATGGTTCTTGTCTTCCCTATGAAAGATGTAAAAAAGTAAAAAACAGAACAATGGAAGAAGGAGAGGACCTGGATGAGGGAAAGAGATTAAAAGACCAGCTCCTTCCCCCAAAATTTGATCTCCACCCCCTAAACACTTCCCCTTTCATTTAGCAATAAGCTTAAAAAGGATTGGCCTAAATGTTAGTTAGGCTTCTTATCTTTTGGAACAAGAGGTGGTGCTATTTGTACCATTAGCCTTTAAGAAACGGACAGAGGATTCTGGTCCAGCCGGGGGCGTATCCACCATAGGTTGGCTGCACTGGTGCTGACAATGCACATGGAGTTTGTACATATCTCATGTGGGGACAACATGGGGGGAGGGGTGGAATTCCAATCTAGCTATGCCCTGGTTCCAGGTTTTATTTGTGAGGTCCATTCCATTAGGTGCACACCTTGGCCTCCTGCCACCTTCCAGTAAAGGGGATAGACATTTTGTGATGGTCTCATAGTTGCTACAATACATGACCAGTTCTGGTCTACAACAAGATCTCAACTTTGTTAAGTGGCAGCCAGTGCAGGATCCAGGCCTGTCTCTTATACACATCTAGATGTGTATAAGAGACAGGTGCAGGATGGGGCGGTATATAAATCTAATAAATGAAATGAATGAACTTTGTTAAGTGGCAGCCAGTGCAGGATCCAGGCAAGTGCAGAATGACACCGCACAGAGTCCATAAGATACAGGCCCACAGAGCCCCAAACACAAGTAGCCCTGGCCTGTAGGGGACGCATTCATCGGGAATCGATTATGACGATTCACAAGGGGACCATCATCAATTATGGCCTTTCTAGACCCACACCTTTTCAGCCAGACTTAGGACTTCAGGTTCTGCAAACTCCTACAAGGGGAGTTTAAACACTCCCCCGCCCTGACCAGAAGTTATCCAGGCACCAAACAGCGGCACTGGCTACTCCCGGATGTTTTGGACTTACCATGTCTACTTTTCAAAACATGCGGGAGTTGCCGGCACTGCTGTTTGCAATGGCTACTGGGCAATGTCTGGTCAGGATGTGGGGGTAGAGAATTGTCTAAACTCCCTGTGCAGGAGCTTGTAGAACCCAGACTCTTAAGTCCAGGTGAAAAAAGTGTGCATCTAAAAATGCCCTTGGGTAAATGTGTAACACACGGGCTTGCAATGCAGGGAGGCCCGTCATTTGAAAGGTTTAAATTAAACATGAAAAAAGTTACAGTAATATTTTCCTTTTTCTAATGGACAAGTAAACATGTGCCCAAAGGTAATCATGTTCGGAAGGGGTCCATCCCACCACTTGCACAGGGCCACAATATCCCTTGGTCCAGCCCTGACGACAGCAGCAAGCTATAGGCTGACTTTGTACCAAGGACACAGATAACAGTTTCACAAATAGGTGATCCACCAGTTACATTAATGGTCCATTCACACAACACCTTTCCTCCCTTGCAAACGTACCACTGTGTTTGCCTCCTCTATTGGGTGGGTAGGGACGGGGTTGAATTTATTGTTTTGATTATTGTGTATTTTAATACGTTTTAAAATGTTGTCAGCCGTCCCGAGATGCCTGAGGCAGGAGGGGGCGGCATAGGAGTTTTAGAACTAGAATATTAGCAATGCATTCACACAGCTGCTGATCTCCCTGCATGTCAAACAGACCACTGGTTTGCAACAGGTGGCAGACAATAGTGGATCATCAAGGGGCACAGAAAGTGTTAAGGTTTTCACACAATACTCAGATTGCAGGTTTGAGCCACTACCCACCCACTGTAAGCAAGTGTTGTGCGAATAAACCCAAAGCTTATTTTGGGGGTATAGTAGGGAGACGGAATTGACATTTTAGTATAAGCAATTGCATTCCTAGGATGCCAAGTCTTATTTGGAGTTAACCGAGTGCTTCCCCATCCCCCTTGGTTTATGAAAGGCTGCTTTCACAATCCGGTTTAATACGGTTATCAGTCTAGTGCACTGCGAACATTTGCGCACTTTAAACTTTGTCTGATTAAGTTACAGGAAACCACAGATGCTCCTTGCTGCACGTGTTTTGGATCTAAGCAAAGTGGCACAGAATGTAGATTGCTGTAATTAAAATGTGCTTGTGCTACCCATAGCATCTAATACAAGGGAATGCATGGTCTTGACTGGAATCTGAAGGAGAATGCAGCCTCATCCTATATAACGGGTTCTTAGGGCGCTTTTAAACGACCCCGCTCACAAGCAGGATAGTTCAATACCGCCATCGGGCACCCGCCTTCCTCTCTACGCCGTGTCTGATGTTCAGAAGAGCATCAGACACAGCGTAGAGCGTATGCGCGCATGCGTGCCCTCTGTGCATGCATGCCCTTTTGCGCATGCGCAATCTGGGAAGGAACCCGGAAGTGCGGCGTGAAGCCGGCACAGCAGCGATCCGCCTTGAAGGGGGCAGGATCCACTTTGAAAATTATTACAGCTGTTGGCTGTAATACACAGCCCGTTGGCACAGGGGTGCTTAAGAGTAGCATTCAGAAGGGGCGAGTCCAGATCATGGATCTGTCCCCCAGCCTTGTGTTCATGCTCTCAGCTCTGCTATCTTACCCTAAGTTCAGTCTTTAAGGGCTTGGGCTTGGACTAGGAACTGGATCTGGGGGCCAGATGGGTGTTTTTAGACAAGATGCGACCCCGAATAGCCACTCAGAAGCCCACCGTCCCTCTGACGGTGAGGTAGGGGAAGGAGTGTCCTCGCGAGCCATGGAGCACCCCCTCATGGCCATGCACAGGCATCGTCTGCCTGTATGAACTGGCACGCCAACAGACTGGGCCGTCACCCACAGGCATTGTGGGCCTTTGCAAGTCACAAGAATGGACAGAAGCGTTGGGGAGCCCGGGTTCCCCAGTGCTCGCGACAGGGACATGTCAACTGCAAAGGCCAGCCCGGCACACTTCCCCCTCCCCCATGGCAGAGGAAGCGTGTGGCTGCTTGCTTGCTTCCATAGCCAGGGTAACCACGCTGGAAGTTGTCCATTTGAATCCCTCCCCATGCACTCCACCCGAGTGGGTGCTCTGCAGCAGTGACATTGACACCCCCACACCACCTTGCTCATTTAAGCACACAGCCCATAGCTGGTCTGTGGGCATTTGGCCCCTGGGCCTGAGGTTCCCCACCCCTGTTCTTGTTCATGAAAGGAAGCATGTTCTGCTGAAAGTCAAGGAGAGTCAATCAAATCAGATGACCAGCCTGGGAGACATCAAGCCAGAAGATCCAGCTCTTCTAGACAGCAGGGCTTGCTGTATTAGGGATGGATCTCCATGAAGTTGTTTTAGAGCCTACCAAGGATGCCAGGTTTCCTAGGTCAGAAGTGCTGTATGATTGCAGATTCATTTTTGTTTTGTTGGCAAAGTGAAATTACCTGCATTTCTAACAGCTTTGTTATTTATACACTAGGGCCTCTGGCTTCTCCTTCCTGGACTGTTCTACTTCCTTTGCCTCTATCAATAATCCGTACTATTCACTCTTTAGTTCAAAACTGTTGGTATAACTTTGGGGGGATGCGTGGCCTCTGTTTGACCATAAACTGCAATCTAAAGATCAGTCGTCTTCTGCATGGAATCTGATTTGAAGAAGCAACTTTGCTGGCATGGCAAAGTCCTGCCAAAGCACAAGATATATCGAGCGTGTGTCCCCAATAAGAAGAGAACATCCCTCATCACCAGAGTCAAACAGAGGGTCATTTGCAGAGTAGCAGCAATGACAAAAGACCCAAATGCAGTTTCCCTGTCGACATCCTATCATTACATCTCATCTAACTTGCTCACTTTAGCGGTCTGCTTTATACAACAAGCCTGAGAGCAGGGCAAGGGTAGAGAAACAAGTTGGGAAAAAAATTAAAGATTGTCACTGCTTATCAAGACACAAAATGAGATATCCAGCTCAAGTTACAGTATTGTGAGTAGCAGCCTCCAAGCTTAGCACTTGCCCCAACATAGCATTTTATGCGATAAGAGGCCAAGTTACCCAGAGCACCAGCTAGCGTAAGAAAGAGATATATATTCTCTTATCAGCTAGCTCTTCAGATGAAAGCACGATGCTCTTTTCGGTCTCCTTGCAGCCCCTTGGCTTCACCCTTCCCTACCAGGAAGGAGGAAAGATGAAAATAGTAGGTTCCAGAAGCCAGACAATGACACCTTTTGTTACTGTGTGGGACAAGAAGAAATGCAAACAACAACAACATTCCAGAGGGCACTGACGTTCCTTTTCTGCTTGCTCCCTTGTAGAAGCATTGTCGAGTCAAGAACCAGCCCAAGATACACCAATAGCCCTTTCAATTAAACGTTGGGGGTTTGGGGTTTTTTGTTTCTTTTTAGTCCAAAGAGCAGGCGTGCCACGCATGCGCCATAGCTCCCTTACATGCACAGGTCAGTATTTTAAGCCTGGCTTCCTATGGAAGGTGGTGTATGCAGTTAGCCTGTCTCTGGGCCCCCACACATGGCAATTTTTGATCCCATGGGCTTTGATCTTCCATGTTTCCTAAACCTCCAGCAGTCACAAGGGTGGGGAGTTTTTGCAACATCTTATGTCTTAACGGGGAGTTTTATTGTGGGATTTGCCTGGTAGGTGGGATTTGGAGACCACCGTGTCTTTAAATGAGATGTGCATGGCCACTAGGGGTGGGGCTCCAGGCAAATCATCAGTTACCGGTTTTTATCAGTATCGGATTAATCTAATATCAATTTTTTTAACATTGCCAATTTTTTGGATCTTTTTAACAATGGCTGCAAAGATTAAAAAAAAAAAATTGGCAATGTGAAAAAGCCGATATACCGATAATATCGGCATTATCAGATTAATCCAACAGACAATCATCAGCATTATCAGATTAATCCAATAATACCGATAGTCCCATCCCATTGGTCACCCAGGGGCCACCCATCCGACTGCCTGTCTGAAGGGGGAGCAGGGGGATGGGTGCTTCCATGAGCCACTCAGCACCCACTCATGGCGCACTGCCAAAAACCTGCAGTGCCCCATGTGGGGCAAACCAAACCAAAAATCAATCAATACGTGGCAATGGGCACCCATGCATCCATCCCCCATCTGCATGAACTGGGGTGGCCACCCACGCCAGGAGACCCATCCCCCACTCATCGGCACTGTGGGCAGGGGACCGGACGCAAGCGCTGGTGAGCCCCGGTTCCAAGCGCTCACGCCTGAGACAGGTCCGTTTCAAAGGCCAGTCTGGCACACTTCCCCCCTCCCCCAGGGTCTGTGGCAGGGCCAGCGGGGGGGGGGGGGGGAAGTGCGAGGTGGCTGCTGCGGTAGCCGCGCTGGAAATCCCTGCCCACACACTCCACTAAAGTCGGCCACAGAACCCCCCCGCCTGCAAGCCTTGCTCACCTAAGAACACCGGCACCCCCCCATGGGAGAGGGGTCTCCCAGGAGAGGGACAGGAGTGAGTTGGGGTCAGGGGCTCTTGTGCAAGAGGAGGGTTGGGACGGGGTTTTGTGTTTGACTTGCATTTTATTGGCATGTTGTAAGCCACCCAGACCCACATGGATTGGGAGGGCTATGAACTGAAAGATAGTAATTCTCAGTTGAACATTAAGCCATGTTTTCAAGAGGGCAGAAAACCCAAAGATTTAAGGATCCAAACTTGGAACAATAGGAGCCCCTGGGAGGGGCAGCTGGGTCTTTTGGGGGGAGAATCCCCAACTTACAAAGAGCATTATCGCCTCTTTGGGATGGAGGCCCGAGGGACCCGTCTGGTCCCATTGAGGCAACTCCACTTGGGTTCAGGTCATACTCCCCAGCACCAGAAGGCCCCTCCCCCCATACCTCCCCTTTCACAGAGGACACTTATGAAAAATACATGTTCCAGGGCAGGCCTGCAACCAGTATTTATCATAAGCATCCCCTGTGAAAGGGGAGGTATGGTAGCCCTATCCATGGAGCACTGCGCCGCTCCTGGTGGTGGGAAGACCCCTTAGCCCTGCCCCCTATGGAATGCTGTGGTCACATTGGAAAGGGAAAAGGCTAGGCATTCCCTGTTCCTTTGGGCCACACCCCTTACCAAACATGTCGTCCCAGCACTCCATGGCGGGTGCACACAGAGCCTGGCTGCATTAGGCCCCAGCCAGGCTCATGCGGTACACAGCTAGTAGCTCTAGTAGCCAATCTGCCTCCCCTTCGGCCATGCAGCAGCTTCCCAACATGTATCAACACTGTGTGTGCACAAAGGCTTTTTAGGGGGAGGGAGTCATGTGGTACAGTTATCTACGCAGCTGCACATCCCAGCCTAAGAAACTGTGCCAAAGATCACGGCAAAGTGGATGCACCACTAATTCTGGCCCAATACCAACTTGCAATGGAAATTCATGCAAGACCTCTCTTCAGCTATGCTCTCTTTTTAATGAAAGACAATTTCAAAAAGTAGAAAAAAAGCCAAGAACTGCAAGAGAGCCTAGATTTCACCAAGGAGTTGCACCAAGGCAAGAAGCCCACCATTAATAAAATATCAAGCCAGATTTTTTTTAAGTATTCATATAGCACCAGCAATGTACCTGGTGCTTTACAAATCAACAATTATAATCAAAGTCCTTGCCCCACTGGGTTTACAATCTAAGAGACGAGGGATATTTTCATCACCTTTGTTTTTGGTGTTGCTCTTTCCTGGAATGGAAAGTACTGCAATACTGCACACAGGCTCACGGCTCGTGCCATTTGTTATCGGAAACAAAGTTGCTGGTCATCTCAATGTAGTCAAGATGGCAGACAGACTGACCAAGGCTCAAAGACTTAACTAGCACCCCTTCATGCCTGGTCGAATGGTCTGGCCATGAAATCACAAGGAGAAAAAAATAAAATAAAATGGAGGGTTAGGTCCTCGAGGGCAGTAGCCTCTATCCACCGGCAAAGCACAGCTACAAACATGTGTAATCCATTCCCCACATTTCTGAATGAATGGGGCATAAAAGTATCCCAGATAAAACTATGCAGTTATAATACTTGGGCACCTCACAAGCTTTAAAACATTATTCCTATACCACTATGGAGGAAGGAAGCATTTAGATGCATTTTACAGATGAGAAACTGAGGCACAGGGAAACTAAGGCTCTTTTACACGGGCGGCACCCACGTGTGAACACACAGAAATCTGGGTTTTCATGTGTGAGCGTCTCTGTATAAAAGCCACGGCAGGCAAGTGTGGTGGTGGTGTGTGCTCCCGTGAACAGACATGCACACTGACCTCCACTCATCACCCAAGCATGGAGCAACCAGTGATTACTTGTGGGTGGAGATCGTATGCTCCGATGTGCGCCTGTCTACACCATCCTCCCACCCACTGCACACAGACCAGCGCAAACACAGACACATCCCCTCATCCTGCGGCCCGTGTAAAAAGGGCCCACGGCAGTCTTCAGCAGGGCTATTCCAATGTAAGTGGTTCAAGGATTGGGGCCCAAGTGACAGTGGCAGGAGCGGTGGGGTAAAAATGTTTTAAATAAATAAATATAGAAAGCCTGGGGCAGAGCTGGGAACTGAATCCAAGTCTTGAGTACTATGCTAGCATCCTCTGGAAGATCACCTCTTTCTATCGGAGGGAGTTTTTAACCTTCAATGCTTGTAGCGCAGAGGCAGTGGCTGGTTTATTCAGCTGCCTTCTCAAGAGATGCAATGTGCTCTTCTACAAGGAAACAACTTCTCCCCCTCCTTCTCAATAGGAAATAGTCAGGGAATCTCCCATGAAACTCAAGCACCTCATTGTTAATATACCAGAGGAGCCATTTACTAGCATCCTTTCAGCTGGAGTAAAGCTTCCAGTGGCAGTTGGTGGAGATGGGGGAAGTAGGCGATTCCCTTGCATGCTCCCTGCCGCCTTCCTCAAAAAGGAAACCAGCCCCCCTGTGTTTCATGCACAAGGTGCTGTGACACAAGAGAGACTCCATGCTAGCTACAGGTTTGCTGCAGGTTGTTACACCCTTCCTCCATCCTGGGCGCGCAGGGAGGGCGGGCGAGGACCCAAGCTGCTTGGAGCAGCCGCTAGCATGCTCGGTTTTGCCATGCTCACATCTCCCTGGAGCACACCAGTACCGTGGGTAGAGGACAGAGAAGGGCTAAAGACAGATCAGCCCTCTGTGCACTCCACCAATAGCAAAGCCTGGGCTGGGAACAGGTGCAGAATGGCGGATTTTCTAGAGGGGCAGAGCCACATTAACCCCAATGGATGAGCCAACATTACAATGAACACCAAGGAGGGAGGTAACCGATCCTTCCCCATCCCCCTCCAGCTATTTACTTACATCCTTCCCCCTGCAATGATGTGGCTGTAGCTATCAGTCCATCCTAACTTCTGGGGCAACACCTTGCACCACCACAAAAGAGTGACCCATGCTGCAAAGACAACCTAGGGGACAGCAAAAATATCTATTGCTTCTCACTGATCAAGCCATCCATCACAAAGACACATTGAATGACCCACCAAACTGAACTCTGCCTGTTTTGAACCCCACCCCCACCCTCCACACAAGCATCCATACTCCTTCCCCCCTCAACAGGAAGTCAATCAATCAGTCTTTAATAGATATTTGCCATTTAAACTTTATGTTGCATAAAGAGTAAGATGATACCATAAATACATAAAATATGATTAGTGTGAAGGCCCACTGACATCTCCACTTTAGGAGTCCCTCTCCTCAGCTGAATCTTTAAAAAGGAGGTCTCGCACCAGGAAGTCAGCCAGAAACTTCAGGGGTGGGCGGGAGGAGCATGCAAAAGAATGGCTTTTCTGTTAGAGGCAGAGACTAAGAACATAAGTGCCTGGAACTCCCTCCCTGCCCACATCCGCCTCGCCCCCTCCCTCCGCACCTTCAAATCCCTCCTCAAAACCCACCTCTTCCTCACCGCCTTTCCCGACATCAGAACTTCCCAATACTTACTGTCTGCCCTCCCCACAGACTCCTGCCTAACTGCAACCAAGCCAAGCACGTGCACACAAGACTTCGCATCTGCTTGCATGTTTTTATCCCTTGTCTCTCCTATGTCCCCTCTCCTTGTCTTCTGCCTCTGAGTCTATTAGATTCTAAGCTGTAGGCAGGGACCGCATCTATCTCAGGTACACAGCTGGTGCTATACAAATGCTAATAATAATAATAAATAATAAAGTGTCATACTGGGTCAGACCAATGGTCCATTAGCCCGGCATCCCATCTCAGACAGTGGCTAATCATGGTGGCTTGGGAGAAGTACCCAGCTGGTCACAATGGGGGATCCATTCCCTGTTGTTTTCCCCCAGCTCCCATCATGTTCCCTGATCCTGTCTGGCTAATGGACCTATCTAAAGCCTAGCTACGGGAACAAGAGTGCATTTCTGGAGATCCAACTTTTGGTAAGAACAGAAATGGTACACAAAGTGTTCAAGAGTGGGCATGAGTAAAAAGGAATGATTAAGAAGAACAGTTATCGATATCTTGTCTGAAGAGGAGCCTTCCAGTTCTTTGGACGCAAGAAAGGTAGATTCTTAGAAGTCCTTTAAAAGAAGTCCAGCCTTTGCCAAAGACAGTCTCCGGAGGGTAGCGATCATATGTGCACGTGCTGGTGAAATTGCATCAGGGCCCACCAGCCTAAAAGCCCATATGCATGTAGAAATGCCTGCATATGTATGAGCTACACCCCCTTGGGCTGCGGGAACTTCCCATCTTGCCCCAGGGCCCATGCCAACCTAACCACCCCTGGATAAATAGCCTTGAATAATACACATCCACTGAAGTCAGTGACAAATCCCACTGACTTAAAGGTGGAGAATTGTCCTGTCTCGTCTCTTACAAAAGATCTGTTTAACTGGCAGTTTATTCTGCCGTTCACAAGAGTATCCCAATGGATTCCCTAAAGGAAAACCAGTTTCTTGGGTGTGCAATCATGCACAGCACATTTAACAGCTTACAGCCCTAGACAATGAAAGACACTTCTAGTGGCACCAGGATTAGGCAGGTTTCCTCTAAACTACTGTGATGCAAAGTAGAATGGGAGAAAACCAATAAGGGAGTTGTGAGACCTTGTGGGGTTGGGTTGTTGTTGTTTTTTTTTTGGGGGGGGGGGGGAAGGGAAGGAGGGGAAGAAGCGAGATGGATATAAGGAGCTGCCTGAGTCAGGCCAGTTGTCCATCCTACCCCAGCATTGTGACAGGCATGCTACCAGAGATCCTGAATCGGAGATGCCTGGAATTGAACTTGGAACTTTTATATGCAAAGCATGCGCTCTACCACCTGAGAGACAGTCCACCCCAGGACCAGGCGGCGGCGGGAGGAAAGCCACAGAAATGAGTGATTTGGTTCCCATCAAGGTCACTAGGGAAGAGTTCAACCCTTCACTCCCATTTTACATAGAACGTCTGTGCAAACACCAGAGTTGAGAAGGCACTTTATGATAGTTAGGTTTAAAAGGCTCCTTCCCTTCTCGTGGATAGCACACATTATTAAAAATACTGCCTCTCTTTTGACAGGATCCATTGGAACAAGAGTGCAGGTTTGGAGATATAACTTTTGGTAAGAACAGAAATGGTACACAAGATGTTTGAGAGTAGGCATGAGTAAAAAGGAATGATTAAAAAATTACTAAACTTAAACCCCT
Organism: Sphenodon punctatus; assembly: GCA_003113815.1. Lineage (NCBI taxonomy): Eukaryota > Metazoa > Chordata > Lepidosauria > Sphenodontia > Sphenodontidae > Sphenodon > Sphenodon punctatus. Next base: position 4,593,525 of record QEPC01004922.1, read on the forward strand.
AAGTTACTAAACCCCACAGAAAAGGGAAATACTACTCCATCTCTAGGCTTCCTCCAATCCTCCTGTGTAGGAACTATGGTTACAACAACTAGGGGAAAAGGGATTGTCTCTTGGAATCCTACAGGACTATCCATAAAGGCTTTACAACAGGGTTCCTGCTCCAGACATTTAAATCCATGCAGATATACATGAAGAATGGCTAGCTTTTATTCAACTGAGCTGGAGTTAAGTTTGTACATGAAGCAGAGCCATTATTTGGTGCTCTGAACTCTACGTTTTTAGCTGCTTTATAAGTTGTGCAACCCCCAATTTGTGTTTGCAAGCTCTACAAACGGGTATGGGGAAAGAAAAAGAAAAAAGAAGCAGCTTCACACACAAAAGTGTCTAAGTTTTTATCCTGAGCAATAGGTTGGAAACTGGCATCGCTTTAGGGCAAGCAAAAGATTCGTTGACCGCATGCTGTACCGCTGTATAATTTCTTGTTTTTAGAAAACAACCTATACATTCACATTCAATAAAATGAGCAATACTGAGAAAGTAGTGTTGACAGTGCAGTTCCACCCCACCCCCCTATCGTTTCTACTTGTAATTAGCATAGGTTTGTTCAAAATTCAAGTGAATAAACTGTTAAGAGCAACAAATAGAATTTGGCTTGCTTCACCCGAATGAGTCAAGGCAGCCCCAGAGCTGCTAGAACACAAACCAGCGTGTCAAAGGCTTCTGCCTTGCGGGGCAGCAAACTAGAGAGAGTCCCAGGACAGGCTAGTCGGTAGCAGGAAGCTCATGTGTAAACGGAGAAGACAACCTCGTTTTGTTTTGGTTTGAAGTGAAGGTTTCTCGACACACAGTCCACACACGCCAGGGGAAGCCCATGCACCGCTTTCCCAGCCATCCGGCTAGTCCCTTTCAGATGCCAAGTCATTTCGCTTCACTGCTCTGCCCGACTCTCTGCAGAACAAGCATTCAATCCCGGACTAGAAAGCTGCCCCCCTGCTACTCCCCGCTACTCCCCCCCAGTCAGAAGAGAAGACAGTTCAGCAGCTACTGACCTTCACATGGGAAACAGCAGCAACACTTTGCAATGAACCAGCCCAAACAAGACTGGCTGGAATAACTCTGCCTCCCCCCTTTCATTCTGCCTCCGGATTTCTCATACCAAGCAGCCACAATCCCAGGAGGGGAACAATCCACACGGAAAATCCACCCAGCAACTAAGCCCGAACTTCGCTCCGAGCTGCCGCCGCAGCACCTTTCAAAGAGGCGGAGCTCCTGAAGAGGGGGCGGAGTCACACACCCAGCCCCAGCTGTTGCCTGGCCTTTTTTGCCGGGAAACTCGCTCCCCCGCAATTATGCAACGCAACGGGCCCTGGAGAAGTGAAACCTCCTTCTGGGACACACCTCCCTACCTACCTGCCATCAAAGCCTGCCGCTCTCCGGCCAAACCAGCCTCCAAGGCTTCGCTCGCTCTCAAGAAAGCAAAGCACGCTCACAGCCAGGAAAAGCAAGCAAACCACGCCCCGAAAGTTGCAAGAAAGCCCGTGCAATCCCCCCCTTTAGAAGCGCTTTGGGGATTTGTCCGGTCCTGCCAGATGAGACAGACCACGCTACATGGAGTTCGTTCCCCTCCACCAAGGCGCCGGTCTAAGTGATAGAACTGTGTCCAAGGGTGGGATGGTGGCTCAGCTCCTGATTTCATTGAAACCAACGAGCTATTATACAAGGGATTTCCCCCTCCGCCAAGAAAGCAAAGACATTAACGGGAACGGGCTGCATTTCCTCACCTCCTTGAAAACAATGGGCTTTTTGCCAGTGATATTAGTGGGATCAGCATTACACTATGATAGGGAGGATTCCCGAAGAAAATAGGGACTTAACTGTGCTGATTACAAAATAAGATTGGATTCTGCAAATACTTATTTAGAGGTACATTTTACACATGCAAACAGTCCCACCGAAGACCTGGGCTTAAAGATGCACATGCTCAGAAGTACCTGCAAAGTTGCGGTGGTTCCCAGTGGATCTGGGATCATGTGAAACTTCTTAAATGATTAGATAAAAAGGTTTAACTAAAGAGGTTCAATTAGCAACTTGTCAAAGCCAGTGTGTTGGACTTGGATCTGGAAGATCAGAGCTCAAATACCAGACTTTTATGCCCTTTTTACACGAGACGGAGACACACTCAGAAATCTAGGTGTTCATGCATGGGTGAGTATCGTGTAAGAGCCACAGCAGGGGTGTGTGTGCATGTGCGTGCCCCTGATGAACACACGTGCACACTCACCTTCACCCATGCACGGAGCAACCAATGAAAACGGCGGTTGCTCCGTGTGTGACACGTGTAGAGGGGTGGAGGTGGGTGAAGATTGGTGTGTGCTCATCTACACTCTCCCACCCACCCACTGCACACGCACTGGTGCACACACTGACACACACACACCCCTGCACAGCCCGTGTAAAAAGGGCCTTAGTCATCAACTTGCTGGATGGCCTTTGGCAAGTCACTCTCTCAGCCTCAGTTCCCCATCTGTAAAATGGGAATAGAACTGACCTACCTCACAGGTTCTGGTGAGGGTGAACTAGACAGAGCTTGAAAAGCACTTTGAACATTCAAAGTGCTATAGAATACTTTTTTTACTGGCACAGATGTGGTCACTAGTGGGACACTCTGATCTAGAAGAGGGATGGGGAACTGCCAGCCCAGGAGCCAAATCTGGCTCCTTTTATTTGGCTGCTTTCCAATTCTTGGATAGGATCCATAGATTCAGTCCTTCGAGCACTGAAAGAGTGAGCAGAGGACAGGAGTGGAGATGAGGGCGGTGCATTCAAGGACAGGGGATGGAGCCATGATCTAGAGTTCTAGACCCTCACCTTTAGGGTTGACACCTATGCAATTGTTAAAGGAATATTTATGGGAAAATACATGTTGCAGGCCCTGCATTGGCACCTTCAGACTGCCCCATGGAGCTGGCACTAATTTTAAAGTGTTCTCTGGGAGGGAGACGGTTCCCGTGCCAAGGCCTAGAGGGTTTATGGCCAGACAAGGGAAAGGGGTTCCCAAGTGGTAACCCCATGACTAACTGAACAGACCTAGGTAACACTGGGTACTAACAGGTCCCCAATGAGTCCCTGATGGGCTCCCCAATTTACTGATTTCGATACTGATTTACGAACTTCTGTTACTGATTTACTGACTTCCGGTATCAAATCGGGGGGTTATTCAGCAGTCAAAATTGGTCAGTAAAACAGAAAATCAGTAACTGAGTAATGTCAATACCTGGTATTTCGGGTAACTGGGTGCTTAACAGACTGCCCCAAATTGTGGGTATGGGTAGCAAATGGGCCAGTGGTTTCAGCTCTGATTACTCAGTTTGTACTTGCTTGTGTTCGTATGAAAAGTGGGGGAAAGGGGAGAAAGTGGGTTAGGGGAGAGAGTTTGCTAACCCAGAAGACATCCTCGTCTGAACAGATGCAGGGGAATCTCCTCTGTTTATTTTACTCCGCACTTCTCCTTTCCTTGCATCCATCGTCAGCACCTTCTTGTTTGTGGGCTCCTTCTCATTGCATGTCTGTACTCTGTGACTGGGTTTTTGTCTTGCTACATAGTGTAGGGGCATAGGAGACACTCTCAGGGTCTAGAGCAAGTGCAGACATTAAAGGAGAGGAGGAGCTAATTAACCTCTGGTTTCTCATTGGCAATTGCTGATTATTATTAAGCATTTATATAGAACAAGCAGTGTACCTGGTGCTTTACAACTGCTATTATTAGAAACAGGTCCTTGCCCGGTGGGCTTACAATCTAAGAGGGGTGAGGGGAACACAGGGAGAGACAGACACACATTCCCATTTATTACAGATGGGGAACTGAGGCTGAGAGATTGTGACTTGCCCAAGTCATAGCTAGGGCAGGATTTGTACCCTGGTTTGTCAGGTCCAAGTCCAGCACCTTTTCCACTACCCCACACTGGCTCATAAGAACAGATGGAGAGGCAGTTTTGCCACAGAGACTCTCTCTGGATCATGACTCCCCATTCTGGCACAGGAGTATAGCCTCTGAATATTTCAGTGTCACCAATATCACATTCCACATGGAAATAAGTCTTTGAAGGAGCCTAGCCCTGTGTGTGTGTGTGTGTGAAGACACATTTAAGGGGACAGGCCCCCAAATGATTTTCACTTGCTGCCGGTTGCAGAATTTTCACTTCCCGCCGGTTGCAGAATTTGAGGCTATGACTTCCACAGTGTTTGCAAACAAGGTGACAGGATGCATCAAGAATGAGGAGGGAGGATAAAACAGAACAAAATGACAGCACCATGATCCAAATCAATTGTTGGCCCATCTCTTTGTGCTGTGAAGGACGTACTGTTTGCAGGAAAGGATACCGCCAATTGGGAGAGGGTTCAGAGAAGGACGATGAGAATGATTACAGGTATAGAGAAACTCTGACATGAAGAGAGTATAACGTTAGCAGTTGTAACACGTTGCTTGCCACAGCTTTACGTTGACAGAACAAGTCCAAACGGTTTGCAGTTCTGATTCAGTTCTGATTCACTTGTTGAATTGAACCAGAATTGTTGCTGCCGGAAGTGAGGAGTGAAAAACAAGGGTTGGATCGCTCCAGAATTGCCCTGTTTTTTGTACTTTCTCTTGGAAGTGTCTTGTCCTGGCTGCTGTGGGAGACAGGATCCTGGATTACAGGGACTGTTGGTCTGGCCCACGCTGGCAGTTCGTACGCTCTCACATGAGAGCTGTGTTCGGTAACTTTGGCTCCCAGTGCACAACCCCACCTGCTTTATGCAACCAGAGAGTAAGCAATGAGCAGCAGGAATAGGGACTGATCATGCCTTACTCTATAATCTAAACCAGGAGTGGAGAACCTCAGGCAAGTGCTCCAGGCTGTGACAGCAACTCTGTGGTGGAGAATGCAGCTACCCTGTCCCCCCGCCCCCAATCAGACAGAAGGCAGCCCTGGGATTTGGGCCAGGTTACCCCACACAGCATGCCCCGCCTTTCTGGGGATGACACCATGCAGAGCTGCCCCCGCCCAAACATCTGGCAGCTGCCCTTCACACAGGCAAGTAAATCCAGGACAAAGTGGGGCCAATGTGAGGCCCCATCTCATGTGACAACACCCCTTGTCTCTCTCTATGGTCCCTTCCCCCTTGTTTATGTTAGATTGCAGGCTCCTCGAGGCAGGGACCGGACTAAAAATAAATCACAATTTTTCAGCACCAGGCACATTGTTGGCCCTATATAAATAAAATAATAATAAAAATAATTTGGTAAGATCTAACATTTGTGAGATTCAGGATAAAATAATCAGAATCTCAGCTTTCTTTTTTTCTTTATAAAAGAGAGAGAGAGAGAGAGAGTGATTCCAGCCCTTGTGGTTCTATGGAGGAGCTCAGGAAACAGAGCGCACATAAAAAAGTCAGTGTAGCCTAGTGGATAAAGTGTTAGAGTGGGCCGAGGTAGCCAATGTTCAAATCCCATTTTACCCATGAACTCACTGGGGGGCCTTGGGCAACTCATTATTTCTCAGCCTCAGTTCTTAATCTGCAAAGCAGGGGTGTGTAGCGAGCTTCTGGGGGCCCCTCTGGAAACGAGTACAAGCTCTGAGGGTGGCATAGAAGTTGGGGCCAGGGGTGCAGTCAGGAAAAGAGTTCAGATCGGATCTGTCCCCTCTCTTTGTGTGCAGCATGCCCGCCTCTCTGCTCCCTTACCCTGAGCTCAAGGTTTCAGGGCTTTGGGGTAGAAACTGGTCCAGGGGCCCATATAAAAACTTGTTGGGGGTTGCAGTTGGGCCCCGGGGTCCTGAGGTTCCCTGCCCCTACTGTAAAGTGAGAATGATAATGGCCTCTCTCCCCAGGAATGTTGAGAAGGTGAGCTAGATAAGGATTGTAAAATGCTGAAAAAATAAAAGATTTTATTTTGAAGTCAATCATGATTTGGGGGAGGCTGACATTCATTTAATTTAATTTCTTGATCTTTGGGGTTGACCAGGCAGTGAATGTGTGAAAAGGAGAATAGGTTTAACAGCACTGACAATCCCGGTGTTAAGAAGAAAGAATCAGAATTGCTGGGAATAATGCTTTAGCCAATTTGGCTTCTGCTATATTTATTTATCAACATTTAACCTTGCCCTTCCCCAAAGGTTCAGGGCAGCCGGCAAAAAATGTAAGATATAATAAAAAACTTTAAGATACAATTTACCAAAGAAACCCTACCCGCACTAATCCCCACCCCCGCCACGCCAAGGTGTTTTCAGAAGGAAACATATGTACTTCTTCTAGAAAAGAACTTTAAGGCTTCTCAAATATCCTCATCGGAATGGTTAGATGAATTAATTAATTAAAAGATGCTGGCTGTTTCTATCAAGTATATTAGACCATCGAGATCCAAAAGAAGGGTCTGGAGATGGGAGGTAAGTTTTCATCACTGTCAAATGCCAAACAGTTGCAACAATCTGGCCATTACAACGGAGCTTGGCGTCAGACAACCCAGTGTGTGACACAGAGAAAGGGAACCAAGCAGCAGTCCCAGTGCTCGGACCCCCACGAGCATTTGCTTTTAAACCCTAAAACACGATTCGTTCCCAAGCTGTTGGTTGGAAAGAACCCAACGTGGGGGCGGAGGGATGTTAGGCCATCAGCAGAGAGGACTGCGATTCTGACGGATTCTACCTTGCTGCTGTCTGGTATCCTGGGATTATACTGAGTCTTGATATGGGGTCAGTACGGACAAAACGTTTGGAGAGTGCCACTTAAACCTTTCAGCACAATGGAATAAACCTGTCACAAGGCAGCTGTGTTCCCATAGAGAGTAACAGCAGGAGCAGACCCCAAAATTACAGTCCAAGGCAAACTGCATACTTTAAGGATTTCACACATGCAAAATTGAGGCACACCTATTTGCAACATGTTCATACTTTTAGGCCTTAAATCAGGCCCTGCATCCAGTTTTCCAGCCCGGGGCCTAGTGAGCTCCTCTGGGTACCATCAACTAGATTTGCTCTCTGCGACACCTAAGTGCTAACTGCCAGAGCAATCACAGCTCAAAGGTCTTATAGCCCTTGAAGGGGAAGTGGTCCAGGTGATGGACAGGCAGTCCTTAAAGAGGCCAAGGCCTGCCCTATCACAAACGTTTAAAAGAATGGTGTGTTCTGGACTGATGCAGTGTTCTTCATTTATAGCTAGTCAGCCAAGATATTTTATTAACGTAAATGTAATGGAAAAACAACAACATTTTAAGGGATGAAAGGTCAAGAAATCCCCATTAAGTAAAAAAGACAACAATCAGTCCGTCAGTGTAATAGGAGTAGAATCTGTAGTCCCTGTTTATGCCAACCTTGACGCAATCAAGTTTGCAGACCTATTTCTTGTTCAGCAACCTCCCGTTCATGTCCTTCCTGACGTTCTTTGGCCTACGTGCTGCCACTTTAAGGCCATAGATGGAATGATTAGGCAAATAAAAGGGTTTTTGTGTGTTATATGAAGCTGATGTCGTTTCATAGTATCGGAGGAAGAAGGAGGTTGTTGCCTGCAAATTATAACAATTTCAACTGGGCTCGAGGGAAGGCTCAGACACACCTAGTGGCTCCTTCCAGCACAGCAGTGAATAAAGCTAACTTGCTGTTACTCTGATTGCTCAGGCAGCTAATTTAGGACTGTTAAGGAGGTTGCAGTTTTGCTACTTCCTCTGTCAGAACAGAATTTGATCCTTCAGTCTGAAAAATAGCTCCATGGAAATGTGCCAGGTGCTATGCTGGCAGCTGAGTTAACTCCTTAAAGCCAACCTCCAGTGCCATGTAATACAGTACTTTCACTAACAAACTATTTATGGAAATGAAGTCATTAAATGCAAACCCTGCTAGCATTCAGCTGACATTAACTCCTCTCTCCCCAGGCTCAAGATCAGGAAAGAGTTAAGGGCCAAATGCAGCTCTAAAGCAAATTTGCAGGTGCTGTTCATTTCAATAGATACTTAAACCAAAGATAAACCTGGTCTTTGCTTTCCAAACAAAACTTCTGGGAAGCTAAATCTGCAGGTTCTGAAAATACCCTTGGGCTTGTGGCGACATGCCAGACAATCAGAGTCCCCCACAAATTATAGAGGCAGAGCAAAAATAAGCAGGTATCTTTCTCTAAATCGAGCGTTCCTGTAAAGCAAAATATTTACCGGGCACAGCAACCAAAACAAAACTGCGGCTATCTGCAGCGGCGTCACCTCTGTTACACTTTCAGGTCCCTATCTCACTTTTGTTAGAACAAGGCTATTAATGTAAGAATCAGGCCCTTGCTGTTCATGTTACTTTAGAACTATTTGCCATGCCCTCTAGATAACGTCCAAGGTGGTCAAAAATGCTCCCCAATTACATTCCACGTGGGCATTGGCAGAATGGAATCCTAATCCGACATCGAGTGAGTGCGTCTCTACACCGTGCTTAATTTGTTTTTAAAGAATAGGTACCAGGGTTCAAGTCTCCCCCGGAAGTCCTGTCTCTTGATTCTAGAACAGGAATGGGGGGTGGCATTCAGAGGGGCCACTGGAGATATGCAGCCAGCCCGCAAACCTTGACAAGTGAGCCCCTCTCTGCAATAGAAATAAGTCACAGGAAAAGGTGAATGGTACGTGCTCCCATGTTTTCCAGAAGAGGAGGCTACAGAAGTTAAAAACCATTTGTTAATGCACTAGCTCAGCACAGCGATGGGAGTGACAACATGATTCACTATTTAGGGCACTGGGCGTCAGAAGACATGGGTTCTATTCCTGACTCAGTCATGTTGACCTGCTGTCCATTATCTTGGCCAAGTCACTCGATCTCTTTGGCATCAGTGGGTATTTTTACACATGACAGCGCACCGTGCATTAATGCTCTGATCCTGCCCGGGGCGAGGGCCCTCACCTCAGGCAGGATCTGGCTTGACCACCGGACAGACGTGTCGGTGGCCCAAGGCACAGAGGGGGTTGGGTGGCATGTGGATGTGGGTCCGCAGGCTCCGCCCCTGCGCTGCTGAGCACGGCCCACCCACCTCCCTGATGGGCAGCCGCGGTGGCCTATAAGGCTGCCGTGCGCCCCCAGAACAGCCCCTGCCCTGGACTGGGGTTAGCAGGCCATCACACATGACGGCCTGCTCTACCCAGGTCTATTGATTGTTTCCCCAGGCTATGGCAGCACTTAGCTCAGGCTGTAACTTGGCGATGGGCCTGAGTAACAACCCGGGCTAAAAACTGCCACAGCCCATGGAAACCCCTGGTCTGGCCTGGGGGAAACATCTGGCAGGCTGGATTAATGTGACAGCACCATGGGTAGCCATGCGGGCCAAAGCACGGCTACCCGCAGTACAGTCACATCTGAAAATACCCAGTGGGCGTCTTAGACATAACAAAGATCAAGTGTCAAAACCCCCAAGCACGTGTTTGGCCATTGTGTGTAAGCACCACAACAATCCCAACACCAATTTGGCCACCCGTTGAACACGCGTTGTGAACACCATTGCATCACAAGGACAGTTTGCATGTTTCGGCTGAAACGTGGCCAACGTTGTGTCTAATGATATTATGTGGCGTGTTAGTACGTACAACATGGGGAATGAGGTGTCAGTGCCTGTGTCTTGAGATTGGGCAGCAAGCAAATCACTGATTTGCCCCAAGATGGGCTGTGCCACATGGTGAACACAGGGCCAAACTGGTGTTCATATCACGGTGAAAACACATATTCAGACACCCGTTGAAAAGACACCCAGTGTCTCTGTAATAGGTCTTGCTAAATGTGATAAAGATCGGAAAACCAACACACATAACTTACATATATATGATAATCTCAGCACTGCATGTTAATATTTGGTAGCCATGCTTAGTGTCATACCACTCAGAATTTAGAGACAAATGTAAACATGAGGAAATATTGAATGGAAACTTTGTACGTAAAAAATATGAAATGAGAATCCATTGTCAATTATGTAACTGAAGGGAAATTCAAAAACAGACTGTGAGCCCAAAGAAGACAGCCACTTTGTCTGAAAGGGACAGGTTGAATCCACAAACGGATTAACAATTCAATAGGGGGTGTCACCACCAAAGCCATTGACTGCTTGACCCAAGACACCAAATCTAGGAAAACTCTGGAAGAACTGAGTAAGGTATTTAAAGGTCATCAACAGACAAAGAAGAGAGATTCAGTCAACCTGGAACTGACCAACTCTGCAACTGCTAGCAAGAATCGGCACCCAGATCCAAACATGAGGGGCTGCCAAGAAAAGCCTTTAAAACTTAACTGAACTTTAAGCATACAACTACATAGGGTAAGATTAGCTCAGAACTAACCAAGTAAGTCAGAACTGTATTATCTTCATATATATATTGTTTACAGCACTCTTAACATAATCTTGCACTGTATTTTAATCTTGATTCACAAATTAACTAAACCTGGTGTGCTTGCATAAATCCTGACATTGGAGTGACACAGTGGAGGGAAATTCTGAGTTAAAGACTCAGACGAACCTTGTAATTCATTTCTGTGCTTTGGAAAGCTCTGAGGTAAAGGCGACAGAGAGATAATCCTGTAGGGGCTGGAACAGTTCCAGAGGGAGTAGGTCCAGTGGGTGCTGTAAGTGGGGGAACTGTTACAACCAGCCCAGAGTGGGGCAGAGAGGTCCCAATCCCATCACAGTGGCGAACTAGAACGGGGAAAAAACCCCAAATTGTGTACCAAGTTACAGGAACTGTGAAGTGGCCAGCTGCTGTTGGAACTCAGCGGGTTCTATTCCCAGTTCAGTCATGTTAATCTGCAGTCTGTTATCTTGGCCACGTCACTCCCTCTCTGAGGCATCAGTGTCTCTGTAATAGGTCTTGGTAAGTCCTTGCAGGACCATGCAGAACCAGGGAGAAGCAAGACCCAGCAAGAAGGGTCTGCCTTGGGGCATGAAAGTTTGCAGGCAAGGGCCCTGGGAAAGGCTCTGCCAATTAGTGACTTGCGCAGAAGTGCAGCTGTTTGGGTAAGTTTACTTGTGGACCAAGTGTTATACATAAACTTGTGGAACCAGAACATGGTCCTGCAATGACCTATGCCATCATAGGGCCAACCTGCTTCAGTCCTGGTCTGTAAAATGGGAACAATGTTATTTATTTTCCCCATTCATGTGTTTTGAGATCTCAAGATGTAAAAACACCAGGAATCTGGTGTTTACAATATATACAAATGCTAGAAGTCTAAAAAGTAAGATGGGAGAATTAGAATGTATTGCATTAAATGAGGATATAGACATCATAGGAATCTCAGAGACCTGGTGGAATGAAGACGATCAATGGGACACGGTATTACCAGGATACAAAATATATCGAAATGATAGAGTAGATCGAGCTGGTGATGGGGTGGAGCTATAGGAAAGAGACAACATTGAGTCAGGCAGGATTAATATTGTAAAGGAAGCAAACAGTGCTCTGAAATCTCTGTGGATAGAAATTCCATGTATAACGGAGAAGTGTATAGTGGTCGGCCTATACTATCGTGCTGTCCTCCTGACCAGGACAGTGAGACTGACTCTGAAATGCTAAGGGAGATTAGACAGGCTGGAAATGCAGGAATAATGGGGGATTTCAATTACCCTCATATTGACTGGGTGAATGTCTCCTCAGGGTGGGATGCAGAGATAAAATTTCTAGATGTCATCAATGACTGCTTCCTGGAGCAGCTCGTCCTGGAACCAACAAGAGAAGGAGCCAATCTGGATCTAGTTCTAAGTGGAGGGCAGAATTTAGTGCGAGGGGTAACGGTGCTGGAGCCGCTGGACAATAGTGATCATAATATAATCAAATTTGACATAGTCACAGGAGGGAAAATGCCAAATAAAACCACTGCGATAACATATAACTTTAGAAAGGGGAACTATGTGAAAATGAGGAAACTAGTTAGAGGGAAACTTAAAGGAGCAGTTGCAAGAATTAAATGTCTACAGGCAGCGTGGAGACAATTTAAAAACACCCTCTTCAAAGCTCAGTTTAAATGTATTCCACAAATTAAGAAAGGTAGGAAGAGGACCAAAGGTCTGCCTGTGTGGCTAAATGGTGAGGAGAAGGAGGCTATTGGAGCCAAAAGGGCATCCTTTAAAAAATGGAGACTCCCAATGAGGTAAACAGGGAAGGGCATAAGTGTTGCTAAAGTAGATGTAAAAAGTTAATAAGGCAGGCGGCCAAAAAGAAATTTGAGGGGCAACTTGCTAAAGATGCTAAAACTAATAATAAAAACTTTTCAAGTACATCAGAAGCAGGAAGCCTGCTAGAGAGTCAGTTGGGCCGTTAGATGACCAGGGGCTGAAAGGGGCGCTTAGGGAGGAAAAGGACATTGCAGAGAAGCTGAATGAGTTCTTTGCGTCGGTCTTCACTACAGAGGATGTTGGGGAGATGCCTATGCCAGAACCTTACTTTGTAAGTGATGAATTGGAAGAGCTGTCACAAATCAACGTGACTCTGGAGGAGGTCCTAGAGCAAACTGACAAACTCAATACTAACAAATCACCAGGACCAGATGGTATTCACTCCAGAGTTCTGAAGGAACTCAAATATGAAATTAGTAATTTGTAACCTATCGCTAAAATCTGCCACTGTACCCGAGGACTGGAGGGTGACAAATATAACCCCGATATTTAAAAAGGGATCCAGAGGTGATCCTGGAAACTACAGACCAGTAAGTTGATGTCTGTGCTGGGCAAAATGGTGGAAACTATCATTAAGAACAGAATCGCTGGGCATGTTGATAAACATGGCTTAATGGGGAAGAGTCAACATGGATTTAGCAAAGGTAAGTCATGCCTCACTAATCTCTTGGAATTCTTTGAGGGTGTAAATAAGCATGTGGACAAGGGAGACCCGGTAGATATAGTGTACCTGGATTTCCAGAAAGCATTTGATAAGGTCCCACATAAAAGACTCTTGAGAAAATTAAAAAGTCATGGGATAGGAGGTAGTGTCTTACTATGGATCGGTAACTGGTTAAAGGATAGGAAGCAAAGAGTAGGACTGAATGGTCAGTTTTCACAATGGAGAGATGTAAAAAGTGGTGTGCCCCAGGGATCTGTATTGGGACCGGTGCTGTTTAATGTATTCATTAATGATCTGGAAAAGGGCGTTAAGAGTGAGGTGATCAAATTTGCAGATGACACCAAGTTATTCAAGGTAGTTAAAACACGAGCAGACTGTGAAGAACTGCAACAGGATCTTACGAGACTGGGTGCCTGGGCATCTAAATGGCAGATGAGATTTAATGTGGACAAGTGCAAAGTGATGCACATAGGGAAAAATAATCCAAACTATGAGTACACAATGCTGGGTACTAAGCTAGGAGTTACCACTCAGGAAAAGGATCTGGGAGTGATTGTGGACAATACACTGAAATCCTCAGCCCAGTGTGCAGCAGCAGTCAAAAAAGCAAACAGAATGTTAGGAGTTATTCGCAAAGGGATAGAGAATAAAACTGAGGATGTCATAATGCCTCTATACAAATCAATGGTGCGACCGCACCTGGAATATTGTGTGCAGTTCTGGTCGCCCCATCTCAAAAAAGACATAGCTAAACTAGAAAAGGTACAGAGAAGGGCAACGAGAATGATAAAGGGTATGGAACGGCTTCCGTACAAAGAGAGACTTGACAAGCTGGGTTTCTTCAGCTTAGAGAAGAGAAGACTGAGAGGGGACATGATAGAGGTTTATACAATCTTGAGTAGTGTGGAACGAGTAGATGGGGAACGGTTGTTTACCCTCTCAAATAGTACTAGAATGAGGGGACACTCCATGAAACTAGCTGCCGGCAGATTTAAAACAAATAGAAGGAAGTACTTTTTCACTCAACACATAATTAACTTATGGAATTTGTTGCCAGAGGATGTTGTCAAGGCCAGTAGTATAGCTAGGTTTAAAAAAGGACTGGATAAGTTCTTAGAGAGTAGGTCCATTAATGGCTATTAACCAAGTGGCTTACAGGATGAACTTCTTACTGTCGGGAGCTGGGAGTGAACGACGGGGAATGGATTGCCCATTGTGACTGTTGGTTCTTCTCCCATGCGATTGAGATTGGCCACTGTCAGAGGACAGGATGCTGGGCTTGATGGACCATTGGTCTGACTCAGCATGGCACTGCTTATGTTCTTAATCTAAGTTTTAATTCAGCGGTTACCAAGGTATCTCCTGGGTGACCCCATTTTGAGACTTATGTTTTGTAACCCGAGACAGCAACAAAGCCATGCAAAGCACATGAAATAGCAGTTAAGTTCGTGACCACATTAGCAGATGGTGCAATGCCGTTTGGAGTCATGACCTGTACTTTGGAAACCTCTACATAAGTGGTTATTTTTGTTCTTTGCCTCCAAGTAGGTGACAACAAAAGTTGAATTTGGGGGAGTCTATCTTATTTCCACTCAACATTTTAGCCTTAAAAAAAAAAAAATCACGTCTCAGCTTGTCCTTATTGGCAAGCACTGCTCAGGAGACAGCTGGAGTTGAGAATATACGAAGAGTCGCATGCCAGATGAACTGGGAAAACTGAGTATTTTTCTTAGCAAGCATCTGTCTGTACCTTATTCTTGGCTCTGGTCATTGCTGCTTTCAGCAGAGTGACCCATTCATTAAATCAAATTAACTGAGTTTTTAAATATAAGCTAAACCAAGTCATCACTGGGAGAAACGACTGGATTTTAAATCAGTCCAAAGGGTTTGTTCTTTCTCAGCTGGATGGAGTAAGCTGTGGGTTGCAAGTTAGTCCAACCTAGTTACCGGCTGGCCATGAGGTATATCCTTGGCGACTTCAATATCCATGTTGATGCACCCTCTCAGCCTTGCATCGCCCGCTTCCTCTCCTTAGCCTCCTCCTTCAATCTCCACCTCTGGACTAGCTCCCCCACCCACACTGATGGTCACTCTCTTGATCTCGTGTTCTCTAGGAACTGCTCTGTCTCCGATCTCTCCTTCGAGCCCCTTCCCATATCTGACCATTTCTTTGCCTCCTTTAACCTCCCCCACTGCTCCCCCTCCTCTTCCCCATCTCCCCGTCCCTTCCGCGATCGGCAGGCCATTGTGCCCCAGGACCTTGTCTCTTCCCTCTCTCCTCTTCTCCCCTCAGTCCTCTCCTCCTCCTCCCCGATTCTGCCATCTCCACCTGTTAGTGGGGAAAGGGGAAGGGACCTGCCACTCACCCACACGCTCTTGCTCAGACCTAGCTCCCCCGCGCTCTGACCAGTGGTGAACTGGAATAAAGGCCTCTCAGGATGAAGTCTTGCCCTTATCCCCATCTCTGTTCCCTTACCCTGAGCTCAGTTTGTCAGTGGTTAGAGGTAGGAACTGGAAAGTGGCCAGATGAAAACTTGCTGTGGGCCACATTTGGCCCCTGGTCTTAGCCATGAGGTCACGGAGTGGTCTTGGGCAAGTCACCGTTACTCAGCCTCAGTTCCCCGATTGTAAATAATGATTTATCTCACCGGGTTGTTGTGAGGGTGAGCTAGAGAAGGGTTGGAAAGGGCTTTCATGAAAAGGCTATAGACATTATAAACAGAAATAGTAACCGGGCCAAATGAAATGATGGCTGATTTTAGTCGAGATGTTACCATGCAGGTCCACCCATATCCCCACCTCCACCCCCACGCGAAGCTGAAGGTGGTGGTGGGTGCACGTTCCCGTGACCACTCATGGAGCACTGACGAAAAAGTCGGTGTGCTCCGTGTGGAGGCAGGTATGGTGTGTGAGGACAGGTGCCTTCGCATCCCCAGCTCATATGAACAGCGGCAGCCGGCCATGTTGGCTGAGGGGTCCACCCTTCAGAAGCAAAACAGCCTTTGCAAGGCACTGGGGGTGCTGAGGAGTCAGCCTGGGTTCCGCATCGTTCGGCCGGGACATGTTAATATCAGAGGCCAGCCCCTTCCCCATGGTCCATGGCAGGGAGAGTGCATGGAAGCTGCCGGGGGTAGCCCCCCAGAGAGCCCTCCGTTCGAACCCCTCCCCACTCCATGTGCGTGGGCACTCCAGAGCCGTTCCACTCAGTGGCCGTGGACCCGCCCCCACAACCCTGCTTGTTTAAAAACGGCCAACGTCTCTCTCTTTCTTTTTCAGATGTACCCTGGGATGTTTACTGACCTTGACAAAAACTTGCCTGCTAACATTTCATTTAAAGGACAACTGTTTGGGGATGACAGCATTATCCATCAACGAATGTCTACATTGAACCAAATTGTCCTGAGAAATTTTTCTATTGAGCCACAACACCTGATGAACTATGGCCTGAAGTGGCTATAGAAATGATTGCTCTCAGGTGGCTCATCCACTTAATCCAATCTGCAATAAAATCCTTGGCATCGTGGGTTGGATATACAACATTATTTTGTGGACTGCAAGAACTGGCTTCCACAGAGCTGTGCAATGAGCAGGATGGATGCTAGGGGAGAGAACTGTAATCCTTGGAATAAAAGTCTGCTGCATCTGAAGAGTTTGAAAAAGCAAGTTTAGATTTGTTTTATAAAATGATTTCTTTGGTTAGATGCAAGCATGGAAATGACAATCCTCTGGAAACACCCTATAAACGATGACACTGAAAATCTACAAAGGCATTTGGGTGAGTATGGACGTTCGGAGTTTTTAAATCAGTGCCTGACACACCGTTCCCAGGAGAACACAGGTACTGGGGTGACCCATGGCTAACAAATGCAATGCATGAGGATCGTTTTCAGCTCTCAAAATACCGTAGCAACATAAATATTAGCTGTGGAGCAGCCTTTTGCCATGATGAATAATTAGCATATGCAAAACGTAGTACATCAAAAGGATCAGTGATGTTTTTAACTTGAGTTAATTGGTCTGTCTGTCTGTTTGTCTCATTCTGCTCTGTTTTTCACACTAAGGGCGCAGTCCTCAAGGTATTTCGTACCAACACCAGTCCCACTGAAGCAAATGGGACTTGCATTGTTAGCACTGGAGCTAAAAAGCCAGAGGACTGTGCTGCCCTGTTGGGACTGAATTTGTCTTCTGATGCCACCGTTATCCCCTAAGGTAATCAGATCTCTCCTTCCTTTAGGGAAATATTCACATGTTCTGTAGCCATAAGATGCTGGAGAGAAAGTGGTGTGTGTTGCTCAGTGCACAGTTCATTTTCCTCAGGAGGATCCAATGTATTTGCATTCTTGGATCAAAAAGAAATAGACACACCACGTGCCTTGTTTCTGGAATACAGAATTTGCTAGCCAGGAGCTAAAAAACCCTTTTGCACCGGAAGAGACGGATTCAAATTAACATAAACATGCAGAGTGTCGGCACAGCAAAGCCCTTCACTTTGGGTCCAAATCCCGGCAATATCCATGTGTCTGCTTCCCATTTGGCTCAGCGAACCAGCCAGTGTCAACCAGGAGACATGGAGAAGTGTAAAGCTGCCATCAGGGCAGAGCTTTCTGATGGGCTGCAGCAGATTTAAGACCGATGTAAAGCTGTTATTGAAATGTACGGCAGAAAAGGACGCAAGTGAGAGGAAGCTTCCCGGGAGAAGGGGGAAATAAAACAAGATTATTTTTAATAGCCTGTAGAATGAAATGGCCTCTGGCAGAAATATCCCCTCCATTTTTGATGGGCGGCGTGCCTCTTCTCCGCTCAGCTCCATCTGTTTTACAGTCTCAATAATGCCATGCTTCTAGGTCCTGATCCTGCAAATACTTGGGGTCCCACTGACTCGCCTGGGGTGACTCACGTTAGTAATGCACATGGACAAGTGTTTTCAGGAACATACCACATACATGTTAAGCAGGCCTTTCAAAGGGATTCAGTATCTGAACTCCACTCTCAAAGACCTCGGTGTTTTATGACCGATATCAGTAGGATGAGTTAGGCCATAGCTAAGGGCTGGTGAATCTCTCATCTGTAACATCTTGCCACCATCTTATAGTGACTAGATCTGAAATCTTACATTCTTATACTTCTAGATCAGGGGTGGGGAACCCCTGCCCGTGGGCCGAATCTGGCTTGTGGCTGGGCACGTATGTATAAGTAGCTGCAGGACTAGACCCGGGAGGGGTAGGTTGTTGCAGGGTGCTGTCCCTAGAGGCAAACCCAAGGGAGTAAAGCGGCTGACACTTAAAAGCCTAGCAGAAGGTTGCTAGGGAAACAGCTCAGGGCATGTAGGGCTCTGTGAGTCACTCACTCAGCCAGTGGCGGAGCCAGCTCAAAAGCCCAAAGGTGGGGCAGATAGCTCAGTCTGGAGAAGAAGCCAGGGGGAAGGAGATAGAGAGATAGGAAGGTCCGGGAGGGACCTGGAACAAAAGGCTTGAGAGAGCCAGAGCAGGGGAGCCTCAGAAGGCCCTGTCTGGGAGGATTCTTAAGGAGAACCTAGAGTGACAAGATCTGCATATCATGGTGCTGGGGTTGGGAATAGTGCACATCTTGTAAACACAGGGTTGCCCCCTATGCAAATGTTTAAGGAACACTTATGAAAAATACATGTTGCAGGGCTTGCATTGGCGCCTAGGTGCCTTACTTGTAAATAAAGATCTTTGAGCTAAGATCTTGCTGTGGGGTGGCTTCTTGAGGCTGATGCTGCATGCACTGCACCCCAGAGGGGTCGCCTGATTTTTATTTGGCCCCTTTCTCTAACTCCGGGATCTGGCCAATGGGTGCAGTCTCTCAACGTCTGAAAGAATGAGGTCAGGGCAGGGAAGGGTGCGGCGATGAGGGCATACAGTAAAGGAAAGGAAATGGGTCTATGGTATAGATCACGAGTGAGGAAACTTTTCCCTCCCAGGGGCCACTTTGAAAATGAGTATGAGTTCTGAAAGCCCATAGAAGTTAGGAACAGGGGTGCATTCAGGAAGAGAGGGTCCAGATATAAGGAGCTGCCTAACAGAGTCAGACCAGCGGTCCATCTTAGCCCCGTGTTGTCACAACCTGACTCAGCAGCAGGGTTTCAGGAAGCTTTCAGCTCTCTGGCTGAGGGCTCATCCAGGCATTCTATCTGAGACCCTTCAGGATGCCTGGTAGAGGCCTCACCCAGACATGCTACCAGAGACCTCACCCTCCAGGATCCCCGGTAGAGGCCTCACCCAGACATGCTACCAGAGACCCTCACCCTCCAGGATCCCCGGTAGAGGCCTCACCCAGACATGCTACCAGAGACCCTCACCCTCCAGGATCCCCGGTAGAGGCCTCACCCAGACGTGCTACCAGAGACCCTCGCCCTCCAGGATCCCCGGTAGAGGCCTCACCCAGACGTGCTACCAGAGACCCTCACCCTCCAGGATCCCCGGTAGAGGTCTCACCCAGACGTGCTACCAGAAACCCTGAATCGGATTGAACTTGGGACCTTATACATGCAACGCATGCACTCTGCCACCTGAGCCACAGCCCAAAAGATCATGGATCAATGCCTCAGATCTGTGCTCACTTCCCCTGAGCTCAGTCTTTCAGGTCTTGAGGGCAGGAACTGGATCCAGGGGTCAGATCAGGCCCTAGAAAGTTTCCAAATAAAACCTACTCACAGGCTGCATTTGGCCCCATGGCCAGTTGTCTCCCCTCCCCTGCTTTACTCCATCCTGAGCACCCCTCTTAAGCACCCCTGCCCAATTTTCAAAGCGGTTTCCCACTTCCGCTTAAAATATACTGTGAGCTCAGGAATATTTTTTCGACAGGGAAGATTTTAGTGTCACTCTCTTAAACCCTAAAGAGCAGAACGGAAAATGTCCTTGAATGTAGAACTGTGATGCTGTTATTTAACTCTGGATCTCTCCTTTGCTTAGAACAAAGACTGACTTAGAAAAGTCATGTAACTTTGCGTTCAGCAGTTTATCATCACTGGACAGAAGCATGCAGGGCACTATCTTCTTTATGAAAAACAGAAGATTTTGAAGAGATGGCCTTTAAGCCTCATTATTAAAGTCAAAAAGTCATGGCTGTCTTATTATGCAGCGTGTTGGACGCAGAACAACTACTGCTTCTGTGTATCCATCACTCAGGAGATAGGGGAGGTAGCCAAGCTTGAATATGCAATGTAAGCAATCGCTCCTCAGTTCCTGCAAATGTTAGAATGCTTTCGGAGAAGCGTTGTACATGCTATTGCCTAGTCTCGGTGGAATGAATCCAGTAATTCCGGGCTCAAAATGTCAAAAGACTATCAACAAAAGCCAGGCAAGAAAATACTTTATATAGGATACAATCTGTAGACTATAAAAAAAAACATGAGTCAGTAAGGCCGTGAGTTAAATGAATTTCTATTTTAATTTGATTTTATATTGTTTTATATTTGCTTTATGTTGTAAAGCACTCTGAGTGCTGTTTGGTGGGGAGGAGGGGGTGCTATGGAAATAAAATGATTAATTATTATTGTGTTCTGGTGAATAGAAGTAAACTGAAGTAACTACTTTAACTTAACTATATCAAAGGGTGAAAACAGATATTTATTTATAAAAACCTGATACCCCACCCCTCCTGACACAGCAACTCAGGGCGGCTTACAAATAACATGACGCTTTAACATTTCTTATGCATGTTGCAGGGCTGCATAGGGCACCAATACAGCCCTGCAACATGCATAAGAAATGTTAACGTGGAGTTAAAGCAGAGTTAGCGTCATGTCTGTTTTCACCCAAAGTAAGTACTCCGCTTTGGTAGCTAGTATTCAGATGAACAGTGAAAGCTGAGGTAACTGCTTTGGCTTAAATAAATTAACTCTTCCCCTCCGGTAGTGTTCACACAAGCAGTATAAACCAAAATAGTGCTGCATCAATTTCCCCCCCAGCTGAGATAAAATGGTCACTGAACCAAGGTCACTAGCCTCCCACAGATCAGCACCCGCCCAAACAGTTTCCTCAAAATACAAACAGAAGGGAGTCTGTACTCCTGATTTTTCAGGAGCACATACTTCTCGTCTTACTCCTGAATAACTTCAGTTTAGTGCTCTGTTCATGTGAATGCTTCAGGAGTAAAACAAAAGTGAGGTCCAACTACATCAAATTAACTGTTGGCCAGAACATGGCCTAACACTCAATCACTTTCTCATACTAGGGAGGGAACACGACCACCTCTTGGAGTAGGACAATTTCTTGGAGTGGGAGGGGGAGAACAGGATAGGGGAGAGATTTTAACAAAGGCAACTAAAATGAAATATTAGAAATATTAAAATCTGATTGGAGAGGGTGGTTGCCGTGTTGGTCCCAAGTGTAAGAGAAGGAGATAAAGTCGTTCAGAAGATCTCTTTTACTACTCTTACTACTTGTTATCATTTCTATGCGCTACTAGTAGTACGCCCTAGTTTTATTGGACCGACTCCTGTCAATGAGAGTACGCAAGCTTTCGAGCCACACACAGTATTTATCCTCACCTCTCGTAAAACTTGTTCCTGTTTACAATTAGTAAAGGAGGAGCTAGTCTGTTGGCGTATTCTCAGCTAAGGGCCTGAATATGGGACTGGGTCTTGTTCTTGCGTTCACTGGCTGCTGACTATATTGAGAATGCAACACCCCTGTGGATTGATTCTTGACCTGAACATATATGGACTAAAATGACACTAGGAGGAAACTAACACAGAGGCTGTAACCGTATGTGCATTTATGTGAACACAGTCTAGTCGAAGTCAGTGGTGGTCATGTTGTTGCACGTGTACTGAGGACGGGAGTGCAGCTAGAGCACTGAGAGCCAGTGTAGCCAACGGTGTTGAACCTGGACCTGGGTGACACCGGGGTTCAAATCCAGTCTTAGCCATGAGCTCTCTGGGTGGCCCTTGCATGGTTCTCTAGGCCGTTGGAATCAATCTAGGAACGGAGGAGTTATTTTTGTTTTTCTTCTTACATTGTCCCCAAAATGAATTCGTCTCTTTCACAAGTAAATGCGTTTTAAAGTTTGACGTAAGTTCAAAAGCAGGATACAATGAATGGATAAATGAAAATGCAGAACGACGGAAGTTTAAATGATAAACAACCAACGAAGGAACACAGATGGAAATGTCTATATTGGCTACAGAATAATAATGGCTTAATATATAAAAAAGTAAACACAGTCAAAGAAAGAATCTTAACTGCTTGGACCAAGGCTTACCCCAAGCTTAGGTGCAGAAACCAAGGATGTTTTTAGATAAGCACTTTCCCACCCATTATAAAAGGTGCAGGGCCACATTAGCGCCCTATGCATGATGGGTGGGGAGGCACTTACCTGACACACACACACACACACACACACACCCGGTCTGGGTAGGTGTTGTGCTCCTCGCATGGGTGCCTTGGGAGTGTAATTGTTGAGGAACACACTGAGCTGCAGAAAGTCTGATACTCACTAAATTAAAACCCTGGTTTTTCTTAATATGGAGGCAATGGAAGCATGCATCATGTTATGCAATATTTATTTATTTTGTTATATTTCTATCCCGCTCCTCTCGCCTCTGGCGACCTGGAGCGGCGTACATCACAAAAATATCACAGTAAAATAGAGACACATACAAAACATAAAATTACAAAAGTCAAATAAAATAATCAATAATCACTACCAGGACAACACCCCCTACCCCAACCCCTCTTCCCTCCTTCCTCCCCTCTGCCAAAAGCCTGACGGAAGAGCCAGGTCTTACAATTTCGGCAGAAGGCCATACGATCTGAACTGAGAAGGATCTCCACTGGGAGGGCATTCCACAGTGACGGTGCTGCCACCGAGAATGCCCCCCTGCCTGTCTGGACCCGTTGGCAACGCAGAACCTCCAGGAGGGTGTCCCCAAGACGATCGCAAAGGCCACCTCAGGATCCGGGGGGGTGAGGCGTGCTTTCAGTTAAGCGGGTTCTAGACCATGTTTTATAGGTCAAAAACGGCACTTTGAATTGGGCCCGGAAGCCAATTGGCAGCCAGTGCAGCGCACGGAGCACTGGTGTTATGTAAGAAGATGAGCCGCTGCATTCTACAACTAGGTGGTTGCTATATCATGCGACTAGGAGGTTTTTTGCTAGCCTAAGAATAACTTCTAAACCAGTTCTGACGAGTTTTGTGGTCCAAAAATCCACTGCAACTTGTCCTTTAATTGACCTGTGCCACTTACAGGTTGCATAATTTCTGACTTCCTTCCTTGGGCCTTCACATCCCTTAGTTTCCAGCTTAGCATCTCCAATCCTAAAGCAGGCCCATAGAGGCCTAATGAGTCCTTAATGCTTTATTAACAATCACAGCAGTTTGCTCCTAATTACTGCTGTGCTGGCTACAGTTCCCCATCTGTAAAATGGGAATAACAATGACCCACCTCACAAGACAGTTGTGAGGGGGGACTTGATAATGATTCTAAAGCACTTTGAACACTGAAAGTGCTGTAGGAATGCTTAATAATATTTCTCGGTGTTCTTTCATTCTCAAATATCTTACGCATAGGGGGTTGAAAGAAAGGAGACTAGCACGTTCCTCCGGCCAGAAAACCATCCTGGCTATGATAATAAATGGAGTCCCACTGAAATTAGCCAGACAGCAGAAAACCTAAGCAAACACTGTCGATCCTGCTTTTCCATCCCCACTCCCAGCTGGATTACAGTCAGCCGCCTGTGATTTTGCTTAATTTAGTTCAACCCCGGCTGCATAGAAGCAGCATCCAGGCCAAGACATATGCTTCAGTCAGTCTCATTTGGTTATGATTGGTGTTTTACTTCTGGTGGTTTCAGTCCAGACACTACACAATTCTCCCTCCTCCCCCACCCCACCCCCAAAGCTCATTCCAGGAAACAAGAGTCAATAAACCAGGGGTGGGCAAAGTTTCCTAATCCCAAGAGACACATCCATTTACCACAATGGGGTCAAACAGCAAACGATTATAAACGATGTTATAAACGATGGTGCCAGTGAGTATAGCAGACACCAGGGATAACCAAAGCCCATTTGCCCTGAACGACTTCAGAAGAGATAGATGGTAATTTCCCCCCTTGGGCAGAATTGGATAACTCTAGGAATTAATGCTCCCAAAGGACTGCAAATGAGGAAACAGGTTCCATTGCCCTTGGGCTGGATTCTGCCAGAGCTATTCTTGGTGGCGCTACGATGCATGGCCACCCAGGAGCCACTCATCCAACCGCCTGTCTGAAGGTGGAGCAGGAAGATGCACGCTCCCGTGAGCCACTCAGCACCTACTCCTGGCCGCTCATGGGGCACTGCCGAAAAATCCAGAGTCCCCTGTGCGGGGCAAGCCAAAAAAGTGTGTGGCAACGTACGCTCAAGCATCCCCTGCCCATATGAACTGGGGCAGCCACCCACACCAGCAGACTGGTCCCCCACTCATAGGCACTGCAGGCAGGGGACACGGCTTTGCAAGTCACAAGTGCTGGGGAGCCCGGTTGCACAGCGCTCATGACTGGGACATGTCAATTTCAAAGGCCAGCCCAGCACGCGTCCCCCTCCCCCGTGGTCCGTGGCAGGGGGAAGTGCGAGGTGGTCGCCACGGTGGTCACACTGGGAGCTGCCAGTTAGTATCCCTCCCCACTCACTCTACATGAGTGGCTACTCCGCAGTTGTGCCCCCCTGCCCAAGCCTTGCTCATTTAAAAAGACCCTTTGTTGAAAAATCTTTTGTCTTTTCACATTGTTTTTTTTTAAATTCTGTTTCGTGAAGAGATGATGCTTTCCAGAGAAGTGCTTTCTTCCATCAGGGTCAAATCCTGGAATCAGCAGTGGTCTGACTAGCTAGAGACTAGACCAAGCATCTCCACTGAGCCTGGGAGATGAAAGCGTCTTCTCTCCAGGTTGCCTCTCATGACCCCCACAAGCCTCGTCGGAAGCCCACTTCCCTGATCTCGTTCCCTTTCGTCCTCTGCACTCCTTTCTGTTGGGAAGTCCCCCCCGAAAGGAAAAGGGGTTCCATCAGGGACATGTAAGCTAGCAGAAAGAGTAGAAGCAGAAAGGAAAAGCCATGGAGCCATCCAAATGTATGGATGCCCTGAGGATATTGCTGTGACCTTCATATCATTTTCCTACCACTTACTAGTTTATGACCCTGGAAACCACTTACTTGCTAGTAATTTCACTGTAGGATTGTGTAGGACTTGATGTCCTACAATCACACTCTGGGTTTGCAAGTGGAAACACATCAAGTATCTGGGCTTCTTCTCAACCGCGTTCTCTCTCATGTTTTCACCACACCTCTGTGGTCACTGGAGGACTTGAAATTGGGCACAGGCTATTGGGTGTGATTGTACATTACACTGGCTCCATATTAGTGAATTAGGTAGCCCCTGACTCCAGTTTACACCAGAGCACATAAACACGGGTTGGGCGCCAAACATGCACACAGAAAAAAAGCAAGTTTAGGCAGATAGGTACTGAAAAGGTAACATTTAAAAGAGGTGTTAATTACAGCTCCAGGGCCAAGCTCTCTTTTCCATTACACCAATGAAAACGTGGACTTTGGATGGTCTTATGGTTTATGCAGATGTGCGAGAGATGAACTGGGCATTAAGAATGCCAAATCACTATAAATTATACTAGCAATTCTACAGTATTGCCAAACCTAAGCATTCAGTAAATCTGGATCAGCCTCACTTAATGAGATTAAAAATCTATATATTATGTATAATATGACATTATACTATAGCTATTAAGGGGCCCGTGTTCACTGTATTTCTCCCATTGCAGCCAATGGAAGAAGTGTAGTAAACATGGGTCCCTGTATATATTATACCTTTTGGGTTCTTTCGGTTTGTTTTCTGGGCTTGCAAACTTTTAAGTTACGCTTTAATCACACCTTTAAAATTTTCTCTAAAACCAGGAGACGTTGTTTTTAGGGATTAAAAAATAATGAAAGCTTAGATAAATAACTCCAGGAACTGGTGTGTTTTTTTTTAAAAAAGAAAAGATCCAAATAGTGTAACTCTTCCAATAAAATTGTGAGAACCAGCGACACCAATTTTCCCCGGTGTGAAACATATAATGTCCTTTATGTTGTAGGTGAAATTGGCTGTTTCTTAGATAGATAAGGAACTCCCTGTTGCTCTCTAGCTTACTTAGAGACACCTGCAAAGACCTGCTATGCTTTGGTTTTACTATAATGAAATCACAGCATGCTCTACCTTATTGCTGAATTCTAGGTTCATTCAGCAGGAGATTTAAGTGAATGAAGTTCTACTCCCCCATAAAGGAGGACAGGACAGCAAAGGCAAAGCCAGCAAGGAGACCCACAGGACTTCTCTCTTTCAACAAATCCTTCTGTGTTTAAAATAACCCTAACCAGCTACACAATAGCAAGCTTGCTATTCTTGTGTCACTGCAGCATTCACCCGAGGTGTCATTCCGAGAGGAAAGGCGGAACCCAGATGGACAGCAGGAGGCTGGAAGGTTTTTATGCTTTGGGAATACAATATACCAGTCAAAGCAGCAAGTGGAGCTGCCTTTAATGGGTAAAACCGGACGTGGCAGCAGCCCGCTGTGGCCTGCTTTGTCACGCTTTGGCTTGGACCTCACCTGCATGTGTGTGCAGGTACCGCCAGATGTTGGCTTGGGATCGTTCTGGGCTGGGTTGGCAGCTAGCCTGGGCTCTGACCTCCGAAGTCACAGTGCGGGCTGAGGTTCACCCGACTGGGCCACAGAGGGGTATCATGTCTGTTCAGGCCAGCAGACATGGCCTGGGTTGGGTCCGCCGTGGCGGGCGGTCAGTGGCTGCCTGTCAGGGGGGGCAGGGCACCAAGCACAGCCCAGGGGTAGGGCCAGACAGTCAGATGTTGGTGGTTCTCCCCGCCCTCCCCAGGCCCTGGCTGCAGGCATGTCTGTTCTGCGTCCCGACCTGGCCCAGACCAAGTCTGCCGCAGCGAAGGCTTCCCGGTTGCTGCCATGCGGCCGTCACTTTTATTTTACCCAATGATGCTTCCCAAATCATTGGGCCTAGCTCCAAATTACCAGGATAGCAAGAAGCGAAACTCCAGATTGGATAAACATGGGCGTTCACAAACAGAGCATTCTCTTAACTCAAGGGAGAAGCTGGCAGCACAAAGCCAACATAACTGGCTGTATGGCAGGGGTGAGGAACCTCAGGCAAAGCGGCAAATGCAACCCCCAGCTAGTTTTTATTTGGCCCCTTTCCAGTTCCTGGCCCTGGATCCAGTTCCTGTCCCCAAACACAGAAAGCCTGAGCTTGGGGTAAGGCTAGGGGACGGAGCAGAGATGAGGGCACACACACAGGGCTAGGGGACGGTTCCATGATCTCAATCATCCATTCCTGAACGCACCTCTTAAGCACTGCTGCCTCCAAATTCCATGTGGCACTTGCTGCTTGAACTAATGTTCAAAGTGGCTCCTGGGAGGCAAAAAGGTGGAGGGCAAAAAAAGCCCACACAACCTGTATTAAATTCCTCTCCATAAATGTATCTTTAATAGGGATGAACAAAGTGAACCACTCCTGGCTTGGCCATTGCTTATCTAATTAGATCAGGGATGGGAAACCTCCAGCCCAGGGGTCAAATGTGGCCCATGAAATAATGGCTTTTATTTGGCCCCTTTCGAGATCCCGGATCTGGCCTGTGGAGCCAGTTCCTACCCATACGCACCGAAAGAGTGAGCTCAGGGGAACGATGAGGGCATGCACTCAAGAATGAAGGCACGATCCTAATCATGATCAGGACCCTCTTCTTCCCTCTCCCATCCCTTAAGCATGCCCCACAACTCCCATCCGGCCCACAGAGCTTGTACTCATTTTAAAAGTGGCCTGCAAAATCCTGCTTTAGGGACACATTCCTCAAACTACCTACGAGCTCCTAAGACAAAAGGACCAGCGAGCTTGTAAGCAGTTTCAGAACATAGCCTAGCTGTTTTGTGAGTTCTAAAAAACTATTTTCATCTTTGAGTAGGCGGCAAGAGGTTGAGTTTTAATTGTTAATCAGAGGAGAAACTCCATGACCTGTTTTAGTGCCAGTTACAATCCATCATATTACTTAATGAAAGGCTTCACTGGAATCACAGCTTTAGAAAGTCCTTTAAGTGGCTCCTTGTAAATAAAACTCTTAGGAACCATAACATTCTCTTAGCCTTTATGAGACCAGCGGAAGGTTTCCTGTAATAAGCTAAGACTTCTGAATCGCCCTCACACAACTCCCCTGGGAAATCAGGAATCATTACCATTAAACAGGCTTTGTAATTGACAGTATTTAAACCAAAGCAGAAAGCTTCACAGGACAATGTGGATCGTAACTTAACACAGAGGGTGTTAACAAATGAGACATTGCCCCGTATTTGCCCCCATTAGCCCCAGATTCACCTGCTCGTTTATCCTGTGGCTGCTAGATGTTCAGCCTGGAGCCACCCAGGGGCCGCGCCACATGATGTCAACCAAAGAAATGTGGCGCCTGCCATGCAGGCAAATTCAGGCAACCCTGGGGCAGTGGGTGACCATGGGGCTGCTGCCCAACTGTTGGGGCGTGTACAGTCTCTGTGTGCATTCCACACCACAGAGCCTCAGGCAGAGTCTAGGGCTGAAATGAGTTCTCGAGCCCCTCAAGAATCCGGGTGAGAATGGTGTTCTCACCGAGATTCTCCGGCCCCAGAATCTCATGCAAATTGGCAATCTCACCGTCATTCTCACCACGATTCTCAAACGGCCCCCCAAATGGTTCGCGCATGCGCAAAATGGCAGCGGCCATCTTGCATATGTGCAAGGACATTTTTTTAGGTTTTCAAGAATCTAAAAAAACACCTGTCGAGCACACGCGAGATTTTGTCTGGGGTGTGTGTGAGAATCTCGCCTGTTCTCGCGAGAATGGGTTTGCATTCTCGTTTCAGCCCTACAGCGAGAGTGACTGCAACTTGGGGGAGGGGCAGCGCACGGGCAGACTGTAGCGGGAAGGCACACCGGCCCGTTTGTTGCGCTCCCCAGGTGGGACCTGTAAGAGGCAGCTGCGTGGGAACCGTGCGGAGCCACTATGGGCTCTGGCAGGCTCCCAGCCTGGGTGTTAACACCCAGAGTCTAGTTAGAGTGGAACAGGGCACAGTGACCCAGTCCAGAAATGTTCATAAAATCCAAATGCTCTAAGGAACAGGAATATGGGAGAACATGGGATAGAGCCAGCAGAGCTTGGTGTCATACTTGACCAGAAAGAGCAAGGTTCAAATCCTGTCTTGGCCAGGAACTCCCTCCCTGGGTGGCCTTGGGTAAGTCACTACCTCTCAGCCTCAGTTCCTCATCTGTCAAATGGGAATAACCATGACTTACCTCACAGTACAGTTGTGGAGGGTGAATTAGATGAGACTTGTAAAGCACTTTGAATATAAGTGATAAACTCAACGAGACCCACAAGCTCTGGTGCTTTTAAAAGCTGATGTCCTTATAAAACCCCCTCCCTTTCTTTTTTTCAAAAGACATTAGCCACGAGCTCAAGTCCATACAGGAAATGATTTATATAAACCATGCAGCCTGATTTATAGATACGAGGGTCGTAACAAAATTATCTCCATTTCCCACTTAGCAGAGGCAGTTTCTTTTTAATATTTGACAGAAATCTGCTAATTTATGTCACAGACGGTTAGAAACACCCAGCTTGAAGTGCAGAGACTTTCTGTCCTTGAAATGATCTTGCCTGTAAAAGCAGTCATACATCATATACATTCCAGGTCTCAGCCACTATCTGGTTGGTGAGCTTACACCCTGCTATAGATTTCTTCACTCAAAACTGCCCTTTTAGTTTATTTTTAGCATTTTAATGTTTTTTTATGCTATTTTATGTGTTTCTTATTTTTATTATATTATGTTTGTTATTTATGCACCTTGTAAGTCGCCCCGAGCTGCTCTGTGAGCAGGAGAGGGCAGGGTAGAAAAACGGTGAAATAAATCAATAAATAAATAACAGATGAAGGAAACATACTTGTTAGCATATGTTCAGCAAGCCTTTACCTTCTATTGTGATGGTGAGAGATGGGTGGGAAATGGGGGTTTCTCAAAACCCTTTCTCAAACTTTGGAGACCAAGTAGTTCAGATGTTATCTTTTATTGGACTAACCTCTGTTGGTAAGAGTGTGTGAGCTTTGGGCTGCGCAGGGCTCTTCCTCAAGCATGTAAGAGTACAAGTTCACTGGTCTTACACAGCTTCATATGCCCATTTTCCAGGTGAAGAAACTGAGGAACAGGGCCCTGTTTGCTCAAAAAGCTTGCATACACTCAGCA
Organism: Sphenodon punctatus; assembly: GCA_003113815.1. NCBI lineage: Eukaryota > Metazoa > Chordata > Lepidosauria > Sphenodontia > Sphenodontidae > Sphenodon > Sphenodon punctatus. The sequence continues at coordinate 4,623,631 of QEPC01004922.1, forward strand.
GCAGAGGTTGGTCCAATACTGTCTCCATCTCTCTTACACTTGGGATTAGCATGACAACCATACTATCTCCCAAACTACTGAAAAGCAGAAACAAACCTGAGCTGAAAAGTCTAATGCATCCTCTTATGACTTCCAAACAACCCTCTGTCTTCTCAAAACTGAACGTTAGGAGCAATCTCTCTCTACCAACTGGGACTCAGCAATTACAAAGGAACAAAACTAAGACAGAACAGATATGCCCTGAAGTTTCTGGGGCAGGATGTCCCTTGCCTGTTATATGCTGATGATACCACCCTACTAGCATATTCTAGGGTAGGGTTGCAAAGATTGCTGGATACATTAAACGAATATTGTGTGAAGAACGAACTGGAGTTAATATCAAAAAATCCAAGGTAATAGCCTTTGGTGAAAGGAAGGCACACAAATGGTTTATTTACAAGGAACCTTTGGAATCAGTTAAGAAATTTGTTTATCTTGGGATATTTTTTTCTTCCCCACTAAATTGGACTTCCCATGCCACGATGACTGCATTGAAGTTCCGTCAAGCTAGTGCCGGGATTTTTGCGTTTTACGGCAGGTTCTCTAGAAGGCCATGGGTGGAGGCCCTCAAGGTAGGCAAGTTGAAATTGGAGTCGTCTGTTTTATTTGGTGCAGAGATGTGGGGCCTTAATGACAGAGTAAATGTCCATGCGGTGCATGTACGAACAGCTTTCCTTAAGGGCTTGCTTGAAGTTGCTAGAGCCACTCCTAATGCGATGGCATGTATTGAGACTGTTACAGTCAATATTAAGGTAGAAGCTAACTCTAGACAATTAAATTATTGGATAAAACTGAGAGGCTTTCCCCCAAGTAGATTAACCAAGCACGGCTTGCTAGATTATGAGAGTCATCCAAATTTTCCCTTTAAATGGCTAGAGGGAATAAAAGGAAAGTTATTTTCCATTGGGTTGGGTGAATGTTGGAAGTGCTGCTGACAGACTGGCTCAGTCCAAAGAAAAAGCGGTCATCAAATCAAGATTGGTGGATATTTCAATACAGGAGGATACTGGGGCGATAAGTTGGTTGAAATGTGCACCTTTGTATACTCTTATAAAAACTGAATGGGGTTTACCCCCACCCCTCTCCCAAGTTACTGATTATAGAAGGAGAAGCCTTATAACAAAGACCCGTTTTAATCAGTTAAAAACAGCAGAACTAAGGGGGAGATGGAAGGGGATCCCCTACGCGGAGAGACTCTGCCCTTGTGCTCAGGGGACAGTTGAGGATATTAATCATGTGTTTTGGCAGTGCCCCTTTTATGCGGTAGAAAGGGCGACTCATTTATGCCCCTTAGTTAGTCAACTACAAGACTGGCCTTTTCGGCTGCTGACGGTCTGGGTTCTCCAGTAGGAGACAGTTCCAGCTATGTTTGCCCTGGGAAATTTCTTGACGGCTACGGAAAAAAGGAGAAGGGTGTGGGGCAGTCAAAGTTAAGACGATGGGATTGCCTGCAGGTTTTGGTTACCGGTAACTTTATGTCTTGTACTGTGTTTGTACTATGAGATTGTTTTTCGTTGAGACTTCTATATCTCTAGTGCTATTGTTTTGTGGGGTTTTTGGATGCATGTAAGCATTCTCTGTATTTAGCTCGGAGCTGTAAATAAATTATT